>CAMQGK010000565.1:1237500-1560000 GCA_947000775.1 Pterois miles
CCTGCACAGATTCAAGACACCGTGTGCCAGATGCAGCAAAGCAGCCCCAGAACATAAGAGCCTCCTCCATGTTTCACAGTAGGGACAGTGTTCATTTCTAGATATGCTTCATTTTTCCATCTGTGAGCATAGAGCTGATGTGCCTTAGCAGGAAGTTAATTTTTGTCTCATATGTCCATAGGACTTTCTCCCAGAAGCTTTGTGGCTTATCAACATGTAGTTTGGCAAATTCCAGTCTGGCTTTTTTATGATTTGTTTTCAACAATGGTGTCCTCCTTGGTCGTCTCCCACTAAGTCAATTTTGGCTCAAACAACAACGGATGGTGTGATTTGACACTGATGTTCCTTGAGCTTGAAGTTCACCTTTAATCTCTTTAGTTTTTCTGGGCTCTTTTGTTACCATTCGTATTATCTGTCTCTTTGATTTGTCATCAGTTTTCCTCCTGCAGCCACGTCCAGGGAGGTTGGCTACAGTCCCATGGATCTTAAATTTCTGAATAATATGTGCAACTGTAGTCACAGGAACATCAAGCTGCTTGGAGGTAGTCGTATAGCCTTTATCCTTAACATGCTTGTCTATAATTTTCTATCTAATCTCCTGAGACAACTCTTTTCTTTGTTTCCTCCATGTTGAGTGTGGTACACACCATGTCAGCAAACAGCACAGTGACTACCTGCAGCCCTATATATAACCTCACTGACTGATTACAAGATTGTAGACACCTGTGATGCTAATTAGTGGGCACACCTGTCCCTTTGGTCACATTATTTTCAGTCTTTTCTAGGGGTACCGTCATTTTTGTCCAGGCCTGTTTCATGAGTTTATTTTTTTTAATATTTCTGTTGAAGCATGGTTGAAAAACAATGTCTGTCGTTCATTGGTTAAATTTCACAGAATTTTTATTTATTATTACTTTTGTCAGATTCAAGTTATTTCTGTGTTTCAAGTTATTTCTGTGTTTTTCTTTCACTAACCGAAGGGTACCAACAATTGTGCTGGATTATTTACATAATATTATCATATGTGTTTAAATTATTAATACATCAACATTTAATTTTCAAATATCACAGATATCATCAATATTATGATATTGCTACTCCCAATGAAGGCTGTTCTATCTCTATTTACACTGTAAAAACCTTAAAACACACTAAACTTACCCTGAAAATAATCAGACTTGCCGTCCATGAAGATGTAGTTGACGAGAATCACACTGAAGATACTGGCCCACAGGTGCATGTCACTGAATAACAGCACAAATCCCACATCCTGTCCAAAATGGGGATGATTACAGAAACCATAAAACAGCAAACGTATGTGTTTGAATATGATCAGACTGAAGAAAGTGTGTCTTACATAGAAGGCGTTAAATAAGACCAGAATTGGAATCTGCAGCATGCAGACCTGAACAGCAATACAGCTTCCCACCTCTAGGCTGAAAAAAGACAAATCATTTAGATACAAACATCACTTTTTAAATTGTACCTTTTTAATAAGACAGGATTTACCTAAGACTGATGTTGTTCTGGAGAGCAAACTGGATCCCATTAACAATCTCTGGGATCTCAGGAACCATAGCGAGAACTGTCACCCCAATGAAATACTGGAGGAAGAGTCACAAACATAAGCACAGCCAGAGGAAATGTGAAACATGAAAACTGACTGAGTGCTCAGATGCAAGCCCTGACCTGAGAGATGTTGGGCTGGTTTAGTATGGGCTGGATGTGCTCGGTAACAAGATCGGCACAAGCAGATGTGAGCACAGTGGCCATGATGAGGATGACCAGAGACCTCCACCGTGACCAGTGGACCACTGCTCCATGTTGGCCTGTCACTGCACAGACACAGGGATTAGATTAGCATCAGATAACTGGTCACTGTCTTATAGTGGGATAATGCAAAGTACAGTTTTGAAGGGATAGTTTGGGTGTATGATGTTCTTATCCACAGTGAGTGTATTACCTACAGTAGATGACGACATGCCCCCAGTTTGGAGAAGCAGACGAGTGTCTGCACGGGTGCAAAGCAATGTACTGCTGTGGACGGGGCTCGCCTAATAAGTGAAATTATTCTAAATATACTTAAACTGATGTTAATCACTTTAGGCCAGCCTTTCTTTTAGGTGGCTAAAATACGTTTTGCTGCCGGCTCCATCCACAGCAGTACATTGCTTTGCTGCCATGCGGTAACTCCTGTATTTTTCTCCAAACTGGGGGCGTGTCGACTGTCATCTACTGTAGATAATACGCTGACTAATGACTATTGATAAGTACTTCATACAACCTCTTTTCAAATACCCGAACTTCCCCTTAAACTGTGATTCATGAGAGAGGCTCGTACTCTGTCCTTCTCCAACGTGGATATCATAAATGTGGGAGTGCGTCTTCAGCGTGAATATCAGACCAATGAAGTAGGCAACTGGCAAGAGGGTAGACACTGTGAACACCAGTGGCCTGGCGATAAGAAAACACAATAAATGAAAGAAGAGGAAGAAACTCAAAAGACAATATGGTAGCTTGGCAGGTTGTATCTTATTTGCCTCTGGTCTGGTTGTATTACTACTTCTACTACTACTACCACTAGATTGATTTATCTCCCTCCAGACAAATATTGATTGCATTTGTTTCACTAGAATGAAAAACCACTTAAACCAAGAAGACAAATAAGCAAACATTGTGTAAACTTTAAATCTTGATACTTGGATGTCAGAGCACCTTTTCCAAAAAAACCCTTTTTATTACAATCAGTATATAAATGAGAAAGAATATACTTACTCAACATGGTTGTGGAACAGTGTACCGTTGTGCTGTTGGAAAAAAAAAGAAAACATTATACATAACAGTGTATGTTAGTCATATATTTTCTGTTATAATGTGCCTGTTGAGTCTAATGATGCTGACCAGATCGTAGTGGCAGTTGTGGCAGACAAACGGCCCACTGCTGTTGCTCGTGCTGTTTCCTCCAGTGTAGTTGGTGCAGGCGTCACACACTAGATTTCCATAAGCCTTGGAGAACAATGTAGGGGCAAACACACCTGCCATTCACAACCAGGGGGATGAGTCAGTGTAACCAACACTTTTACAGATGGTTGTGTTGCTGCATCAAGCATTTTTATGTCATTTGGAGCTGAATATTTGACTTAAATATGAACTTAATTACTTCTCTAATGGTCTAATGGTCTAAAAAAAGAAGTCTGGTTTACGGACAGTATTTAGGAGGGAAATCGTTTTTAAATTAATTCACAAACTTGTCAACAGCTAGCATTTAATGTTTTACAGCCACTAGTTGAATGTTGTTTTTTTTGGTTTTTTTTGGAGAATTGTGCGACAGTTAAATCTTGATGTATGTGTTAAATATAAAACAAACACAATGGAAACAGCCGCTGCCATAAAGAAAACTACTGTAGCTGTAATGTGTATTGCCTGCAGGTGGAGCAAATGTGAAAAATTTTAGCAGCTACTACTTTTTTTGTCTTTAGGAAGCAAAAACATGTTTGTGTGAGGAGGTCTAAACTGGTGTTGCTGCTGGTTTCCTGTTGACAATATAAATCATGACTGAGAGAGACCGAACAGCTTCTCCTGGTGGAGAAACCGTTGCAAAAAAATGTGAACACATGAGTTTGCAAGACTGATGAAGCAGTTTCATGAGAAAATTGCTTCTTATTTCTATTTCATAAAGAAGTTCTGTAACGTTTTCTGGTTGTTACCACCACCTGTGTCTGACACCTCCAAAACTGTGTAGGTAGATGATGGCATACAGTAACGTATCTATCAAATACTTACCGCCTACGGAGATGAAAAGCAACGCAGAGCTCACTCCTGTAGAGCGACTGTTGAATCTTTGCTCACTGTGTCTCAGCCCTCCGATTATCATGCAGATGCCCTGACAAAAACACAACGCAAGGAGCACATGCTGTATTAGTGTTGTGTATTTGAATGTGAAATTTGTCGCCATTGTGATGTAACAGATTGCTGTGAACTGACTTGGAAAAAAAAATGTATTTTTGTTTCCACAGCTGATGAGACAAACATCTTTAAAAAGGCAAAGGTACTGTATGTTGATAGGCCCTCTAATTTTAAATGTTTTTCACCAATGTTGAAAGCTGTAAAATGTGATGTAAATACAGTACAGCTCACAGGAATGAAGAGGATGCATCCGAGTAGCGTGCCGGTCAGTGCTGCTTTAACAACCTCCTGCAGACACGGGTTAGAGGCCTGGTGACCTCTGAGCAGGGCAGTGATGTAAAAGGTCAACTCTGTGATGGAGCCGAAGGTGGCGTTCACCACTGCACCCACTGCAAAGTTACTCTGGGCTGAGATACTGCAAGTGTCAAAAATGATCGACAATTAACATCACAAAATGCTGTGTAAGTAAATCTGTAACACTTTTGGCACACTAGATGTATCGGTCAACATTAAATTCAGTTTTTTAGCTCACCTGGCAATGCCCATACCAATATAATAAGACAGAGGAATGATGGAGCAGATTGCTATGCCGAACTTGACATTAGAGCTGGCGTACTGGTTTTCTCTGTCAATATATCCAATTACCATGGCAACGATTACTAGTGGGAGGAGGTCTGAGATGGGGGTCAAAGATGATAACGTAAAGGTCTTCATATAACACACTCATATGACACACATACTTCAAATACACACCAGTAAAGGATACTGACAGCGAACACATTGATCCCATCAACAGTGTACTTGTAGTAGTACCAGTTTACAGCGTGGTAGCAGCACAGCAGCGCTCTGGTCTCATAGACTTGATGCTAAAAAGAAAAGAAGCTGGTGCATTAAACCAACACTGAATAATATCTCCAAGTTTATGTGCTGTGGGGGATGCATATTAAATCTCTCCCTTGCCTTCCTCTGTGAGCAGGTGGAGACAGCGACATCCTCAGGAGCCAGGAGAAGGATGACGCACAGTGTGCGAGCGTTCATCTTGAAAACGGGGATGGTGAAGACCAGGATCCAGGAGAGGAAGCAGGCTAGCGAGTGGATGACCACCAGAGGAGGATATCCCAGCAGCAGCCACACGTAGGTAGAGACACGATGCTACGCAACAAGGAGAAAAAAAAATATCTTATGATTTCATTGTAGTATAAATTGAATAGTCATACATAAATAAGGTGTTCATGTGTGAAGTTACCCAGTAGGGAGTACACAGAGGTCGACCTGGCAGCTCTGGGACTGGCATCTCTGTGGGTGAAGGCAGCAGAACTGGCGAGTTATCGTCCATCCCCTGTACAGGTATGTTACACTCACAATCTGGTGCTTGTTCACAACATCTCCTCAGTGTATTTCCAATCTGGGGAAACACAACCAAACCAAAGTGTTATTTCTGGCTCATTAGAACACCACCTTTACATTTCATCCAGTGTTCTTCCATTCATTAGCCTGCAATTAACAATTATTCACGATTTTATTTCTGTCTGATATTCTTTCAAGTAATTAATTTAGTGTATAAAATGTGAGAAAGCAGTTAAAAATTCCTATAACACATCACAGTGTTTTATCCGATCAACAGGCCAAAAAACAAAGATATCTTATTTACGCCTCGGGATCCCCCAATCAGAGCTGGTTAATGTGGCCCAGGAAAGAGAAGTTTGGGGTCTGCTGCTGGAGCTGTTGCCCCCGAGACCCGACCCTGGATAAGCGGTGAACGATGAGTGAGTGAAACAAGTAAACTGTAATATATCAAACAATAGATACACTCAACGGGGCAGATGTGAAGAAATGTGGGCTGCTCCTGGCTGATTTTATTTGTCATATTGAATATAAAAATCTCTGTCATCTAAACCTTTAAATGTTTAGCTATAGGTGTACAAACTGCCATCTAAACCAAATTCTGTCCATGGTGCATGAGCAAAATAAACATTCGGTGACAAATAAAGCTCGAGGCCACAAAGAAAAGGTTTGTGTCACCTAAGTTATCAATAAATAACGTCAAACTGTCCACCACCCCAGTGGCCTAAACTGACCTCTGGGCTAAGAGGTCACCTCTTTAGTGGCACTAGCGCTGCTGAGGTGGGACAGAGGTAGAAGCTCAGGGCTCATGGCAGAAGCCTGCAGCAGCACTACCAATGTTAAAGGGTGCTCCACGTCCTCCACGTCTAAAGAGGGGCCTAAAATTATCCTTTGAGGAATGCCACAAGTGACTTACAGGATAATAAGAGGCATTAACAAATTTAACTATGAAACTGACTGATCTCTATTAGAAATCCATGAACTGTAACAGCATAACAATACTCTTGGAGCCTGTAGTTTACATGAACTGTAGTCCCATTCTTACAGAAAGACGTACATGTAAACTTTAAAGAACTGCAAGGACCTTATTACTGCAAATCCTCCTCATCATTAATGTCTAACTTAAATTAAAAAGTCAGAATAATATTGATGTGAATTTGTTTAAATGTGTTCAAAGCATCAACTCTGACCACGGTGATGTATGTGCAATAACGAGTTGCAGCAAATGTAGTGTGTAGTGTTGCAGACTTGTGGTGTTGCTCACTGAAAGATATCTGTCTGCTTTCATGACCACAAGTCTACGAGAGACTGCGAGGAAACTGCAGGATTCAATGTTCCTCATTTCACTCAATATTTAAATCAAAAGAGACAACAGGAGGAACATCCCAAACAACTGAACTGAACCCAAACTGTACCTCATGGATTGACTTGCCGAATGGCCACAAGAAGTAACTGGACAACTTCCAGCACAGCTTACCTAAAGAATGAGAGAAAATAATTGGAAAGTATACGATAATAAATATTATAATTGATCTCTGTTGATTGGCTCACCTACCACTAGGGCTACAGAATGAGTATTTGATATAAAATTTGATATAAATTATCAAAATTTGATTTAAATTGCAATATGGTCTACTGCAATTTTCAAACTGCAGGAGGGACAATATTTGTTAAAGGTGAAATGTGTCAAAATACCATTTTAAATTGAACATTGTCGAGCTGCAGAGATGTCCTGGCCCATGCATCACATTCTACAGGCTTAAGAAAACATCTTTCTTTGGTACAAATCCCAGCATAAATTACAGCATAATCATTTACATATGTTTTTCAATGAAAATGAGAATAATTATGTAAAAACTATCATTCCCTCTAGTATCACAAATCATATTATAATTGCAATGTCAGTCAAAATAATCGCAATTCCAATTTTTTTTCTAAATCATTCAGCTCTACCTACCATACGGTACACCAGTGATAGTGATAAACATAAGTAGGCCGATCAGGAAATACGCCAGAGAGACCCACCAACCGAAGAGAAGCACGTACGCTATGTTTCCACATGTGATGAGATGACCTGACACCAAACAGACAAAGTCATGAGTGAAAGGCTGACTGGTTCCCAGCAGCCACAGTAACAATTTATCTCCATTTAATTTCTATGTAAAGAAGGATAATGCTGCTATTATTAGCATTTCTCTCAGTAATAAAAACATTGTACTCTGAACACAGTGACATCTCTAAAAGCAAGTCAAATGGGGCCAGAAACCCTCACGTTGAGATGATCGTAACAGATTTTAAGCAATTAACCAGGTTCGCAAATCGATAAGATAAGATAAGATATTCCTTTATTTGTCCCACAAGGAGAAATTTCCAAAATCTTACTTGGAAGTGAAATCAAAAGGTGCAAACAGTAATTTTTTTTACCCAAATTATCCTTCACAAACATCCATCAGTCTACAGACCGACTTCTTGTCTCAACTTAGACCTACCATGCTTGCCTTGGTTATGCACAGTTTTTCTGATCAATGACAGATTATTTGTGACATTTTGGGTGAGCAGATCCCACCAAACCAAATATGGGACTAAGACTGTGTGGGACACATTACCAAGGCTAAGATGTAGTCTACAACTTTGACATAATGTCTAACTTAAATAACAAACATGTCTATTCTGCCCCTTATCTTGTAACACCTCTATGCTTTGCCCAAATCATCCATTGATCTTTTTGAGCTGCATGTTGTGAAACTCGCATGAATTGTCGCTTCAATTTTCCCTGCTGGGCGTGGCGTAGCAAAGATGGCGAAATATTAAGCTGCACTTGACCCACTTGTGCAGTTTGACAGGAAACAGTGCCGTGATGACAGCCTTCCCTGCTTTCTTCACAGCCACTGGATAAAAGCCAGATTTTAGAAAAGCATCTGTCCTGCAGTGGTTTAACTTTAGAAAACTAATGCCAATGAAAATGTGGGATATCGTCTTAATATGTGGGACAAGGGATAAAAATTCTGTGCAGTCCCTGGTAAAGTGGAACACCTGGTCACTCTTTTGTGTCTGCCTGCTTTCGGTTTCACCTCCAAATAAAGGCGTTACTCATGCGATCATCGCATCAATCATTTCCCAAGTTATGATAAACCTTAATTATTCTCCAACACAATCCTTGCACACTACACGAGCACTATAACCTGTACCTGGACCCGAATGTGGTTTAATGACGTTCAGTTCAGAGTAGAGCTCTTTCACCACCTCTGACCTGACTTCAAACGGACGCTCCGTCACATGGCTCTTCCATTTTCTGAAACCAAACTGACACACACCGAATATTGAGTATTAATGATTCGTCCTGCCAGTTGTGCTGCACTCAAAACACTTTTGATTTGCGCAGAGAAACGTTAGACTTCTCACCCTGTAGTTGTTGACCAGTTTATTGGCTTCCACTTCGTTCTCCGCTCTGATGGTTCTCTTGCTTTGGATCTCCTCCCAGCTGTCATCACAGGCATGATGGCTCCCATCTAATCGACATGCAACAAGGTGACAAATACATGTTTGAAAACACATCAGCATTACTGTTTAAAATAAGTCGGTACTCAGTACTCACATGCATGTGCAGGCATGCATTTAGCTGTGCACAGTGCTGGACATATGGAGTGATGTGAAGATGAAGTGTCTGTGGAGTTAGGTTGTTGACCTCCACACAGTCGGTCGTGGATCTGTTCACAGCTGTGACCGGTGTGGGCATCATGTTCCCACGGAAGATCTGCAACAACAAAAGCAAGAAACTGAAAGATGTTTCATGTAGTCACAAAGTAAGTGGCCGAAATATTGATGATACAACCATAAAATTATTACAGGAAATCCACTCCATTAATGAAAAGTACAAAGACAGTATGTAACGAAACTATTGTGTATAGGGGTGTTGTAATATACCGGTACTGACGATACTTGTGATATACACATGACGATACACATGAGTATCTTGATATTATGTGCTGTGATATTGTATTCATTCTCTTGATCTCTTAAAAATCCTCTGGGCCGCCATCGGGCACGGCCATTATATGATATATCAGAGGTTGTAGTTCAGTTTTGAAGGTATTGACATCATAATAAACTAAAAAAACGAGAAGAATATATCGGTACCAACCATTTCATACAAGCTTGTCACAAAGGAGGTTACATAAGGCTCCAAAGTTGTGCTAAATTTTGGCAAAACAAAACTGTCAAGGCCATTTTCAAAGGGGTCCCTTGACCTCTGACCTCAAGATATGTGAATGTAAATGGGTTCTCTGGGTACCCACGAGTCTCCCCTTTACAGATATGCCCACTTTATGATAATCACATGCAGCAAAAACAATGCTTTTTTTTTTGCATGCATTACAAATGTGTTTTGTTTTTGCTCCTTTTAAAATGGTGTATTACTGGTGTGTTTTTTATATTATGACAGTTTTAAAAATTTGATTTAACAAATTAAAAAATTAAAAAAAAAATTGCCATATATCGCCATGCTTACAGTATTGCAATATACTGAATGATTACCACTGTAACATGATACCTATTGTGTCACCAGATTCTTGCCAATACACAGTCCAAATTGTGATTACTGTGAAATTACCTTGTTAAAAATTCTTCTGATTTTCTTCGACTTACATCTTCTCAAAATACACAATGTCTGAAAATGTAGCGCTGTTTTCCACATCATCGGACCAGTGATGCCACATACTCATACTCGTATGTACACACATTAAGCTCAGATTTAAGGTGAGGATATTTTCGGGGGGGGGGGGGGGGGGGGGGTTGTGAACAGGTTGGAACCTAACCAAAAAAAATGAGACCCTCTGCGACTTTCTGGGTTCCCGCTATCAGCCTGTAGAGTGCAAAGTTAAGGCTAGGATCAACATTGGCTGGGTCTTCGACTCATGGAGGGACCTTCATTTTCAAGCTACGCCAAGTGATTTATCTGTCAGTCATGTTCAGTCTGGTGTGTGTTGCCTCATCGTTTTGACCGATGCTTGCTCGTGTCTATGTAGTGCGAGCATGAGCAGCAAGACACTGACGTAACGGCCATAGCTGTCACTGTTAAGCAATCTCTGAATCTTACATATATTCCCTTTAAGATACAATAAGATTAGGTTTAAGACACGTACAGGAATTGAACCCGGGATCTCTTACACCCTAAATGAGAATCATACCCCTGGACCAACGAGCCACATTACAAGACAGATAATAACACGTGAGAAATCTCAGACTGCCACACTGCTATAATGAGTCAAACAAGTCTTTGTCTTGAACAACGTCCACGTGCACTGACTCGATGCTGGTCCGTGTCAGTTACACACTGTATCTGCTTTGCACTTCTTTCTCTACGGTGCAGAGACAGAGAGGCTGAGTCATGTTACTGCCCAGAATCACACCTCCATCAGACCAAACCTCTAAGACTTCAGCAACGTAGACATCACATGCACAGCACTCGTCATAGCACATGACCCTCGTCAAAATCTTCACAGTGATTTAATGACATTAAACTGGAGGAAAAGCCAGTTTTGGCACGGGTATTGTCCCCTGGCCACAAATGCATTACCACACTGTCTGCATATATGTTAACGTCTACTTGAGTCACGAACAGTACACATAAAACAAACTTCAGGGGAAGAAGTTAGTTTGTCCGTTCTAGATATCTGTTTCTCCGTCTATCAGATTACTGCCTCCAGTCTGACAACAGCTGGATTTGTTCTGCAAGGAAACCAGAGGCATGACACTAATTAAGTGAAGGGCAAAAAATGCCCTTCATTCATTCATTCATTCATTCGTCTCCAGGGTTTGTTTCTTACAAGCCAGAGCCTAGATGAATGGATAAATACTGACAAACCGTTGGCATCATGAGACAAGCAAACTCAGTTATCGTGACTTCTCCTTTCAAGCTCCCCAAAACAGTGACTTCTCACACTTTTAAGACTGGTTTTGTTTCCTCTTTCTGTTTAGGTATTTGCTTCCTGAAGCATCAATACAAAAAAAATATGTGTTAGTGACTCTGCATTGACAGTTTAAATCTTTACTCATAAGTTTTGTCCATCAGTGTAGGAGACAAAGATCACAATTAATAAATAGGGATTAAAAAAAGGTCAAAGGTCTTCTGACAGACTTTCTCAAAAAGGAAGCTGTGTGGTCTCTAGTCAGAGGTTTCACCAGTAGCATTGATCATGAGTAGACAGCCCTTTAGTTCATTATTACCTAAATAATGCATACGTGAAGAAAATTCAGGACACAATTCATGAACTTACTTTTGGTAATTTTCTTACATAGACAATATTTTTTATATTATTCTAATATAATATACTATTTTTAAATATGTTTATTGCAATTTACTTGTGATCTATTCATCTACAGTACATGCAATATTTGCAATAGTGCATTTGCAAAAAATGGAGTGATGGAAAAAGTGGGATCATTCTATTATGTGTAAGGAAACATCAGGCTTGATTTAAACATTGCTGTCTTCACTTTGTAACACAAAATGTAATAAATAAGAAGATTGACAGTAGGCTGAATCATATTAAAGGAAACGTGGCAACAACTTTGTAAAAACTTAAACAGGAATTAAAATTCCAGTATATAATGTACAGATAGAAATAAATTGAATAGATCGGCCCCATTTTCACCAATATCTGATCCAGCTATTTGAGTCGCCTGATATCAGATCATCAGTGCATCCATATAATCAGTTAATCAGCTAACTATTTTGATAGTTGGTTAAACATTTACCACATTTGTAAAGCAAAAATGTCGACCCTTCCCTGGTTCTCTAGTGAGATTGTTGCTTTTCTGTTTTATATTAGTTTTGATATATAGAAGTGCAACAGCCTGTTTGGGTTTTTGAGGTTGAACAATGAGTGATCTGAAGATGCCACCTTGTGTGATGGTCGATTTGACTTATTTTCTGACATTTTTATTGAAAAAAAAATCATTCATTAAAAAAAAAAAATAATTAGCTGCAGTCCCAGTATGAATAGCTACAGTTGGTTAGTCTCATAACAGCAAACAAAACTAAAATAGATTAACAATCAGAAATTTATGCGCACTTTCAACATGGATATATGGCACACTGGCGCGCGCACACACAGGTGTGTACTAGGTTGTAATCATTACGACGTGACAGTCCGATATTCATCAGCTCTCTGTATACCGAGCCGACTGATCACTCTCTTCATTCACGTGATGAAATCACGGTAAATAACATCCACACAGCATGCTGACAGATTTAAAATGGAGAGCACGTCCACAGCGCTGTAAAGGACACAGAGTGCTGGGTACAAATAAAGTTTTTTTGTTTCAATCACACGAGCTAAATATGAGCCTCAGCTGCTCACCTTGTGGGGGCTCAGCCGGCCTCCTCCTCCGGCTGCTCGTGTCTGAGCTGTGTCCGGCTGACAGAGACATGTCCGCCGGTAACAACACCCCACCGTTAGGTCTGAAGTCTCAGCACTTCGTCCTCATCTCTGTCAGGGGACGCCGCTACTGCGAAGCGGACGCACGGATTCAGGGAGGATTAGACCGCCTGGAATTGTGGGAAATGAAGGCCACGATGGCTGAGCTGCTTAAAGAGGGGAAAACCCACACTGTGCTGTTAAAATGAGTTGAAGAGAAAGCAGTAAGGGAAAGTAAGTACCGGTAGGCTAAATTTACTCAAAATCTGTACTCAAGTGTAATTTTGAGGGAAGCTTACTTTACTTAACCATTTTAATTAGGGCAGTCAATCAATTAAAATATTTAATTGCGATTAATCGCATGATTGGTCACAGTTAATCGAAATTCACAACAAATGAATCACATTTTTATCTCTACAAAATTTACCTTTTTAGGGATATTTTTCAAGTATTCAATACTCTTATCAACATGGTAGTGGAAAAATAAGCTGTTTTATACAAATGTTGTAAATATTTATTATTGGAAATAAATTATCAACTTAAAACAATGGCAAATATTGTCCAGAAACCCTAACCGGGACTTAATTTAGCATAAATAATATGCTAAAATCATAACATGCATGGCAAACTGCAGCCCAACAGGCAACAACAGTTGTCATTGTGTCAGTGTGCTGACTTGACTTTGGCTGTTTTCAAAACTGCATATTATGCTAGTAGTACACACTGATCTGGCATAAACGTAGAGCTGGAATAGTCACGTTGGTGCTGTTTACTTCCATTTTCCAAAACCAGAAACCCACAAAACTCAGCCTCATGTACTACAAAATAAATCAATTTACATTCCATACTACATACTACTGACAAACGCAGTATGCAGTATACAGTACATACTGCATACTGCATGCTGCGTTTGTCAGTATTATGTAGTATGCAGATTCAAAAACGGCCTATGACTTATCCCAAACTGCATGTGATTATTATAAAGGGGAGACTCGTGGGTACCCAGAGAACCCATTTTCATTCACATAACTTGAGGTCAGAGGTCAAGGGACCCCTTTGAAAATGGCCATGCCAGTTTTTCCTCCCCAAAATTTGGCCCAAGTTTGGAGCGTTAGTTAACCTCATTCCCGACAAGCTTGTATGACGCAGTTTATACCAATCGATTCCTTTGGTTTTCTAGTTTAATATAATTTCATTCTAGCTTTAAAACTGAGCCCGCTACAACCTAGAAACCATGAGTTGCGTTAATGAGTTAAAGAAATTAGTGGTGTTGAAATGAATATGTGTTAACATGATATTATCATGTTGACAGCCCTAATTTTCATTTTATCTTACTTTACAGGCCTCTTCATCGTTACATTTTCATCAGTACATTTATTTAAGAGCTATGGGCTCAAAAGTAGCCTACTCATTATGCAGAATGTTAATTATTGTATATTTATATTATTGGATTATTTTACATATGTATTGATGTGTAAGCAGATTTTAAAAATTGCAGTTGCATGTGGAGATAATTTAAACTACTGTTTAATCTAATTAAAGGCATCATTTCATATAAAGTGATCAATGGTTTATATGTAAAATCTAAGTCTGCTGGCTGTAGTGAAGTAGTAACTGGCACAAAATGGAAATACTCAAGTAAAGTACAAACTCAAAACTGCACTTAAGTATTGAGTAAATGTACTTTCTTTTCACCTATAGGCTACAGTCAGTGTCTACAAACAAATAACTACCCCACGAAAGCTGGAAGTCAGAGGAGCAAGAGGAAGCAAGTGGTCTGCTGGTAACGCTACTGCAGGGATTCAATAAAATCTTAGGCCTTATTTAGCGGGTGTTATTAGCAGCCCATCTGTATTCTCATGATTGTAATGTGTTGAAATGCATTCAATTCAATTTAAGAAGAAGAAGAAGATAGTCCTTTATTAGTCCCACTAGGGGAAATTCAATATATTCAATATTTTCACTCTGTTGTTAACTTATACACAGTACATGCAGACCCGAACACACACATGCACAAACATGCAACAATGGAGAGATGTCAGAGTGATGGGGCTGCTCCTGACAAGTGCCCCGAGCAGTTGGGTGCTCAGGGGCACCTCGGCAGTGCCCAAGAGGTAAACTGGCACCTCTCCAGCTACCAGTTCACACTCAGTTCTTGGTCCATGTCGGGACTTGAACCGGTGACCCTCCGGTTCCCAAGCCAACTCCCTACAGACTGAGCTACTGCCGCCCCCAAGCGTCAAATCATAACAGAAGTTATCTCGAGATGTTTTTACCCATGTATAGCCCTCCTACAGAATAAATTAAAAAATAGACCTTTCAAAAAAATAATCAAGAAAACAGAAATAGAACACATACAAGAAATTTACAAAATATTTTGTTATTTACTTCCTTAAATGTTGTACTTTTGTTTTTGGTTTGCTTATGTTAAATTAGGGATTTCGCCCGAGAAAATGTGTATGTATGTAAGTATGGAGGAAAATTATGTTGCTATTATTTGATTTATGTACAACATAACTGTGTGTGTGTGTGTGTGTGTGTGTGTGTGTGTGTGTGTGTGTGTGCGCGCGCGCGCTCACATTGCCATTGATGCCTCTATTATGAAAAAGCAAATAGCGCCACAGCATGGTCAAATACAAGTATGACATGTTTTTTTTTTGTTTTTTTTTTTTGCCAGTAAATTGTTTGTTTCATGAGACTTGTTTATGTGTTTATCCCAAAGGAAACTTAATGAAACTACAGATTCAGGGAAAGTGCTAAAGAAACAAGGACTCTGATCATGATTATTGAGTATTTTTAAGCTTTTGAACTTTCAATATCTGTAATTTTTTTCACTTAAGTAGGTTTTTGATGACATATTTATTGTGTTTTTTACTATTGGCAAAGCAATATAATCAGTTCAGTCAGGAGGACCTTCCTCTTGAAGTAAGACTATACACAGTTTTTAAGAGAAGATATAGACAACATAATCTGCTTCTTACAAATGAAAGTTGAAAAGCATTTAAGTCACTCTTTGCTCGGTTCCAGACACAGGGCTTTGCTGCTCCAGCCTTACATCGTCTGGTATTATGCTGGCTATTGTTTGCTAATGTTAACAAACTTCAGATATTTCTGTGTTACAGACATTAATGAGTTAGTTTGCTGACTCTAACTTATCTATATTTGTACTACTATCATGCAACATTTTTATATGTATATCACAGATAATATTTATATTGAGAGGAAATTCACTGTAATTATGTCATCGCAATGTGTAGCCCAAAAGGCAGCTGTTTAGCAAAGGTTATATGGTCTAAGTTAAGTTATACAGAATAGTTTGATAGAAAAATTAGTCTATATAAGGCAACTTTTTCAAGGAAGTCCTCACTTTAAAGACCATAACTGCAGTGAAGATGGATTAGCTGGACACACATTAAAACACAAGTGACTTCTGCTTGAGTAATATTTTGTTCAATTAAATGATTTTGCATTATACTGAATAATTCTACTCTATTTTATCTATTTTGTGAATTTCTCCACTGTGGACTAATAAAGGAATATCTTATCTTATCTTATCTCTCTTTGTTAATTATACTCTATTTTGTGCACTTTCCACACCTGAGTTTATCTGTTACCCTATTAAACCATTAAAAGTTGGAGGGGTTTGGATTGGCAGGCCTCTCTACATTAACCACTAAATTTTTTCTAGTTATGCAGCCTGTGAATATTTGCTCTATGTGTTCCTAAAATGTGGGCTAACTACTCATGCTATTGCAGTTATGATGTTAGATTAAGGCTGCCAGATCTCTGAGAGATCAGCTTAGGTTGCCTGTGTGTTCTTCCATTAAGCGCCATTGTTAATATTGAAGACTTCATCCGGCAGGCTGAAGGAAGGCTCAGTAATGCACTGATTTCCAGTAACACACTCCTAGCAAAGCCATTTTCACTGCAAATGTCACTGTCTATTAAAGCAAGTAAGCTGATCTACATGTCCCCTATCTTGAAGTTTTTACCCATTCTTAGTGTGATCTAAACCTTCGAAATTTAGTTATAGCTGTAAGACAAACTGTCAGCTAAACCAAATCAGACATGTCCTGTGCATTGTGCACCAGCAAAATAAACATTTGGTGACAGATAAAGCTTGAGGCCACAAAGACCTTTGAAAAGGTTTTTGTGACCTAAACTGTCAATAAATACTTTAATGTCAAACTGTCAGCTACCCCAGTGGCCTGATCTAACAGGATACACATGTTTAATCCCTTTGTCCCACAAATACAACTAATCTTCTAACTAACCAGTCTGAAGTTACCAAAAGGTTTATCATGGCACTTCTTAACAGTGTGTTAGGTTGAACAAAACTAAGTGAGAAGGGTTATTATTTTAGCACTTATGTGGAGGACAGAATATATTTTTGTTTGTGCACATTAAATCAATTTAGCATGATAATTTTGTTACGAAATTAAATGTTTGTAAAATAACACAGATCATCCCATTAATTAGCACCACACAGCGAGGCTTGCAAACGATAAAAGCATGGGTCTAGTGTGAAATTCCTATTCAGATTCATTCGATAGGCTAAATCAACTGTGCTGCAAGTATTTACATTATACCATCATAATTATTACATACATTACTGTACATTTGACAGGTATTATCACTAAGTAAAAGGCCTTTACATTACTGTTACCTCCCTGGCTAAAATAATTATGTAATACTGTATAGAGCCATATCTATAAAAGTCTTCCTAGACTTTCAGATGAACCTTCACAACATGTTTGTCTTGCTGTGGATTTAAAGCTCTCTCTTTAGGAGACTGCAAGTTTAAATAATGTGAGTGAATATGTTAATAGTACAGCAGCAATATATAGACAGGCCTGTGCTGGGCTGAAACGCATATTATGGCAAACTGTGTGGCAGTTCCAGAGAAAAGATCAATATGTTCACCCATTGCGCACCAGCAAAATAAACATTTGGTGACAAATAAAGTTTGAGGCCACTAAGACCTTTGAAAAGGTTTTTGTGACCTACATTGTCAATAAATACTTTAATGTCAAACTGTCAACCACCTCAGTGGCCTGATCTGATAGGACAAACGGTTTAATCTCCTTGTCCCACCCATTCAGCTAATCCTTGAATTTACCAAAAGGCTTATCAAATCAGCCACCTGAATAATATAAAAAACATTACATAATGCGCCCCTGAAGCTTTTAAGTGGCTATTGAATAGATAGGAAGCTGTGATTGGTGGGTATTTGGCCTCAGAGGTGGGGTTTTTTAAGTGTCAAACCCATTTACATATAAATGTGGCAGCACACATGTTGTACACTTGGGGACGGTCCAGGCCAAACTGCTGTTAAACCATGGCAAAGCACTGGAGTGTCACCGCTTTAGTGGCACTAGCACTGCTAAGGTGCTTATTTGGGACAGAAGGCGCTCCGCCTCAGGCACCACAGGGTCATCCACGTTCTTTCCCGCCCATATATCCTCAGGAGTCAGACAGCCAACCACCTCCACCGCCCTTGTATCGTCAGTATCCTCCAGGGCAAAAACTCCAACGACCTCCACCACCCAATTATTCTAATGTATTCGGTGATCAAGAGCTGCTTGTCCCTCAACCTCATCCACCGGTGATTCCTGCATTGCCACAGACACCTTCCTTTTTCAAACCAAGTGTGCCAGTGCAGCCTAACGTCCAGAGGTGTGACGTGGCAGCACACGTGAGAATCCCATGTGGTGGTTCGGATATCTCTGCTGCTGGATGCGAAGCCATAAAGTGCTGCTTTGATGGACAACAGTGCTACTTTGGAAAGGCAGGTGAGTTTTTGAAAAAGACTTTTCATGCAATGGATTTTTAATGGAGTGTGCAAACAAGATGTTCTTCGTCTTTAACCTATCAAAGCCTGTTTTTGTGTCCACCAGTGACCGTCCAGTGCACCAAGGATGCCCAGTTCATCGTGGTAGTGGCCAGAGATGCCACTCTGCCCAACATCGACCTGGAGTCAGTCACCCTGATGGGACAAAATGAAGGCTGTACACATGTTGACTCTAACTCAGAATTTGCCATTTACCAATTTCCTGTCACTACTTGTGGCTCTGTTGTTATGGTAAGACCTTGATTTTCTCTCATTTGAAGACTTTATACAGCTTATGCATGTTTTTACCACACAATGCCATTTTTAACCTTTTGTAGGAGGAGCCTGGTGTTATAATCTATGAGAACAGGATGTCTTCGTCATATGAAGTGGGAATTGGACGTCATGGAATCATTACCAGGGACAGCTACTATGAGTAGGTGATCATTTAAAAAAAAAAAAAAAAAAAAAAAACCTTTGTAGTGTCAAAATATAAGATCTGACCAGGCAACATAATGCCAGTTCTCTCTTTACAGATTGCTCTTCCAGTGTAGGTACATGGGTGCTTCTGTTGAAACTGTGGTAGCAGAAGTATTATCATTAAAAGATGCTCCTCTACCAGTTGCTGCTCTGGGACCCATCAGAGTACACCTGAGGTTGGCTAACGGACAATGCAGTATAAAGGGCTGTAATGAAGGTAAGTGTATGTGGTGTCTTGGGATGGTAATATTAAACTCACCCTATATTTATCCCCAAATTGTAATTATTCATAGCAGTGACAAAATGTACTTTGTCATTGTGTTTATTGTTTTATGTGTATCGGAGAACCTAACCTACAGGGTGGTAAATGGACTGCATTCACCCATTTACACACAGATGAGGCTACCATGCAAGGTGTCACCCGTTCCTCAAGAGAGATTTTGGGTTCAGTATCCAGGATACTTTGACATGTGGACTGCAGAGGCCAGGGATCAAACCACCAATTGTCCGATTAGTGGACAAACATTGTACGGCCAAAAGGCTTGATATTTTAGGTACCCTGGTACCCCTAGGACTGCTACTGAGCGTTGCTGTGTTCCTAGATCATTTCGTAACATTGGCTGTCACACTAACTGGTCTCTGCTCTCACAGTGGATGTGGCCTATAACTCTTTCTACACGGAGGCTGACTATCCTGTGAGCAAAGTTCTGCGGGACCCTGTGTATGTGGAGGTTCAACTCCTTGACAAGATAGATCCCAATCTGGTCCTGACTCTTGGTCGCTGTTGGACAACCACAAGCCCCGACCCTCACAGTCTGCCCCAGTGGGACATTCTGACCGACGGGTAACTAAAACACCAATTTACAACATGTTTCTCATTGCTAGTAGTCGGTCTGCTCATTGGGAAAACTGATCATACCTTTTATTGCCTAAAACATGTAGTTGGCATTTTTGTGGGCCTACTGAAATTACTCTTTGGCCAACATATGTGCCAAAAAAATAAGTAGTGCTTATAAGCTAATATCAGCTGATAATATCTGCCATATTCATGCATCATAAGGATGAAATGACTGACTAACTTTTTTATTCAATTTAATTCCAGTGTTTGATATAATTTCCTTTTCATCCAGGTGTCCATACAGGGATGATCGCTACTTGTCCTCACTGGTTCCAGTCGGTCCCTCTTCCGGTCTGAACTTCCCTGGTCACTACAGGCGTTTCCTTTTCAAAATGTTTACCTTTGTGGACCCCAATTCAATGGAACCCCTGAGGCAGCAGGTAATGATTAAACCCACTGGTGATTAACTTCAACAATAAAATATTTTGTGTTGCTCTGCCAACACTGTTTTTCCTTGTTCAGGTGTACATTCACTGCAGTACAGCCGTGTGCTCTGCTGCAGTGGGCCAATCCTGTGAACCATCATGCTTCAGAAGAAGTAAGACATGAATTCATAATCTGCAGAATTTAGTAGCAATATGCACTTAAATCTGACCACGTTTGTATGTCTGTGTGTCTGTAGAGAGAGATGTCAAGGTTGCAGACCAGAAGAAGGCTGAGCCGAAGGTTGTGGCTTCTGTCGGGCCAGTGATCATGGTCCATGGGCAGTAAACAGCACAGTGTCGAGCTCAAGAATTTGAAAATTTGGTAAAAGATTTGGATATTTGGTTATTAGTGGTCTGAAAATGACATAGTGTACATTGTAATGTATGCAAAAGACTTAAGAGTTAAAAAGAAAGTGTGCTGCAGGAAGTATGCAATGGATCCCCAAAGTATTGTAGTCACACTTGTATTAAAAAATATTGGCTGTGCTGTGCTGTAAAAACTGATTATTTTGTGCATTATATACTTTTTTTTATTGTGTGACGTTCTAACAAACAGAAATATTAGTGATATTTAACTCATGTTTTCTCTAAAATAAAACAAAATACAATTAAATTTTCGCTAAGTGTTTACTGTAAATAATAAATAGCAGCTATAGTGTTTCATCTCAGAATTAAGATTTAAGAAATGTAAAACTGATTCCCATTATTCACCAGATTTATGGTGTATTGATTAAATCAAATCATTTTGGGAAAACACTTTGAGGGGTTGTAAAGGGACTAGATGCTTATCTTTACGTGAACATTTTTAACATTGCGTATAGCAAAACAAATTGTACTTCACCATTTCAGATAAATACAGCATACTGAATGCATCACCGCAAAGATGTTATCAGTGCACATTTCTAATTTCTAATAATTAACTGAATCTTTTTGTGGTAGATAGAAAATCTTTCTGATCTGACGTTATCCAAAGGCTTCAGATCTTTTTGTTTGCAGAAATCTCAAGTTTTTAAGTGTTCGTTTTTAAAATTTTGTTTAAAGCAGAAGAGTGCATGTTGTTTGTACGTGTACAAATAGAGATAATCTATCTGTATGTGTACAGATAGAGATAAAGGTAATGAACTCAAGAACATAGTGAAATCTCTGTAGTAGAGGTGTTTTTAAAGCCAAGACAGACAAATAGTACTGAAGAGCTACACTAAAATAACTTAACAGAAGTAATAAAGTCCTGCTACTTGCAGAATATCATGAACATTTAAGACTATACTAAAAAAAAAAAAAAAAAAAAAAATGAATGAAAGGTAAAGCAGCTTTAAACAATAAAAATGATTCTACAAAATGTAAATACATTTATGAAAAAAAATATAGAATAAACCTTTAGAAGTTTCTTGTTTATTGATGAAATAAACATTTTAGTGTTTGTGATGCTAAAATCATTTTAGTTTTGCTGTATATATACTGAATGTTTTCATAAGACAGACACGGTAGATAAACAACCTTCGGCATATGCTTTATTTAAACAAGTTCTGAATGTAATATTGCCATGTGTTTCAATAAATTTGCATTGTTCAGCAAACTTCCAAACATTCTGCAACACTGATAAAACAAAACCTCAGTTCTGCATCATACAAGACTAGAATGGCATTTTACAGTGTAGGGTAGATTTACAAAAAGGACCCTTTTTTTCGTTAAATGTACTACAGGTTTGTCAGCTAAAAACATACTTGACACTTGAAATTCAGAATGTAATGTCAAGAAATCCAGCCATCAGATTCCTACAACAGTAAACACAGTTAAGCAATACGGAGAAGTGTTGGGGAAACGCTGGGGTTCATATCTAATGCTCTGATACAGCAGGAAAGATTTATGGCATTATGAAGCTTCTGTGTGCAAAAAGAGAGATATCAGCAATCAGCATACTTTGATTTGAGAGTGACATTAACCAACATGTCACAGCAATTATCAAAATATATAGTTAGTCAAAATAAGCATCATGTATAAAATGTTATTCATAGTGAATCAGTTAACACTACAGCTGGAAATAAAGTTCATTGCAATCAAAATACTCTGACTTTTATATTGTGACACAACATTTATTGTAATAAATCAGATTCTGTATCAAAAGTATGAGTCACCCTCCACGGAGGTGAGAGTATAACCACCAGAGAGCGACGTGAATTCAAAAGGAAATTCAAAACTGTCGCCAAAATTCACCAGTGAAATATCCACAGTCCACAGCCAGCAGGCGGTTTAGATATCAAACTGGACTGTACTTTTCAAATCACATCTTTGATCACATATATTTGTTCATTTGTGCAAGCCGAACAAAAGCGATTAACTGAAGAGAAAGGTGATTTAGTCACGCTACACACATTTTCAGTTGACAGTGAAACACCTCTGTGTCAGTTACAGATCATCATTGATAAATGATTGTCTTGCAAGTGAAATTTAAGTGCATCTACACTCTGAGCTTTTTCTCCTCTGGTACCAAAGTTAACTTGTGTGGCGAATACAACAACAGTGAATATAGTGTTGCCGCTTATTATCAAAAATGAAACGTGGACATTTTTACTTGAACAATTTCAGGCACTGGTGATAATAGTGTGTTTCCCTTAACAACAGAGCAGGAGAGTCTTTGTTAGTTCTTGCTTTGTGGGTCCTAGCCACATGAATGTGGGTTTACCAGCAATCACATTAAAAAACTGAAACTAAAGAAAAACAAACAAACAAAGTCCCCTCACCAAAAGGTGTACACTAAACTTTTGAGTCCTCTGTTGCTCTTTTCCTGCTCATGAATGCTAACACAGGCAACAACACAGTGCAACACCACCTCCTCCTCAGTCAGTCAGACTTGTCCTTCTTTTTGCCCCCTCCTCCTATGGGAACTTTGCTGACCACCGCAGAGCCGACAGCAGTCACTCCTCCAGCTACAGCGCTCACGCTTCCTTTAACCAGACCCACTCCCATTGCAGGCAGAGCAGCTACAGAGCTGACAGTGGTCTTGGTGAAGTCCAGACTCTTTCCTCCTATCCAGGTCATGCCGCCCACAGTCGCTCCCAAAGCTCCCTTTGTTGCACCGTACAAGCCCCCCGCCAGCCTGCCGAACATGCCCGGCTGTGCCTGTGGATGGTCCTTGTTGTTGTCATCTGATTTAAAACAACAAGAGCAACATTTTAAGAATCAATACATCACTGACAAATAAGTGAGAGGACAGAAATGCACCAAACTAAGGCTGCAACTCACATGATCAATTAATCTGCCAATTATTTTCCAAATTATTATTTTTTTTTGGTCTGAAAACATCAGAAAATAGTACAATGTACAAACAAGAAGCAAATTCTCACATTTAATAAGCTGGAACCATAAAATGTGTCATTATCCTTGAAAAATACTCAAACTGAGGGATCTGTTACCAAGATGTCTTTGGTAAGATGTCTTTGGTAAAGGACAAAGCTCTGCCGCACAGGAACACTAGCCTATTGAATCTGCACATATTAAGTTTACCAGAAGCTGATTACTGCAGAAACAGCTAATCACTATGTAAAACTGGGTCTCGTTCTTTGACTGACCTAAAACATTTGAACTCATCTGGGTCAATTAACAGAAATGTGTCACTGTTAGGCTAAACTTACCTGCAGCGACAGGCTCATCGTTGAGGTATGCAGGCATGTCCTCAGGCACCTGCTCCGCCTGACTCATCTCTCTGGGGAAATAAATGACATGATTACCAACAGACACACTGACACCTAATTAACAGAGATATATAGAGTATAGGGAACTATGGAAACTGATTTTGGTTATGGTTATGTACGGTGTAAACCCTGTTAGAGATCGGTGCCAGTGCTTGTTGTTGCAGATATTTCTGTCTTGTATGTTAAGAGGACAACAGCTGAAAAGAGAAAGCAAGGGATGCACCATCTGACTTTTTTGGCCTCAGTTACGATATCTGGGATTTGGGTATCAGCCGATACGAGTACCGATCCAGTATCAGTGTTTAATGGATAAGCTGTATGCCTCAATGTGTGGAAGTATCTGGGATCATTCATCATCATCATCATCATCATCACCAGGCTCGACATATATTGCTTTCCTAACTTTGTAAAATAAATTAACACATACATTTAATTTCACTGAATTGACATCTATTATCAAAACAATAAAATGGACACCAGCAACTTGATCAAAAAAATCTTCAAAGCTAACAGGAATTATAATTGAAGCTAAACCTTTTTAATGCAACAACAATTTGGTCAAACCTTGAACAGAAATTAAAATTCCAGTATATAATGTATATAGCAAATAAACAAAATTTAAAAGATCAGCCCCATTGTCACTGATATCTGATCCAGCTTTTTGAGTCAGTATCGTATCGGTGCAGCCCCAGTTTTGTTTTTGTTTTTGTTTTGTTTTATCCCTTCAGATTTGCACATTAAATATTGCAAACAGAGACCTTGTTCTACCTGGTTTCACACTGACTGTGATGAGGCTACACACTCTATATGCTATCACAAGCCTTTATTCCAAATAGACAAAATGTTAGTCAATAGTTAGGAATGGGACTGTTGAGCACATGTGTAAAGAAAATAAAAGGAGATTGCTCTGGGTGTGCTGCTGATCCTAAAACAAGGCAGACCTGTTCACGGTCGGCCACAGGGCTGTACAGCAGGTTAAAAACACTTGACAAGGACAAAATGTATAAGCTTAAAACAACTAATGCTGAAAAACTAAAAGCTTAATAGTCTTCTGGACTTTAGGAAACTATAATAAATAATGGCGCAAACTGATTTATCTACAAACCCACCTTCATTACTTTGCTTTATTGGTCAGTCTGTAATGTTATTTTTGTTCTTAAGAAGTCAGTGGTGTCATTAGTTTTCACATTTTTGTTGATGCATGTATAATGTAAAAAAGGGCACCACAACTGATTTTGAAAAAAAGGTACACAACACCATGAAAGACAAAATACATAAAAATAATCACAATAACAGTGAAACACAGGGATTTTAAAATAATAAAATATGTAAATACATGAATAAAATGACATAAAAAATAATAACTTAAAAATAATACCTTAGAATAAAAAAATAATCTACACTAAATAATAATAAAAAATAAAAATAAAATAAAAAGTTCTGGATTTGGGGAAAGGGGAGTAAGTAGTTCATCTTATCTTATCTTAGTAAAAAATGGAAAGAAAATGAGGAATGAATTATGTTAAAAAAAAAAAAGGGAACAAAAAAAAAAATAAAAAAAAAAAAACAAAAAAAAAAAAAAAAAAAAAAAAAAAAAAAAAAAAAAGAAAAAGAAAAAAAAAAAAAAAAAAGAAAAAAAAAAAAAAAAAAAAAAAAAAAAAAAAAAAAAAAAAAAAAAAAAAAAAAAAAAAAAAAAAAAAAATAAAAAAAATACAAATAAAAAAATGTTGGACTTCAAGAAACGGTAAAAGATCCATATCTACCCAAATAGAAATAATCTCCTAAACTGCTGCCTACATTTTTTAGCTTGCTCGATATCTTTAATTTGATCTGAGAGCCCTGTTTGTTTGTTAATCTGTGATGTTATTTTTATTTTTGAGAAGTCAGTGGTGCTTTGTTCAGAAGTTATGAAACCTGCTCATCGTTATTCACACAAAGGAGCCCGTTTAGCAGCTGTGGTGACAATTATGTGACGGGTAAACAACACGATCACCGTCTGTATCCTCGATAAGGTCGAATTAAACACATCAACAGGAGCAGCTGGCGACAGGCCGACCGTAAAACTTGTGCTAACGTTAGCTAACCTACCTACAGCATTTGTTTCGTGGCAGACTGCGTTTACTTAAGCTAACCTACATGCATTTAAAACACAGGTTGCCTGCTAAAAGTTGTTGAATTACTGCAGTTTAACGAGTCAAAATGGTCGCTGTCTCACGTTTACAGATTTAAACGATTAGACGTGTGTTTAATATGCCGAGCTGTGTGGTTGTTTGTCCTTTAGTCGCCATAATTGGCTTATTTGTACAATCTTCTAGCCTGAGACATCTCGACACGTCACGTCTCTCCCGAAACACAAACCATCACTTCAGCGCTTCCCCCCGCTTTTCCATAAACATTTATTAGTATTTCCTCAACATGTTTATTGTTACAATAATAGTCGAGGGAGTTTGATTTGAAGCTGGTTTGTGAGATAACATGGCTCACTTGTTGGTTTTTTTGTGGTTCTGCAGAAGCTCTCACGGCTGACTCTCATTACGCAAACTGCAACCCAAACTAAGCCAATTCAGCACTTACCTTGTTTTATATCACACTGGTCCCACGTACCGTGTGCTATATGCGGGACTCAAAACTAACTGCGCAAAAAGAAGTAATGTTGAGGTTTCCACGGCCTGTAAACGCGTAGCTGCTGCTGGTTAGGCTGACTTGTGTTGTCTGTCTGACTATATTTTGGAGGAGGATCTCAGTCTCCACCCATAAAAACACACAGAGGTACACTCTGTCCGCAGGATGACTACTGCTGGCCCACTACCAAACCACACGCGTGTAAATCCCACGGATATACAGTTATCATTGTCTGGATTGCAGTATCATTGTTCAATATTTTTATTCATGGACAAATTCAGAAATGATTGCTGATGTTTTGGTGATAATTATTAGCAACTGTTTGGGCACCACGATAGGAGAGTGTTTGGGTGTAGTAATGAATGTGGGAACAGAAATGATAAGATAAGATATATAAGATAAGATGAGGTTTATTTTGTACGCCACATTGGCGGGAGAGGACACTGATCCAAAACACATCAAAACATCCTTCCATCAAAGCGGAAGTGACGTAATCCTGCTGCTGCTGTAGTACTCAAAATCAAAGATCGTGTCTTTTACGAAGAGATATCACGTTGTTATTGTTATTGTATATATAAAAAAAAAAACAGACCAGAATCAAATTCCACCATGACACTTAATTAAGCTATATATAGATATAGATATATGAATGAAGTGAGTAGCACTGTAGATAGATAGATAGATAGATAGATAGATAGATAGATAGATAGATAGATAGATAGACTGTTACCACACTAATCAGACACTTCTTGCTGTTTGGCTGGGCAGCTTAAAAATTACAAATATTACAAATATTGGGTTATTTCATTATTTTTTTGTATTAATATTTTTATTTATTTAAACATATGTTAAAATATGTGAAGTAGAGTGTAGTTATATCAGCCATTTAGTAAGTAAAGGTTGTTATTCGTGCTTATTGACTGGGATAAGAGCTTGTCTGTAGTTATTGTAACACTCCTGAGGGTGGCAGCAGAGAAGAAGAAGAAGAAGAAGAAGAAGATAGTCCTTTATTTGTCCCACAATGGGGAAATTCAATTTTTACACTGTTGTTTTTACTTACACACGGTACATGCAGACCCGAGACACACACATGCACAAACAGGACCCATATACATGCATCAAATGGAGAGATGTCAGAGTGAGGGGGCTGCTCCTGACAAGCGCCCCGAGCAGTTGGGGGTTTGGTGCCTTGGGGGCTTGCTCAGGGGCACCTTGGCAGTGCCCAAGAGGTAAACTGGCACCTCTCCAGCTACCAGTTCACACTCAGTTCTTGGTCATGTTGGGACTTGAACCGGTGACCCTCCGGTTCCCAAGCCAACTCCCTACAGACTGAGCTACTGCCGCCCATTTATACAGTAATTATTCCCTAGTAGAGCATGGGATTACTGTATGACATCTTTTCTAATGTGAGGAATCCATTCTAGTTTTGGTATAACTGTGTAGATATTGATGTTATAGAGTTTTTGTCCTCTTTAGAGGGGGTACAGGGGGTCTTTAGGGGGAGCGAGTTGGTCGACAGTAGATGTCACAGAAATGGTGTAAATCATCTGAATGCTGGGAACCTGAAGATTAATTTGAGATGCAACTCAGCACAATGTGACAGGCTGTTCTAGTAATTAATGAGAAATAAACACAAATGAATTGATTAGTTATCGTGGGTACCCATAGAACCCATTTTAATTCTCATATCTAGAGGTCAGAGGTCAAGGGACCCTTTTGAAATTCGCCATTCCAGTTTTTCCTCGCTAAAATTTAGTCCACATTTGGAGCATTATTTAGCTTCCATCCTGACATGTTAGCATGGCATGGTTGGTACCAATGGGTTCCTTAGGTTTTCTAGTTTCATATATCTGTAACTTCACTAAAATAAGCAGCTGTAAAATAATTCAATTCAGAGTCAATCTAGCAGTAAAGCCATCCATCTTCTGAATGCTCTAGGTCTCTAGTATGTGGTTGTTCAGTTTCATGAGGCTGCAGTTATCCTAGAGGTCACCACAGATCATTTTATACAGTGAGGTCAAGTTTCAAAACATGGTCCTACTACAATTAAATGGCTCCTATGGGGACTAACATCATCCCACATGAATACAGGGCTCATTGGATCCTCAACAGTCTCAGCTTTACAGTGATGACAAAATTATGTGATCTCAGGACTGTTTAGTGACCCCAATATGCAGAAATATTAAAACAAAATATAGTTATGATATAAATATAAAAACGTGATTATCATAAAATGGGCATGTCTGCAAAGGGGAGACTTGTAGGTACCCATAGAACCCATTTTGATTCACATATCTGGAGGTCAGAGGTCAAGAGGCTCCTTTGAAAATGGCCATGCCAGTTTTTCCTTGTTAAAATTTTGCCCAACTCTGGAGATGTATTTAGCCTCCTTTTTGTCATATGACATGGTCGGTACCACTGGATTCCTTGTGTTTTCTAGTTTCACATGATATCTGTAGCCTCACTGAACCTGCTAGAGCCCCTGAAAGACAGTGAAGTCGAGTCTGGATCGCCCGCAGCCCTGTTGGTTTCTTACACTGGGTTGGAAAGCGGAAACGCAGCCCCACGTGACTCCAGCTCTCGTTTCCCGCCTGTATTCGTAATGACTTATTAGTACCCGGAAACCGCAGCAGAGTGACAGCTCCTCTGTAAAGCTCACCGTTTCGGCTGCCTGCGGATAAAGAAGGAGACGCTCATATCGCTTCATGACCAGATGTTGACTGACTGCAGCGGCTGGAGGATTATAAACTCACAGTTTAATGATAAAGAAGTTTAGCGAGTTGCCTTTTGGACGTGAAACATCTCGAGTGGTCGTCGCCGTCCGTTCAGCATTCAGCAGAAAGACGGGTAACGTTAGCTAATGGCAATAATGTCAGTGATCGCCCTGTTATAATGTTAATGTTATTACCAGAGGATCACCTGTTATTAACAACGAACTGCATTAGCCCACACCTTTAAAGGGAGTTTTCAAGACCCTGGTAACGTTTTATTTATTTTTATTTTATTTTATCAGAGGTTGAGTCTGAGTCTGTTTAAACTACCCGACTCAGGTAAATATTAATGTAAGTGATCCCATTTAGTTTAAAGCCCCCCTGCAGTCCAACATGTGTTTTCCTAATTGTTGTTTCACTTGTTTGAGCTTCACCGTTCACAATGATTTTATGTGCAGACTTTGACACTAGAAGACATTTAGCTGCATGGAGAAGGATAGACTAGAGGGAAGACCCATAAAGGTGTTTCAGTTTTTGTATTTATTCCTTAAATTTAAATTAATACAAAACTCATTAAGTGATTTGTTAGAATTTCTCCCTGACTGAAGTGTACTGTTAATCATCTGTTGACTGCAGACATGCCATTTACCCCCATTTCATGCTGGCAACACGGGATACATTTCTTATTGTAGACCACTGACCATACATGCTACAGTTACATATCATATTGCTGGATTCAGCACGGCCATGCCATCCCAGCAAACCCCGATTAGTGTTTCTGGGACAATCCCAGCCAAAGCTGTACAAAAGTAAAGAAATACATCCATCATAGACCTAAAAGTAAAGAAATACATCCATTGTACACCTAAAAGTAAAGAAATACATCCATTGTACACCTAAAAGTAAAGAAATACATTCATCATAGACCTTCATATTTGATATTACTGATTGTATGTTCAGTATGTGTTTGTAGTACCGTATTTCGTCAGTGCATCAATCTGTTTACATTCTGTTTCTTCACACATGTAGAGGAACCCCCTGCCCACTATCACACCAAATTTAGGCTCAATCAGAGCTTTCAGTATGAAATTACAGGAGTTTAGGTGCGTCATCTCCTTTCGGCCTGGCAATATTTTGCAGTTCTTTTATTTATGGGGTTGTGTCACAATATCTGTCAATTTAAACACCTTTGCAGCAGAATATTTTCATACAAAAAATCATTGCATTTTTAGGAGACCCAAGAGAAAATGAAAAACACTGTTGTGCTTTGTGCTACCTCCAGTAGTGGTATATAAAGATCTCTTTGTGCTCACCTTAAATCTCATATTAACAGGTGTAGGTATGAGCAAGTGTGCTAAACATGGTTCACTATGCAATTTACACGTGTGATGCAGATAGTGGCCCTTTTTATCTTTAAAATAAGCTTAAAACTAACCTAAGGCCCATCCTGTAACCAAGACTGACCCATGGATCAGTTGATTAACCAATTAGTCCATCGACAACTGAAAAAATATAACTATAAAATATTTTAATAAAGGGGGGAAATCTCTCTGTGCTCACCTGAAATCTCAGGTTAACAAGTGCAGGTGTGACAGACGATCATGGTTTAATATGCAGCTTACACAGGTGTGATGCAGATACCTGAAGCCTCCAGGTCAAACACACAGAGTGGAGACATCTTGTGTCCAGTAGTTCAATAAATACTCACATCCAGGATGCTTCAGTGAGGTGGAAGGAGAAGATGAAATCTTAACAAGATAATCTAACTTGTTTATGAAAAACACATTATTATTCCCATGTCTTAAACCTTCTGTGTCTGGAGGGTATCTTTAACATAACTGGATCCAGTAATGCTTCATGGTCCTCCTAAATTGCTTAATATCTTATTTGAAGATGTATAAAGTGTACAGAACCCACTGTCTAAAATGTTAAAAACAACATCAGATTTCTCATTCTCAGTCTTTCTCAATTAATTTCTGAAATCGCTTCCAGCAAGAGGAGGCTTAATCTACTTGCATTGCAGTAAACTAATTTATTGATTTCCACAGTTTATGTGTAAAATATAATAAATTGTTTTTCATGTGTAATGAGACGTTGAGCTCCAGCAGGTGGCAGTGGGGCCTCACTGTTGTCAGTATCTCCTCTACCAGACTGCCTGCATGGACTGTGTCAACTTATTTAATTTGAGCACCTGAACTTTTTTAGCATTATACATCCAAAAGTGATTCTTCTCCAAAATCAGGATTTGGTTTTAACACACAGGTGTGTCCTCTGTGTGTATCCACTGTAAGAGCCACAATGTGTGAATATAAGTTAAATCGCAAAACATGCAAAATACATAATTTCTAATCATTGTAGGTGACTTACATACTGTTTAAAAAGGTAAAAAGACAAATGCATGTATATTACATTTTGATGATCGATGTTCCCTTTAATAGAGGGAGTGAGTGAGTGAGCAGTAGAGTCAAGCAGAGAGCTGCGTAACTCTCAGGAGGCACATAGTTTTTCTACCAGGTGACACAATGCAGTTATTATTTTTTTGTTGTTGCAGTAAATGTTTTTTAAACTGCATTACATCTCCTGACATTCACGTCAGACTGAAGATAATGTGCCTACAGCTCGTCTGTGGCTTATTTTTGAGATCCACGGGGAATGCCACTACAAACATGCATTGCTAACAAGCTAAGTGATGGCCCTTTTAGGGACTCACCGAACCGACTTTAACAGTCCTGAGATACTGAGAAATGATTCGGTACCGGTGTTTAGTTAATAAGCTGCATGTGGAAATGACTAGGATCATTGTTTTTATGTGTGAGGCAACATCAGGCCTGACATACTGCTTTCCTAACTTGTAAAACATATCGTAACATAAATATATAGATATAAAGTTACCGTCATTTATTAGTAAAATAATAAGTTGCACAACAGCAACTTAGTAAAAAAATCTTCAAGATGATCAGGGAATACAGATCAAATATAAACAATTTTAATGCAGAAACGAATTGGTCAAACCTTAAACAGGAATTAAAATTCCAGTATGTTATATAAATATATAGACTTGAATTTTTAGAGCGCTTTTTTAGTCTTCCACTCAAAATGTCAGCATTCACACATTCATACACTGGTGGCAGAGGCTGCCATGCAAGGTGCCAACTTTGTCCATCAGGATCTAATCTAAATACTCATTCACACACCGACGGCTCAGCCTTCGGGGGCAATTTGGGGTTAAGTGTCTTGCTCAAGGACACCGACATGTGACTGGAGCAGCCGGGGATTAAACCACCAACCAATAGAAATAGAAATAGAATATATATATATATATATATATATAACGGGATAAGCGGTTTGGATACATATATATATATATATATATATATATATATATTTGTCTTTATATGGACCTATGCCTACACTGTTTATTTTTAGATATCTCTCAATAAATTTACACTGTTGCCACAAATAACATCACATCCTATTATTGGCAGATTGGTGTTTATTTTGTGTAAATCCTCAGAGGAGTAACGGGACAAGAAGAGACATTAGTTACCCATCGGACCCACTGGGCAGAATTAGCTCTCCACCACCCAACGTCCCCTCCGTGTGAGCAAACAATATACCAACACAAATTAGGACTCGCTGCTTTGTGTCAATTGAGAGTCACACAAAGATGCTACACAGAGTGATATGTCATTAGTGAGCAGGTGGGGAAGGATGACATCGAGCTGTTGCCTCTCCAACTAAGTAATGAACAGGTTCCCATGGCAACCAGGCTGCCTGTTGCCATCCCGGTGTCATGGGGAGGGGGTGTGTGTGTGTGTGTGTGTGGGGTGGTGTGTGTGTGTGTGTGTGTGTGTGTGTGTGTGTGTGTGTGTGTGTGTGTGTGTGTGTGTGTAGTCTACCCTCAACTCTGCTGTAAGTGGAGTTAAATGCTGGGGTTGCAGGGGGAAAGCCCCTCATTAAACTTAACCAAACGTCCTTTAAGACACAGCTGACATGTTACTGCAGAGGCACCAGGTGGACGTTTTTAACACTCTACTCTCTAGAAACAAACCTAAGACTGCTGACAGTGAATGAATCTGATTTTTGATGTATCGGCTCTTTATTTCAGTTTAATGAAGGGTTTAAAGGTTTATAGTGCAGAGAGTTTTGGCAAATTTCACTTGGGCGCTACCCACATAATCAGCTGTGCTGCTCATGCCACACGTGCATGATCCTTACAAGTTGGACATCACTGTGAAGGTAAATTAACAGGCTTTCCAACCATGTAAAATACAATGACAATTAGCATTGTAACAGAGAATTAATCCACCAGACACAAATTTCCAAACGTTTTTTTGCAAGTTTTCTACCACTAGTATTACTACTACTAGTACTACTTGTTTCCTTTTTTAAACTCTCTTTTTTTTCTATCTCACATAGTTATAGCATTTCAGACAGGAAACTTCTGCTTTGTCAGTGAGCAGTAAACATCAAGAACAAACTGCCGTCGCATTTTTGTTGTTTTGACACAAACTTTTCTCCAGCTGCTCTTAGCTGGTGTTTGGCTTTTGGTCCCAACCTCTAAAGTTGTAAAAGGATTTGAGGGGTAATGGTGAGCACCGAGGTGTGCCCAGTGTTGTAGGACTGTCCTAATTAGATAACTGTAACCCTCATATGAGCAGCTACACTCCTGGTGGTCCGGCACTGGGACACACTCTCTGGGGAGAGCTGCGAGAACAAGCAGTGTGAAAGGCCAAGTGAGGGGGGGCTCTCAAATCCTTTTTAAGCCTTTTGTCATTCATACAGGGATTTTTTTGTCATTAAAGAATGATAATACTATTTGTTGCACAATTAGGCCTTTATCGGATAAAAAAGTGGACATTTAAAACACAGAAAAGCAGGTCAATCTCATAAAAATGAACTTTTGTGCACTTGTGCATGGGACTTTTCTCAATGTACTTTTAAAAAATGGCACAATATCAGTTTGTTTTGCTTCTTTGCTGCTCCGTATTGACAGGTTTTAACCTGTTTGCCTGAAATGCTTCTCCTCTTTTCCCATGAGTCAAGTTTAATTTAGTAAACTGAACAAATGTATAAACATCAGGACAGTGTAAACTGAATTGAGACTGGATTAACTGGATTACTTTTTTTTCTTTTCATTTGTTGTGTCAGATTTTCTGTGGTATTGAAAATGATACCAAATATTGATATTTTTCAAAGTATTTTTTAGAAAATCCAGTATCGTGACAACACTAGTTGTTTGTATTGTATTTCATACAATCGCTAATTATTTATCAGAGCAAAAATACCAAAAACCTTCTGTATCCAGCTTCTCAGATGTGATTTGTTGCTTTTTCTCAGTAGGAATACACCTGCATGCTTTATTTGTTGTTCAAGGTATTGTTGGTCATGTGTGTGAATGACTTTTTCTGCATGTGTAACTTTCCCAGATATGATTAGATGGCGTGTTGACATACTGGGTCTGCCGCTGCACCACAACATCTGTGTGAGAGCGTAATAACTGGGCTGGTGATTTATTGGCTGTACTCTCTCAGCAGTGTCTTCTTGAGAGGAGTCCTGACAAAAGCCGAGACCCTCGCCCTCCCGCTGTTTTTAATAGTTCCTTGATGTGCAGGGAGGAAAATGGTAGTTATATTTGGACTCCAGCTTTTTAAGGAGGAAAAGTGAAAGAACTGAGTGTCTAAAAATAAAAGTAGTTTGGAGAAAGTGAGATTTTTAAGATGTTCAATGGGTTGTCTACAATTCTTGGAAGCCCAAATTTCTGTCAACTTTAAGTATTTTCTTAACATGTTAATTTAGCAATTAAATAAAAGCTTTGAAACTGCATCGTCCCACCTTCGGCTGCTATTTTCTTTATTTTTCAGCTGCTCTCTAAGCCTTCAGTGACCCCTCTCCTCCTCTCACGTCCCCTCCGGAGGGCGATAAGGTGCTTCTGGAGAAAAGCCTGTCTTATCTCCCTGCTGCCCTCTGAAGCAGTCATGTTTTATGGGTTGTAGCTCTTTTGTTTCCTTGTCCGCTGCCTTTGCCTGATCACTCACAGTCATTCTTCATGAAAGTTGTTTGAAGGCCTAGAATAGCTTTGGAAAGGAAACCCCCCTCCTCTTCTTCTTCTACTCCTCTGTTCCCTCTTTATTGAATCCCGCCTCCATATCATTTATCTCTGGACCCCCTCCTCTCTTCTTTTTCCTCAGTTTGAGGGGGCCGTTAGGGGGCATCCTCTTTTCTTTCCCAGCTGGGTTTGTTGACACACAGTCAATCTACGGTTCCCTTTCACCTCTGCCACCCCTCTTTTTAACTCCCCACCCCTCAGCGCTACACTCTGCTTTCCCTGAACAGTAAAGCTGCCACAGCTGTGGTCTGTATTAGCATAGCTGCTGAGGAGCATTTTGGGAGGGGGGGCACTAAATATATTGCAGCCATTACCTTTTGTTCAACAGTTGACAGTTTTAAAACATTTCGGCTTCTCTCTGTGCAAGGGGAGTGAAGAGAAAATGATGATTTCAGTGTGACAGCGTTTTAAATATGGGACACAGAAGATGGAGGGAAAGCAAATAATTGAAAACAAGTCAATATCTAATTAGTGCAGTTGGGGAAAAAAAGGAATATTAAAACATTTCCCATTTCACACAACTAAAAATAAAACATTGTTTTCATGTCTGACATTCAATGTCATTTGGACGAATCTCACATTGTGCTGATAGCGCAGAGGAAAGGAAACATGTATTACAGCTCATGAACTGTGATTGATGTGTCATTTAGGCTGAATGATTTGCTATTTTTCTCGCTGTCAACAGGTGTTGGAATGAACAGGTCCAGGTCCAGCTGGGATAAAAAAGCCCCCCAGCCTCCAGCCACCAGGATAACCCGCAGCTCCAGTTCCCAGACCAGGCACACCGACCCCGCAGAGACCCAGGAGTCTGGGCCAGGTCCCTATGGAAAACAACGAAGGAAGCAAACAGACTCTGCTTTGGCCCAGGACCTCAGTCAGATGAGTGTGAGCGAACAGGACGGCTTACCTACAAGGTGGGTACGACGTACTGATTATGGAAAATTACAGCAATCAAATATGAGACCATAACTAAGAACAGACAAAAATTCAATCTTAATCCATCAGTAGTTGAGATATTTCAGTTTGGATCAAAGTGGTGGAGGAACTGGCCGACACGCTGACATTCCCATCCCTGGAGCCACGCTGCTAGCATGGCTGAAAATACCTTTTCTCACTCAGTAGGACAGATTTTAAATGGGTTTACCTCAGCAATAACATTAAAACCCAATGTCTTCTTTAGTTCATGTGAGACCTAATGCCAGGATCTTATATTATATATTATTATATAATATTTCTGATGAAGACAACAGCAGAGAGTGAGGCTACAAGTCTCTATTTTACATTTGGGACATTATGAGGAGGAATCTGCCTTCAACATACTACACTGTCTTGGAAATAAATGATCCTGGTCCAATTACAAACACTAATAGAAGTTGAGCTCATTCAGGCATCCTTAACATCTTCTGTGTTATCTGGATATTTAGCTGTTTTCACCCATATCTTTCTTAAACTGCGGCAGTACTCGAGGTAGTTATAGAAAGGATTCAGATCACATCTGAACAGGAAAATAACGACAATCAGCAGGTAATGTATCGTTTTATATAGTATAATCTCTAAAAAGATTAAGATAAGATGAAACCTTTATTAATCCCCATAGGGAAATTCAGTTTTTTACACTCTGTTAATTTCACACAGTACACACACATGCATTAATGGAGAGATGTCAGAGTGAGGGGGCTGCTCCTGACAAGCGCCCCGAGCAGTTGGGGGTTTGGTGCCTTGCTCAGGGGCACCTCGGCAGTGCCCAAGACGTAAACTAGCACCTCTCCAGCAACCAGTTGGTCTTGGTCCATGTTGGGACTTGAACCGGTGACCCTCCGATTCCTAAACCAAGTCCCTACGGACTGAGCTACTGCCGCTACTGCCTAATATTCAATATAAAATCATTTTGTTGCAAGTAATTACATTAGGGATTATTTGTTCTGCTTTCCAGTAAAGGAAAAATGTCCAAAGGTAACAGTGACCCTGCGCAGACGGGTCAGTCCTCAGAGTCCAGGTCTGGTCGGAGCAGTCCGTCTGTGTTTGCAGCCAAGTCCTCATCCCGGGGCGGTCTGGCCTCCGTCGCTCGGCTGGTGAAACTTGGCCGCTGTAAGAACGTGGTGGTGGTGGCCGGAGCAGGAATCAGCACAGCCAGTGGCATCCCAGACTTCAGGTTAGTGTCTGTGGGTTTTGTTCTCTCCACACCCTCATCTTCACCTTCATCTTTAGTATTATTATATTTTCTACCTGTAAGTGTTAACCTGTTGAGTGGATATAGAAACTGATCAGGAAAAAAACATACACTTACTGTTAGCTGCTCTTTAATAAAAGCATCACCATCATGCCCAAATGTACATGTTAAAATGTCTGTATTTCCTCTTCATTTTCAGAACTCCAGGAACAGGTCTTTATGCCAACTTGGAGAAGTACAACATCCCTTACCCGGAGGCTATTTTCAACATCGACTACTTCTCCAACAACCCTCAGCCTTTCTTCTCCCTGGCCAAGGCTCTGTATCCTGGCAGCCACCGGCCAAACTACATACACTACTTCATCCGCATGCTTAATCACAAAGGCCTGCTGCTGCGAATGTACACCCAGAACATCGACGGACTGGAGAAACGTGAGTGAGATCTTAAAGGGAACAAAAAATCCTCTGGGCTAGCTGAAAATGCATGAAATCAAAATGCATACCCATCACCTGAGTACTTATCTACTTTTTTGACTTACTGTCACTGAAGACACTACTTTTATTTATCAGGGACAACATACCGGTACATTAATTACCATCAATATGATGTTTGTATCTATGACAGCATCCCTATGTAAAGTATGTCCCTGAATGCACCACCAGGTGAAATACTGGATATGTGCAAAGGTTTTTATTTTTCCACAACCAGTAGCTGTGTATTGACAGTTACACTATCGATGTCAAGTCTGTTTTGTTTCTCAAAATGGACGTCCTTATTTGCTCTTAAAGTCAGCTCTAATGTCTATTAACTTTGTTCAGAGTGCGGCATCCCAGATGACAAACTTGTGGAAGCTCACGGTAGTTTTGCTACAGCTGCCTGTCACCTGTGCTACACTGCGTATCCTGCTGAGGAGGCTAAGGTATGTCTGACCCCATGCTCAAAAAAACTTTCAATTTTAATACAGTAAGTCACTGCATTTGATGCTGAAGTAATGCTTTCATTTTGTTTTGTAGCATGCCATAATGAATGACAACGTCCCCATATGCACATTCTGTGCAGCAACAGTCAAACCTGACGTTGTCTTTTTTGGAGAGGACCTTCCTCAGAAGTATTTCCTCCACACTAAAGACTTCCCCAAAGCAGACCTGCTCATCATTATGGGCACATCTTTACAGGTTGGGGTCTACGACAATTTGTGAGCAGATTAACCTCATATCTGTTATATCTGAACAAAATTTAATTGTTTCAGATTGAGCCATTTGCCAGCCTGGTGAACACGGTGCGGTCCACTGTGCCACGTCTCCTCCTGAACCGGCACGCTGTGGGTCCCTTTGAGAGGGTCCCACTGCGGAGAGGAGACCACATGGAGCTGGGCGACCTGGAGGTTACAGTCCGGAGATTTGCTGAAATGCTCGGCTGGAACGATGAGATTGAAGAGCTGATGAAGAGCCAGGAAACGCTGGTAGGTTCCATTTTACATATTAACTATTTCTTTTTTTGACTAGCTATACAAGACTTTTTTTACTCAAAATACTATCCGAAGATTTTTTTTTTCGACATACTGTACTATTTTTTCTGACCTCCTATACTATGACTTTTTTTCGTGCACTATACTGACATGGGCTGCACGGTGGTGTAGTGGTTAGCGCTGTCGCCTCACAGCAAGAGGGTCGCAGGTTCGATTCCAGTGGCTCTTCTGTGTGGAGTTTGCATGTTCTCCCCGTGTAAGCGTGGGTTCTCTCCGGGTACTCCGGCTTCCTCCCACCATCCAAAGACATGCTGTTTGGGTTAATTGATTACTCTAAATTGCCCGTAGGTGTGGATGTGAGCGTGAATGGTTGTCTGTCTCTATGTTGTCTGTCTCTATGTGCCCTGCGATGGACTGGCGACCTGTCCAGGGTGAACCCCGCCTTCGCCCTATGCCAGCTGGGATCAGCTCCAGCCCCCCCCGCGACCCCTAACGGGATAAGCGGTTGACGATGGATGGACTATACTGACATCCTATGACGTTTTTTTTTTTTTCAACATACTATATTGACTTTTTTATGACTTTTTTCCTCGACATACTATACTATGACATTTTTTCACATTTTATACTATGACTTTTTTTATGACTGTTTTCCACATACTATACAATGACATTTTGATGACTTTTTTTCGACATACTATGAGTTTTTTTCAACAAACTATACTATGACTTTTTTTACTTTTTTTCAACATACTAAACTGACTTTTTTGTGACCTTTTTTCGACTTCGACTTTTCAAAATATTTTTTTGACATACTATAACTTTTTTTTTTTTTTTAAGTATTTCAGAAAAGGTCATAGTATAATATGTCAGAAAAAAAAAGGTCATAGTATGGTATGTCAGAAAATACAAAATCATAGTATACTATGTTGAAAAAAGGAAAAGTATAGTATATTGGACAAATAAATCTAATTACAATCGAAAAAATAAAAAAGTCATAGTATAGTGTGTAGAAAAAAGCCATAGGTCACGGTTTAGTATGTCGAAATCTTTTTAAAAAGTCATGGTATAGTATATAAAAAAAATAGATGTTATCGTGTAATATTTCGAAAAAAGTCATAGTATAGTATATCAGAGAAAAATAATAAAAGTCATAGTATAGTAAGTAAAAAACATTTTTTAACAACTTAAAACAGCCCCAACTGACAGACTGAAGAGACATCACTTGAGGCAGTTTATCAGGTGTCAAGCAGCTGCATCTGGAGCCACAGCTGACTTTTGTTCACCTCAGTAGTACTTCTCAACAGACTTTGATGAGTGGGCTCTACTTTAAAACACTTGCTGACTATGGCAATAATGTCCCTCTCTGCAGAGCATCCCTACATTGATGTGCAGCCCTCAGTCAGTCAGTGGACAGACAAACTGTGAGAGCAGAGGAGCTCCGGAGCCTCCAGGTGGGATGGAGACAGCTAGGTCCAGACCAGGAGGTCAAAGAGCAGCCAGCAGCGGCAGCAGCGAGGAGACCGACTCAGAGACGGACAGCAAAAGCTCTGCATCATCCAGCCAGAGCAACTGACACAGCATGTTTCATAAAAGATGGCACAGGAAATGTTTGAGACAGTTTCTTCTCTCATTAGTTGACTGTTGTCCTGTTAACTGTATACACGCGTCACCTTTCCTTTGGTTGTTTTCTGCTAGTGGCGAAGTGTTTTTTGTTGTGTGCGTTAGTGATCTCACCTCTTCATGTTATGGTCACGTGGAAATCAAAAATCAGTTTAGCAAGCATATTTAAAGCACTTATTTCAGAGGGAGGGTCCATCCAGAACACTAGGAAAACATATCTGAGGCCCTGTAACAAGAATCCTAACGTTTCTTCAGGTGTTTTCTACGTTCCATGTGAACAGTAAACTTGTTCATGTTTTGTATAAACACAACACTGTATTTTAAACATTTAATAAAAGTCTTTTGTCCTTCTAATGAGGTTCATGCAGTATGGGTCCAAACACAATGACTATTCTTATTCTCCAATTTATTAACATTTCAGCTGACGCCTCACTACATAAAATAATTGTGGTGCTATTTACAGTATGTAAAGACTGTGCAAAAACAACAAAATCATTACCATACATACATTTTTTTTCAGATGGAGAAGTGATCAACATGCAATTTTGATTTATCCAACTATGACTGTGGAGTTAAAAAAGGCATTTACACAGGAACACAAGAGGAAAGAAGTGATTTACATATGCATGACAAATTTAAAGGGAAAACCCAAAGAAAAAAAATTAGTGGAGACATGTTACAAACGGCCACTGAACGGTTTGATGAGTATTAATGTTTTGTGAAACTTATGCTCTGGCCTTTGCAGTTACCAGATTTTTATGACAAGGAGTACTGAAGTTATTTGGGATACTTGTGCTGTCCAACACCTCACTGAGACGCTTTGTTGGTTTTCCCTTTGAATTTATAACCCATCATGGCTTTTTCAAGCTGAAAAAAAAACTGATTAGTCCCATGAAATTCAAGGTGACTCAAAAAGTGTTTTGTGCCTGTGCAAGGAAAACTCCATTTAATTTCAATAGTCCTTTTATTCTACTTATCAGCGTTATTATGTGTGTAAGTAGGCAGTAGTGAACCACGGGTCAGGTGAATAGTGTGCTCATGATTATTCACTATTAAACAAACTCTTTCTGTAATAATGACACATGTTCTCTGGTTAAAGCAATATTCAGTTTCTCTGGATTGTAATCAGCAATTTGTTTATATACAACAAACATATCAGTAAGATAAAGCTAGGTTTCAGTTCAGGGGCCAAATCTGTTGTGAAACCAACCATGCAACTTTTTTCAGAATTGACAGCGTTTATATTAAATTAAGTTGTAGTAAAACAAAGATCAAGTTTATACAGACACTAAACTTGTGGATTTGTATAAAATTACGAAAAAAAATTCAATTTAGAAAAAAATCCCACATCACTTGGAACGGATTTAACATCATGCAGATTTGTCAAAAGTAAAATTGATTAGAAAACAATCACTGCAGTTTACACATTTCTTTGTCAAGAGTCCACAACAGGCAGAAACAATCAGTTTACGATCATCCACCACAGGAAAATGTTGCATTAATGTCTCCAAAAACCTTTCAGTGACACCACAGTAAACCAGCAAGCCCTGAATTCAGAAGGTTTCCTTGGCGACTAACTAGTGCGCAACATTCATGATAATTACACAACCAAACATGGACTCACTGTGAGCTGCTAAAATAAATGGGGAAGGTGCAACAGTAACTATGGAGGCCTCATATGCATTATGATGCCACTGCAAGAGTCTTTCTGCCACGCATCAAGTCACTTTGGGGAATGTCTTACTGCTGCGACAGGTCCTCTACAGATTCCTGGGACATGATGAGCTGCGTCCCAGTTCAGGGCTGGATAACCAGAACTTACATTTCTAGACTGAATACGCACTCAGTGGGTCAGCCTATATTATATATTGCTACATCTGACAAACTTAGAGATAAACAGAAGTTATATAGGTACATTTACTATTAACCTGATATACTATTGACCACTATTGTGCCATTATTGTTACACTAAAGCCCAAATCCTGTCCCAGTTAGCACGATTTAAACTTTTCTCAGTTTAGGGTGACTTCCTGGTGATATGAGTTAAAAAGCGGATCCTAAATTCCACCAGTTTGAGTTAATAGAATATGACTTACAGGGAGATATCAGTCCAGTGTGTGGAGCTTGTGACAGTAGACTGGTTCAGCCAGCTTTTACTTCATCTGACTGACTGACCCACCTTCCCTCAAAAGGATCCAGACCTTGAAATGGGGCGCAGCTCCAGATGTGTTGGGGCCAAGCTTGGGAAATGTAGCCCAAATGTGCAGTGCACTAGTCAGAGTCTGATCCTGAATCCTCAGCTGGATCACAGAGGGTTTCTTCAAGAGGTGCTAATGTCCCATCAGGCCTGACTCTCATTGGTCGGATCACGTTCTGCCTGTGGATGGAGAGACGTTAGATGGGAAGGTAATACTGTATCCAATGTAAAAAAAACCCAACTGTGTTCAGGACCCTTTGTATCCACAGATACAAAGGCAGGGCTGGACGATATGGCCAAAATCTTCTCTCCCTATACAGGTCAAGTCATACATTGATAAGGATACATATCACCATATGGCAGGTTTTCTGATATTCAAACAATAAATAGTCTATATGGAATACCCACATGGTTAAGTGTACTCCTCTGTCAATGAAATACTTGAGTATTAAGTAAGTTAAGTTAAAAGTACTAATTATTTTCAAATTTCATTGAGAACTTTACTGCAAAATGATCAGATATTCTGAGAAATTTGAGTTAGTATGTGCTTGTTATAAATTTAGACGACGTAATTGTGTATCTCGTTATCGTTATACGATTTCATCACAATATGATTCCAATGAAAGATGATAAATTATCATGAATTTTCGCCAAGCCCTATCCACAGACTTACTTGAACATCTTTACTCTCTTACATCCACAACTCAAGGACCCTAACTCTACAACCACCCTCCCCCCTTCATGGACACTTGCCTCTGTCTGGCCATCCTCTCTGCCCTCCTCCCGCCCTCTCTGGCAGTTTAATTACAGGATCAGCGCTCAAACTAATCTCCTCAAAGCCACGGCTGCCCCTTCATCCTAATCCAATTATACCTGCACTGTGTCACCACTCCCTCCGAGATGATTTATCAGAGAATTGTCCACCACAGAATTTAAAAAAGGACTCATTTCCATTCATTTGGAAAGAGATTCAAATATAAATGACCATGTAATTCCTGCTGATTCCTCCAATGAAATTAAACTTTTCCGGGGAAAGAACTGAAGTTCTGTGAAGGAGATGGAAGAGTCCCATGTTGTGGTTAAATCTGAAAATATTTCAGCATTTCTGAAACATCTTTTCAGAGATGAAACCTGCAGTGAGGCACCACCAGTCAACAGCACTGGTTAAAGTCAGGCAGGTAAAATGAGGACTAACAAGACATAATAAACAAAACATCTCTCCCAATTAGCGGAAAAAATAATCCCTCCTGTCCTCCTCAGCAGTGACAGAGGGCTGTGGGTCTGGCAGATGTAAGAGGGGGTGGATGGGGTGCAGACTATGTGCTAATTGGAGGACCAGTTAAGCAGTTAGGCGAGCACATTCTTACAGGGCTCTGACTGATCTCCGTAGAGCCTGTACTGAGGAAGCACCTCTCCGTCAGCATCAGGAGGAGAAGAAAGACTGTGCAGCCTCATAAAGGAATCTTCCTCCTCGAGGCGCACGTGCCTCATTACAGCTCAACCCCCTCTTTGGCTTAACAATGACAAGGTCAGCTTTCTTATGTCTGCACGTTTGTTCACCCGTGCCTCTTCCTCTTCGTTCACGTTCCACTCAAATTGCTTTGTCGTTAGTTGTGCCTCTGTCTCAGTCCACTCCCTGTCTGGCCAATGACTGGCTCCTCAGAATGACAAGAATAAAGTCAGGACACATGTGTTATCAAAAACCTGAATGTGCCACATAAAGGACCCGGGACCAACAAGCCGACTGTGCTCCAATTAGGTGATAATTAACGGAGCTGCGGTAATGATGCTGCAGTGGCGTGCCAGCAGCTTCCATTTACTCCAGATGAATGCTGCGGTGTGCTGAAAGTCCAGGTCTAATTGAAGCTGCAGCTAACGGCAAGAGATTCTTCCTTTGATGAATCGGTTGGCAGGGAGCGAGCTCTCTGTTACCTTTGTACAGGCATTGTGCTTGACTAACGTTAGCCTCTGCTTACTAAGGAAAGGTCAGCACACATACAGCAGGGCTCTTTGCAGAGGAAACAATGAATAATATGAATGACTTGAGCAGGCGAAGCAACAGTTACTCAAACTGAAAAAGTTAATGACCTTAGTCAAGCCTTTGACAAATACTGAAGGGTATTTATTTTGCAAAGACTTGTGTGGCATCTTCAGTTTGTTTCTACAGAAGGATTTCTGAAAACCTACTATACTATAACATATGTATGTTATGTTACTATCCCTGCCAAATTAGTCACTGAGAGGAGAAGACAGGGATCTGTCTGACATGCTAAGTCCATGGATGAAAAATCCAGCCATTACTGCAGGTTGTGACTGTTTATTTTACCCTTTTAGTAAAAAACATTCATTTTATGCAGATGGACTATGAATGGACTAGACTAAGATGAAAAATAGCCTTTGCAGTGCAGTCAACAGAGATATCAGCTCCCCCACCTCACCTCTCTGTGTACGAGGCAAAAAAACAGAATCACTGGCAGCTGCAGGTGATATTCATTTGGCAATCACTCAGCCACACACACACCGACTCCGCCCACACACACATGCTGCCACACCCACTACCCCAGGTGAAAAGTGAGGAAACAAATCCCTGCCTCTACAACATACTGTACTATGCTTTCTTTTTGACTTTTCTATTATTGTCTTGTAACATACCATTCTATGACTTTTTTTTGACATATTATAATGTGAATTTTTTCAACTTACTATACCACTATATTTTTTCAACAGACTATACTATGACTTTTTAACATACTATAATGTGAGTTTTTACAACATACTATAACACTTTTTTGAACATACTATACATCGACTTTTTTTCGACATACTATACTGACATTTTTTCGACACACTATACTATGACCTTTTGTCGACATACTATACTATGATTTTTTCGACATAGTATACTATGGCTTGTTTGTTTCGACATTCTATACTATGACTTTTTACCGACATACAAAACTAGGATATAAAACTGTCTGTTATTGCCAAAATACTATACCATAACTTTTTTTTTGACAAACTATACGATGATCATTTTTTAACATACTATGCTATGCCTTTTTTCTTCTTTTTTTTCTTTTATACTATGTCTTTTCTGGACATACTATGATATGACTTTTTTCTCCACATAGTATACTTTTTTAAAACATACTATACCATGGCATTTTTTCGACATACTATACTAAGACTTGTTTCAGACATACTCCACTATGACTTTTTTGACATACAATACTATGACTTTTTTTCGACATACTATACAATGACTTTTTTTAATATACTATAATGTGAGTTTTTTCAAAATACTATACTATGGCTATTTTTCGACATACTATGACTTTTTTTCCGACATACTAAACTATGACATTTTTCAGACATACTATAGAAAGACTTTTTTTTCCAACATACAGTATACTATGACTTTTTTTTTTTTTTAAAACATACTATGGTATACCATGCCATTTTTTCAATATACTAACTCAGATATAACTAAGATTTTTTTTCGATATATTATACTATGACTGTTTTTCTGGCATACTATACTATGATTTATTTTTCGACACACTATGACTTTTTCCAACATATTATTCTATGACGTTTGTTTCAACACACTATACTATGACTTTTATTTCGACATACTATTCTATGACTTTTTTCGATATACTATAGTATGATTTATTTTTGACAGATTATACTATGGCTTCCTTTCTCAACATACTATACTATGACATTTTTAAACCTACTATACTATGATTTTACTATGATTTTTGACATACTATACTATGACTTTTTTTGTTATACTATACTATGACTTTTTTCAACATACCATACTATCCTATGTTATTGAAACCTCCTGAATTCCAGTCCGAGCAGGGAGCTTTGCTGCATTTTATACCTGCTTTTATTCTCCTCATTTCCTTTGACCTCTCTTCTTTCCATTATCTTAATAAAGCAACTTCCATAAAAACAATTATAAATTAAGAAATTACAATAAATACATTTTTAAACACTTACAGTGTTATTACTAAAACAAACTGAGATTTCTGCAGCCCCTAGAATAGTTATTTCCTTTCTAGTTTAGTATATTTACCTTGACAACTTATCAAACATATTGACAAGTTTCTGGGCTTCATACTCCTTCTGCTCCTCGGTCATCTCCTCGATGGGGTTCGGCATCGGCTCCTCCACGTGACCGGTGATGGGGTTGATGCTGGAAAAAGCAAATGAGCAAGCTTAATATACACTTGCAAACAGATTCATACATGATCAATGCATACAAATGAATACATTAAACAAACTGACAACAGATTTTCAATGCTTTATTCTAAGACTGGTGCAGAGCACTCACAAGGGTTTTGCAGATTTATATTCCTCTGTGTCTGAGTCTTCATCTTCTGAGTACTGAGTCTCTCCTCTCCCTCCTGCAAGAAGTCCTCGAGCCACCAGGAGTCCTGCTGCATTTCCATATCCTGTGTACTTCAACAAGTTGTCCACTACAAAACAACACCATAAATACACAAGGTAGTGAGCATGAGCCGTGCTGTAGTTATAGTTATGCAGCAATCATTCATCTAGCAGTTCGCTACTTCTTCACTTGAACCTAACGGCTCTCTGAATCTCATATTTTTTCATCTGATGTGCTGTGCCCCGCGTTCCTCCCATGACCCAACCACTACTCACCGCTTTCTTTGCAGAGGACAAAGAGAAACTCTGCAGCTGTCTGCTTCACACCCATGTCAACATGTGTCATAAGGCGAACCAGCTTGTTTCTGGTGGTGGTGCCGATCTCTGGTCTGATCTTTACATCTTTCAGTGGGGGAAGTACCTGAAGGTGCAGACATTATAAATAAGATAATCATGTAATTGTTTTTCTGTCACTATAACCAATCTCTGAACCTTAGTCTAATGGACACACATAGCTATAAAGTAATTGAAATCTGGTTAGGACCCTGGTGATATTTCAGTACTTTACTCAGACACTTCAGCAGGGCAGATGCTGGTGTTCCAGATTAAAGGACCAACTGAGTAAGAAATGTCACATACACATCACAATGTCAAATACTTTGTTATCTCTGTTTAAATCTGTTGGCAGGTACTGTACCTGAGCTTTGATATATCTGCGGATCTCCCTGTGGTGTCTGGATCCTTCAGTCAAAAGGCTGAGCACCGGAGTCAAACCCTCTTTGTAGTTGGAGCCCTGCTTGGAGTGACACAAACCACAAACACTTCACAAGCTGCACAAGCTCAAACAATGGATAGGTTGTAATCAGTGGTGCACATATGAGTAATATTAAGAAAGACAAGATGGGTGGATGAGAAACTGAATGACGTGGTTAATCGTTGTGTCTTGTCTCCGTTTTCAACGGGCACTGCACTAGTTGTGAGTATACTTTAGTTCTGTGAGACCGAGGTTTCCCTGTTTGCTGCATTCAGATCTGAGGGCTACCAGGTCCAGCACTACTAGCAAATATCAAATAAATGCAAGATGTCACAAAAATGTGTACTGTGACTGGTTACATGTGAGTTTACCTATGTTTAAAATGTATGCATCTTAAATTACATGCAAGCTCACCAGTTTACTCCACTAGTATCACTTGCACTATACAGTGATATATCTGACCATTCTTGAATGAGATTGTCAGTGTGTGAACAGCCAGTTCTCTTTGTATTTGCTGCAGAGGATTAACTTTACCTTGTCCATCCTTTTCTCCATGAAGTCTATTAGCATCTGGACTGCATCCATGTTTTTCCCACCATATATCTCTAGTCCTCCCTGGACAGGCACGTCAATTAAGACGTCCAGGCAGGACACAGGCAGGTTATTCAGCAGGTTGATGGCATGGCTGAAAATTAAAATATATATGTATATCTTAATGATGTAGATCTTTACAAAATAGTAAATAAGTTCTGAGATGGACCTGCCAATGGGTCTGTGGGGTTGAAGAGGACAAAGTAAAAACATAAAACAAGTTTAAGTGAAAAAGATAAAAGTTTTGGAACATTTTGTTGGAGACAAGTTGTTCCAAAGTCAAGGATCCCTCATGGCAAAGGACAAAATCTAACCTCTGTGAAAGTGTCAGCCCCCTATTCTCCTAAGACAATAGTTCGTTAGTGGAGTTTCACCTGTGTGAGTGAGTCCCACTAGTGAACGACAGTCGTTAAGGATTCAATGGGGCTACAACAGTCGTTAGGCATGATGTGCGTTACCAGACAGTCGTTGTGTTCGTTAGGGACACTTGAGGTTAGTTTCAGACTGCCTTTGATATTGAGTTTTTTTGGTATCACTGACAGTGCAGTATTGTAGATGGGGGATAGGTGGCTGATTGGTGATACTTATCTTAAAGTTTATTTTTAAACACATCATACCTGCCTTAAATGTCACTTTGCTCTTTTCAATATAAAAACAACTTAACCCGTTCAAACTCCCCTACTCAACTTAGACCAGTTCTGTCACAACCTCACACTGACACAAACAAAGTTAAGTAGGTCAATGAGCCGAACTCCCATGACCAGCTCAGCCACTGACTTGACAGGTCAAGAGACACATCAGTCTCTTTTACATGACACTGTTTAAATTTCAATCTATGGCCACAGATTCTTGGCATTCCTGCATTAAATTACCATGAGAAGAAGATACTGCTGCAGGATTGCGACAGCAAAGAGCATCTAGAAGATCACACACCCAACACGGCTCCGAAGACACAACTCTGCGTTTCCCACGACACTGCAATCCTCTAACTGACCGTGGGCTATAAGTTTTAATCTGCAGTGCGCCACTCTCTCATTCACAGCTGCTTGGTGGACACTCAGTGCTTCTCAAGACTCCAGAGGGGTGGTTTTCTATGCAAATCAATTTCAAATGAACTTTGACCAGTTTCACAGGTTGTAAAGTGCAGAGTGCCTTCATTCATTGTTCACAGTGTTGCTTACTAAAAGAGATTAAAATATTAAGAGCAGTGAACGAAAGACTTCCCACCTGTGCGCTTCCTCTGTTTTCTCCTCGGTCTCAGTCTTCAGCATCAACAGATGACGCAGGATGGCAGCAATGACTCGGAACTGGTGGTCATCCTCCTGTCAAATCAAGGATTTACAAAAACTTGAATCACAAGCTGACAGTTTCATTGTTCAAAGGAAAAGCAAAAATAGTGAGGCAGAAAAATACTCAAACTAAAAGGAGGGGGACCTGGAAGCAAAGGCCTAACTGCAAAATAGCTGCCTTAACATTCAATGAGACATCTAAAGAGCAAAAAGAGGAGAGCTATGAGACAGATAACATCAGAGTTTTAAGTCTAGACTCAAAAAAAAGAGGAGGAAGAGGAAGACTGGATTTCTACAGTGTCAAAGAGGAGAACAGGGTCTTTCATAAGAACTAAGAACTAGGTTTGGTATCATTAAGACTTACACTGTGTCAGATGCAGCCTTTGCGGTCATGTGTCCCCTTCAGTCCAAATTGCATGAAATGTGGCAAAACTGCTAAGTTTAATAGTGATTTTCAGAAATCAGCTGCAGCTACAAACTATTACATGATAACTACATCATGAACGACATCAATGGCAACCAAATATAATAATGACAAATGGTCCGAATGCATCTGTGTCAAATATCTTCACATTTCAATCACAGAGTAAGATGCTAGCTTTTTTGGCCTGTGTAGAGACATTTTGTCACAGTAGGAAAATCACAGGTGTATGTAGATAAAATTATTAATGGCTGAATGCCATTTAGCTGCTTCAGTTTCAGGGTCCTGGTATTATACGTGCTGGCTCACTGTTACAACTTATCATGAAACAGAGTAATCCTTAATGTTATTAGTAACACCTGTACTTTTCCTTCTATAACTAGTCAAATATCTAAGATGAAATATGCCTATACCGGATTGGATATTGTGATAGTGACTGATCTGATATGCATGTCAAACACTGTCGTTACTGCACAACTTCAACATGAAAGTTAAAAAAAAAAAAAAAAAAAAAAAAGAGGAGGGGCTTTTTGGTGAGTGCAACCTGTCTAATCAGTGTGTAGTTCATGATCAAATGAAACTATTCCAAAACCAGTTCAATATGTACACATATAAAATGTTTTAATGAAGTTGATATTACAGTTTATTTCTTTAAAAACTTGAATTCACACCTTGTGGCCGTATGCCTCTGTCAACCAGTCAAGTTGCAGTTTAAATTCATGTCTATCCAAAATGTCATCACTTGATCATTTTATCCTATTAGACGTTTGTGCGAAACTCATAATTATCATATGAATTCTTGAGTTATGGTCATAGTGATCATGAACTTTGACTACCCCACACATGTGATACAGATTTTCTCACCAATTATAATATCTTGGCTGCCCTAGCCCTTTAAATGCAGCCACACTGGTCCCTGCTTATCACAAAATACATTTGTGTTCCTGACAGTGTGTAAGTTGACATGTAATGTTTATCTTAATCCTGATACAGTAAAGTTTGTGCATGAACGGAGTCCAAGAACTATCTTGAATTGCAATGCTTTAATCAAGCCACCACTCTACGTTTTATGTCACAATTACACTGACAGTCAATTACTGCCAGGTTGCTTGTCTCTGATGTAAATAGGACAAATGATTAGAAATAGATATCATTTGGCTGTCGTGGTTGTAGGAGCCATGAACAATTTCAGGAAGGAGTAATGTTTGTATTAATGTTAGGTTTGTGATGGTTTATATTTTCTGTATTGTTATTCGTTAATGTTGGGGACATTATCATTTACTACTGTCATTTATTATTATGTGACTGGAATGATTTGGATATGGGTGGTACTCATAGCTTATATAATCAGCAGTTCACCTTGGTGCAAGAGGGAAGAGAGGGTGAGTGGGTCACTGTATTTTTTGTTGACTGCTATTTTCCCTTTGATCGCAGTTGTTTGATTTTGTATGCATTATAATAAATTGCTGATTTTCATTAAACTAGATTTTGTTCAACAGATTTTTTGAATCTCAGTTTGTCATATAAGTCACCTGTCAAATAAGCAAGTCAGTGGCTTTTTGTTTGTTTCCTGAAGTCGCTACTGTGGTGAGAAGACGTTTGATCTTTCTAGAAAAGCACAGTCTAACCTGGAATTGACCAAATAACTGAGCCAGAAACATTTACATTTCCGGAGATGTATACTTGATCTGCTCTTAACCCCTTCCTACATACTTCTGACAATGAGTCAGAGAACAAACCCAAAAGACTATTGTACAACAGCCTTACAAACACATAACTGCGACACACTCACCTTGCCACCAGTGTCAGACAGTGTGAGGTTGAACAAGGCTTTGAGTGCCTCCATTGCTCTCTCATTGTCCTCTGCAGGCATGGGCAGGGCCTGTGGATCTGGACGTACAGCTTCATAGGGACCAACCCAGCTCACATCCAGGGTGTGCTCCAGGACCTCCGTCAGTAGTCTCACAGCATGCAATTCTCTCCTCAAAACCCCTCTCACATCAGGTCTCAGTGCAGACAGCAGGAAGAGAAGGCGCAGTGTGAAGAGGCCCACCTCATGGTGCCATGTGCGGGCTGTACGCAGGTTGGCACACAAGCCGTGAGCCAGCCGCACGTCTACACTAACCTGCTGAGCCGCAGGACTGTTGTACACCACATTGCATAGACACTTCAAGGCCTCCACCACCACCCTCTCCTCCTCCTCTGACAGAGTGTCTTCCTGAGAGCTTTTCTGGTTGTCATTTCCTTCCTCTCCGGCATTCAACCTCGCCATTCCTCCAAGGATCAGCATGCCCTCCCTGGTGGCTACAGGTGCGAGGACACGCTTGTCTCTGGACAGGATGCGGAGTGTCTCCAGACATGTCTTTTGACAGCTGGGCTGCACCTGCCTCCCAAGAACTGACAACACACTCTGACACAGCTTCTAAAATGACACAGATTGACAAAAGTATAGATTATAACACAACTGGGCTACCCTCATCATCTAACAACCAACTGCTCAGATAACTAGTACTTACACTGCGCAGGGTCTCTTCCTTTTGGTCAAAACTGAAGGTGTGACTGTTCTGAAACACACAATAAGCTCATTGTGGACACCAAACAACTCAGACTGACATGTCACAGACACGTATTGAACAAACGTCATTAGTAATGAACCCCAGCCTCTTTGCAAACGACATAATCGCTCCCCAGTAACCTAGCTACAGCATGCTAATATTGCTATACACCTCTAGGTGCAGTAACATGGCTTGGGGTAGCCAGCATTAGCATTATCATTATCAGCACTACGTTGGCGTTGAAAACCACATAGCAAGGTCGCGTTTGCCTCATTCACAAGTTTAGTGTGATATGTTTAACGATGCAACATTTAACATCACACGACAGCGCCAACAGCTTAGCTTAGCCGGCTGGTAACATGTTTAGCTAACTCAAAGTTAGCTTTTTTAGCTAGCTAGCTAACGTTAGCACTGCCGTTTGTTTTGGTTGAGGTAAAAACGAGCAGAGCCGCGACTTACCTCTCGAATATACTGCCGCAGAAGCTTCTCGATTTCCTCTTCGTTGGCAGTTTCGAGCTGTGACAATATATTATTTAAATCCATGGTGGATATCTGAGGTTAGAGTGGTTAGTTTACTTAAGACGTGACCAGTGGATGTTGTGCAGCTAGCTAGCTAGCTGGCAGGCTAGCTTAGTGAGACAGTGTGAGCCAGGTCTGTTGCTGTCAACAGGGAAACTCCCCTGACTGCCCCCATCGCTCCAGGGCTGCTCTCCTCCGCCAGGGTCATTCAGAGCATTACAATGATAGTTTAAAACAAATGATTTAGTGACCGGATACTTAAATACACCGACCTACGCTCTGGCAATTGCACTGCATAACATAAATAATAATAAACATAACATAAATATCCGCAGCTTTTTAATAAGTCTGAATCAGAGCCTCGTTTCCAGGCTGAACACGTTGCATATGTAAGAACAGATGGTACTAGTATCGACTCATGTTTTGGGATTTTGTGAAAAAGATCAGATACCCTTGCCAAAAACAAGTTTACTTTATTGTGCCGTTAGTATATGTCTTTTAAACATAAAATAAGAGAGTATACTTTCAGTTTACTTTTATGTACATATCAGAGATATACTTGGCTCATACTTACAAGTATACAGCAAAGTCTAAGTACTTGGCTCATACTTACATGTATACAGAAAAGTGCAAGTATACTAGGCTAAGTACTTGGCTCATACTGAGAAGTATACAAAAAAGTCTTGGCTCATACTGACAAGTATATAGAAAAGTCTCTGTAATTGGTTCATACTGACAAGTATACAAAAAAAGTCTAAGTACATGGCTTATACTGAGAAGTACAAAAACATCTAAGTATACTTGGCTTATACTGAAAAGTATACAGAAATGTCTAAATATACTTGGCTCATATTGAGAAGTATACAGAAAATTCTAAGTATACTTGGGTTATACTGACAAGTATACAGAAAGGTCTGTGTAATTGGTTCATACTGACAACTACACAGAAAGGTCTAAGTATACTAATTGGCTCATAGAGGTATACAGAAAAGTCTATATAATTGGCTCATACTGACAAGTATACAGAAAAGTCTAAGTACATGGCTTATACTGAGAAGTATAAAGAAACATCTAAGTATTCTTGGCTAATACTGAAAAGTATACAGAAACATCTAAGTATAATTGGCTTATACTTCCACTTAAATCTTCAACAGATATTGATACTGACACTCACCTCAGATGATTAAACCATTAAACCACAATAGTGGGTCACCTGTTTTTTTTTTTTTTTTTTTTTGCTCTTCACAGGTTTTTCTGCATTCAAAGTCTTGATTGTGAATCCTGCAGGATTTCGGAGAGACATAACACAGGGGATCCATGTTCCAGTAAATACAAATCTTGGCAGGGGTCAGAGGTCAAAGGTTACGGGACTGAGGTGCAATGACCCCGGCCCAGCAGGACATTCTCTCTATAGAAATGTAATTCTTTCTGCAGTGTGGCCCTTGTGTTACCGGCCCAACCCCCCACTGTGTTGTAAGTAACAATCAGCTCAGACGACTTCAGAAAATGTTTTTTCCTTTTTCAACGTGAAAATTTAAGATGGAGATTTAATGGGAAGCAAAAGTGCATTTTTGAAAGGCATCAGTAAAATCATCTTATTTGGCAAATTAGTGAAATCTACTTTCAATAATTCTATCAAAACATTAATATCTGTCTTATAGTCAAACATAGAAAGGATAGACAGAGCAGGACTTGATCAGTTGCTCCAGTGCTGACATTGATTATGATTATAAAATAAATACAATAATGTGTTTCATTAAATGTTGTTAATGTTGTCACCTTTGAGTTTGTGCACCTTTACACAGAAAGAATAAAGAAAAAGTTGGAAAAAAAGGCAATTTCACCCCAGATTTTAAATTGTCACCACAGACAGTTTCCAGTGCTTTTATTTACAGAAAAGTGACTAGACTTCATGTTACTGTACACTTTGATAATTTCCCTTTTTATAAATACCCATAGGGTAATAGGTCCTCAGTAGCTTTGAGTGCATTATAACACACAACCCTAGGTTAATGCGTCTTTCACTAACCATACAAAACAGAGAACAAAGTACCAATTGTAACATAGAAAATAAAGAATACACCATGTTACAAAGTTACAGAAAATACATACTATATATATATTTATATAATGTCACAGTAAAACAGCAAAAAATCTTGCGACAGAATAAACTCGCACTGTTGTTTTTGAGTCACCGCATTCAGTCGTTAAAAAAACCCAGAGGGAGACACCTCAACACACTGATCAAGGAGTTTATATCTGTCTTATGTTTTGGCTTTGTGCCACTGTGTGTAACTGGTGTCCCAAATGAACGTTAAGGCAGTACAGTTCATCCACATCCTGCAGCAAGCCCACGACATGATGCTGCACAGTGCTGAGCAACAAGAGGAGGCAGCGGTGTCACTGAGATTGTACTGATGTCAGTGGCAGCTTACAACACACTGATCCACCAGTTATTGACAAAGCTGACTGAGGGTTGGTGGGATGATCTGTGTGCTGACTTGTGAGACTGACAAGGGAAACAGAGGTGTACATTCCTTAAAACAAAGGCACAGCTTGGCAGCAGCATTGCACTCTTAAAATGATTTTGCTGCAAGTTCAATCTATAGGATTTGAATTTTTTTCCTCCAGCATTGAACAAATACATCAATTGTTGAAGGAAATTCATTAAACCTCCGCACAAGTTACACCACCATCATCACTGATTCAGAGTCTTTTCAAATTGTCAGAACGTCCATACCATGATTCCTATTACCTTGCATCGGTACTCTCCACTCTCTGCTCCTCCTTTTTTTGATGTACTTGATTGGAAGTGTTCAGAGATGTTGCATCCACCAATTTGGCAGGCCTGGAGCTTGAACACGGCTGTGCAGAGCAATGTTTACAGGCTACTTTGCCCAGCCTGTGGTGGCCTCTCCGTTGATGTACGCAAAGCCGGGGAAATGCTGCGAGTGTTCGTACTCTGAGTTCCTGCGTGGGCCCAGGGGAGAGTACATGTCCCCGGAAGTGGCATAGCGGGATGAATGCATAGGTGGGCTGGTGTAACAGCTGTTAGCTGGCGACACATCTGGCCACCGGGGGGCGACAGGTGCTGGGTGCAACCGAGGAGTGCTGCCCATCAAGCAAGGCTCCATTCGAGACATCTGGCCATTGAGCTGGTACTGCGGAGGGGAGGAAGAAGAGGAAAGACGTTATGGTGATGCAGCAACGTCAACTACTGAGCATAAAATATACAGTGAATAATGAGAGAAACTCAAGAAACAATTATTTTCATAACTAATTAATCTGCTGATTATAGTCTCTATTTCAAAATCAAAACATAATCAGTTTACAGTCATATTAAGACAAAGAATCAAATCAGCACATTTAGAGGGCAGAACCGAACAGAGAGAGCGAGAGAGAGAGAGACAGACGAGAGAGAGAGAGAGAGAGAGAGAGAGAGAGAGACAGACAGAGAGAGAGAGAGAGAGAGAGAGAGAGAGAGAGAGAGAGAGAGAGAGAGAGAGAGAGAGAGAGAGAGAGAGAGAGAGAGAGAGAGAGAGAGAGAGAGAGAGAGAGAGAGAATTTGTTTCTATTGGCTGTTCATTCAACAGAGGCAGCTGTCAAACTCCGACCTGCAAACTCCGATCAAATGGTCAATCTAGCCAGCGTTGATCAAACTTTCTCATTTTGCAGCTAAACAGTACACTCCAAGATGTTTCTGAAAACATTTCAGGTGATAAATAGGCATTACAATAACAAAATATTGATTCATATTTGATCAGTGACCATTTGATCGGACATTAGGAGCACCGGAGGACACACAGGCACATGATTTCATCTAGTTTACCTGTCTCGTGCACTGCTGTCAGGATATAGTGATTGTTTTTTATGTTTTTTAATGATATTTGCACCAGTTCTACCCACTGTAGCTTTAAATTGTGTCTTCTTTACATGGTAACTCTCTTAAAGGAATAGAAAGGAAAACATGCATTTGCTTTCTTGTTGAGAGGTACAAATGACGATTTATACCACTCTCAAATCTTTCCATTAAATATGAGGCTATGAGCCAGCAGTCGGTTAGCTTAGCTTATCACAAAGACTAGAAACAGCTAGCTTGGCTCTGACCCAGGGCATATAACCCTTTGTTTTTTGTACTGATTAAACAAACAACATATAACATTGGGCTGCAACTATCAATTATTTTCATTATCAATTAATCTGTTATTTTCTCGATTAATCGATTAGTTGTTTGGTCAATAAATGTCAGAAAATGGTGAGAAAATGGCAAGCAGTAACTCCCAAAGCCCAAGATGATGTCCTCAAATGTCTTGTTTTGTCCATGACATAAAGATAATCAGTTTACTGTCATAGAAGAGTAAAGAAACCAGAAAACATTCACATTTAAGATACTGGAAAAAAAAAATTACTCAACTTGATTAGCAAAATAGTCGATGATTAATTCAATCATTGACAACTAGTCGATTAATCGTTGCAGCTCTAATATAACATGCTAGTTAGTGAGCTTTAGTACTGCTAGTAAGCAGATTCAAAAAAGTGAATAAGTGCAATACCCAAAATATCCAACTATTCCTTTAATGAAAGTCAAAATGCTGCTGGGAATAAGCTGGTGGAGAATTAAATTTTTAGGCCTACCTGTTTATTTACTAATTGGGCTAAAAGTAGTTAGAATACTCTAGAAGGACAGCTCTGAATCAGCCTATAAAATACCCACCATGTGTCCCCAGAACATGTACAGAGGACATGACCTCTGTGTCCTCAAAGGTAGATATAGCCCTGCTGATATCGTATTTGCTGCTTTAGCATTGTATTGTGTGAACTGACCCTGCCGATAGTAATTTCCTGTCAGGGGAAATTGCCTCACAAGTTGTACCACAGTGGTCAAAATAGAAAATTAAGCCACTTAATAATAGTAGACATCAACTCAGTTGAAAAAGTGTCTTTCCTGTGTTATTTTTGTTGCCTATGGTGACAGAACCCAAAGACTAAATCTGCCTGTTGACAAAAATATTTTGGACAGATGGGGATCCAACAAGGTTTTGTGTTGGTCTCAGCTCCAACCCCAACCTCTCACACAGACAAAGCGCAGGCATTGTGCCTGATTTAAGCTCAGACAGGCTTAAAAAAAAAAAGTGGAAGTAGGACCCTTTTCTCACTAAATATAAACACGACAGTCGATTCCATTATGAGGGATCACGGCATGGAAAAAGACAGTCAGTGCAGGTCAGAGAGCAGAACAGACGGCTCAGCTGCCTCTTGTTCACAGGCAGAAAAGAGACCATTGAATAACAATATTTTAATAAACGCCCCCTTGCCCTGCTCTGTGGCTACTGGCTCAAACAGATGAAGAGACTATTGAGAGCTGGAAAGAGGAGTAACAGAGCAGGGCCCCTCTTGGCCCCGGCCGAGCCACCTTTCACTGTCTGCTTCCGCTGTGTGGAGAGGGTGATTCTGGGACTTTTAGAAACACCACGGCCGCTGAGGCCCAGCTGATCTCCTCCCACTATAAAGGCAGCGGAGGCTGGAGGGCCCTTGACAGGAAATTACCATCAAAAGAGTAAACTCACACCAGTCGCTACACAAGCTGTAACATCAGTGACTCCATCTCATCCTAACAACCTTTCTTCTCACATTTAAATCTTCAGTCTTCCATTTACTTTGCTGCTATGCCAACTGAACCAAAAAGTGCTTCAAGCATTCCAACACATCTATAAACATATACATATTTATGTACGTGTTGTATCTTGTTGCATTTTTCTGGGCACAATTATGCACATATGCTTCTTCTTACAATGTAAATAACCAACACAGCACCGTTGCACACTGCTCTGTTCTGTGATGCTTCACAGTTCACCCATCAGTTGCAGTTTAGACACACACTCATATTCACACACATTATTGCAAATATCATATCCATTTTGTTTTTCTGCATAATCTGCAGCTTTTACTGGATACTTCTCACCAGTGAAAACATACATTTAATTACTCTAGTTCCAGAACAACCTTGAGTTATTTGTACTTTATTTTAGTATCTCCATTTAATACTTCTTTATACTCCTACTCTACTAGATTTCAGAGGTAAATATTGAATGACTTACTCAAGATTTTACTATTTTACTTCAGATTTTACATACAAAATATTTGATCTTATATTTAAAAATATAGATGAAACCAACCAACAGAATGTCGACCAACTACAACTTTAAAATACATCTCATATGTGATATATCAATAATAATAACACACAACACTCTGAAAGGGCTCATTTTGCCTTATGATTAGTTTTATTTCTGAATGTTTAGGTCAATTTTGCTGATAATATTTGTGCACGTTTAAGAGAACTCAAAATGATTCAAGATTTCTAAGCAAAATCCTGAATTGACTTACAGTAATTTAAAATTTTAAATGCTATTGAGCTTTCTTAGGTGACTGGGACTGACCTGAGCAGACGACCGGTGGTAGGCGGAGTAATGAAGGGGGGCTGGAATCGGCGGCTCATGGGCCAGACTGGGATACTGGCTCTGGATGGAGTGAGGATGCTGGTTGGCATAGCTGCCATAGTTGTAGCTACCAGTATACCTAGAATGAAGTAAACAAGCCAAAACCAATTAAAGAAATTCTCCTGCAACATAAAAATTAATTCTAATACTAAAATCCTAATTACCCATGCTCCTCTCTGTAGACAGGCATCCGATGGGTGGAGGATGGAGGAGGGACCGGAGCGCTGCTCCTCATACAGGACAGCTGCTGTCCGGCCTCTGGAGTGGAGCCGCCGGCTGTTGTCACTGTGTATGTAAGGGACCAGGTATATGACTGAACAGCGCCTGGTAGACACATATATGGACACAAAGAAAATGTGTTGGCTCAAACAAACTATGTGCGGTGAGAGGATGTCCGTGTGTGGCCGAGAGGCCGGTCTCACCTGTGGTGGTGGTGACCCCGGTGTACTCCGGGGACACGGCCGCTGTGGGGGAGTTGGCCGATGAAACGCCCACAGAGTGGACTGACCGAGCGGGAGAGTAGGATCCCGGAGACGGGGAGGTGGGGGTGGTTTCTGTCAGTGTGAAGTCCTCCTCTCTCTCTGCTGACGGTGTCAAGAGAAGACAGACCATTAGACAATCTAATATAACAATAACAGCTACTTTGCGAGTTGTACCTGAATGTATATAAGTACAACACATATGGGGCAAAGCATATGTACTGTGTGTACAAAATAAAGTGATAATACTTGCCTGATATAGAAACGGTAACGGTTGACTCAAAAATACTCCAAAACCGTGAACGTCATCTTATGTCTTATAGCAAGTTTTTTTTTTTATTTTTTTGCAAACTGACGACTAATCATTAATTTTCTTATCCTTGTATTGCATTTATTTAGGTTTGGATTTAGGCATGCTTTCAATGTTTTGATATAAGCATTTGGATATAGTTAGATGTGTGAAAATGAAGAGAAGCAGGTTATATCAGTATCACGAAGAGTAAAGTGTAATAGTACAATGCTGGACTAATAAAAGTAAACTACCTCAATAAAACACTAAACACACACAAGAGCAGGTGATGTTTCAAGCGGTAAAGTAAACTTTTACACTTTGTTTTCTTGAGAGCACAGGGGGTACTCCACAGAGAAACAAGCTCATGATTTTAAGAAAAATAAATGAAATTAAGTAGCAACTATTAATATTTCATTATTAATTATACTCTCAATTAATCGATTACTGTTCTGTGCAAAAAAAGGGTCAAATATTGTTTAAAATGTACATCATAATTTCCTAAAGGCCAAGGCCATGTCTTCAGTTTGCTGGTTTAGTCCAAGCAAATCAGTATTCCTGAGCTGGAACTGAATGTTTGGGGTTTGTGCTTGAGAAATCACTTTAACAATTAAAACAAAAACAGTACATAATTCTTGGAAATTTCCAGTGACACTATCCTCTTATTTACATAAGACATTTTTGAAGCTGTACTGTCATCAATTATTGTTTAGATCTCCGGGCAGCAGTCTCACCTGTGCTGCCCTCTCCCTTCATGGCCCTCATGAGGTCGTTGGCTCTCTCCTGGCAGTGCAGCGACTCCAGCAGGTAAAGCACATAATCATCAAACATGAGGTGGATCAGGTGGAAGGACCCTGCGTACAGAGAAAGAAGACTCAGGTGATATGGAAGTTATTGTTTGTAAAAACATGCTGACACTCAGTTGTGTTGAAAAAAAGGCTATTTATATTTAGAGATAGGACATAAATGATGAACGTTAAGACTGAAGCATTTCTAAAAGCATCTGAGTGATGACATCACATCCTGCAGACTGACAGGACGGCCGCTGTTATTAAAAAGAAGCGAGCGCGCTTGTTTCCGTGTACCGAGTCAGTGCCAGAAATATGTCAGCTGACCCCGGGGTCGCGCGGAAGATGAGACCGTGGCATGTGAGGGAGTGTCACAATTGTGTCATTGTGCGGGTCGCTGCCGCCGCCGTGCGCATAATAAACACTTGTGGCCATTCAAGGGAGCAGGGTGTAATACTGACCGGTCATAAAATGGAAAAGACAGGCAAACACGTTGGGAGAGGGGAAGGGCGGCTTTTGTTAATTAGCTGTTTGTGCACAGAGACCTGCTTTATCAAAACACTGCAACCAGCTGTGTCTTTGAAATTCACAGACAGGGCCAAAGGACACAAGTAGAGGAAAGAGAAGCCATTTTATTTTCTTTCATTTTTACAACTCGACAGTTATTGCAAACCTTGGTGGTGCTTGGTGGAAGCTATTAAAGCAGCCATTTTACTTGTTTCTCCTCTCTCCTTATTTTAGACTTGAGATCCGTATAGTAGAGGGATAGAGGAGGAGGAGGAGTAGAAGAAGCCCTGCGTGGAGTTTATAAAGTACACCAGATTATAGTTCAGTAGTGATATGAATGTGAGATGTTTTTTGTGAACCTGTCCAAATTGCAGCTTACTGAAAGATCTTTAGCTGGGATGTTTTCCATGGACATTTTTTAAAAATATGCGTAATATTCATGACGCTCAGCGCAAATTATTCCTAGTTATAAGGAAGGATGGCCCATTGAAGTTTTGCATACATCTAAATTACAAAAAATTGCCTCATGTAGCAGGCTTTAACTAAGTCAAAGATCTCTGTGAGCACAGTTACGTCAGCAATAGCTACGGACGCTACAGAAACACGTTTAATGTTCACCTTAGAGAATACTTTGAGTCTGAAGGCAATGGACGATGAGTTCTTCTGGATGGATAATTATAAGACGCTTGAGTTGTGTTTTAGAAGCTTCTATTTTTTTGTTTGCAATGTAGTGTTTTTGTAAGTTTCACCATTGCAACGGTATCTTTGGTATCTTATAAGTCTGTGCGGTATGGACCCTTGTATATACACAATTAACAACAATAACTGACTTTTCTGTATACTCATGAAGTACTGTCAAAGCTGTGTATATTTCTGTCTGTCTGTCTGCATTAAGGAATGTTGACAAAGCATTAGCAGCTCACCAAAGCTGGGCGCGCTGTGGAGGGTCATATCCCGGATGACTCTGGTACCAAAACATGACCACATCAGCAGGAACTGTTGGGCCACCTTCTTCAGGCACCCGGGCCTCTTCCCTGCCACCTAGAGAGAACATTTCCATGAGAAAAGAGGGGGAAGGGTCGGGATGCCGGGGTAGAATTAACCCCTGGGTCCGCATTGGGGCTTAACCCTCAGGAACGAAAAACATGTCAACAAGTCAACTATTTAATTTGCCCCTAGGGACACGCCTTCCTATTGAACTATTGTCTGGGCAGTCCAAGACGTTGCCAGGGTGACCAAAATTTACAAGCCCATATCTGGCACATAATGGACGCAAATGGGAAGCTTGAAGACATCATTAACTGGGAGGATTGCAATGTAAGTGCCTCTGTGTAAGAAAGACACGCAGAGACGAGTGGCTTTCAGCAGCAGGTGTCTTTTTAAGGGCAAAATAATCAGACTTGTGCTGCGCAAACACTTGAAAAATTTAGTTAAAATCACTTCTCAGCATAGAACAACATGGAAAACATATAAAGTTTATCAGAGCAACAGGAACAATAGACAGATATTTTATGCAAAAACGATGAGTCAGACCAGGTTTTAACACGTATTTTCCTGAAATGAGAGAGAAAAAAGTATTTGTGTCTGACCTTGACGACACAGCGGTCCACCATCGAGTCCAGCCACTCGATGTACGCCTCGATGGGAGACTGCTCTTCCAATAGACGGTCAAACTCCTGATACACTGTGACAGGACGGACAGCATCAGGTTACATGGTATCTTACATCACTATAAAACTAAAAAACAAACATTTGGATGCAAATGGCATCTTTTATGCAGCAACTTCCACATATCTGTGACCTCTGATCCCGTCAGGACTGATTCAGAGGAGCGAGGCCAGGGTGAATTGGAGATGCTCTGCAGGGTGTTTCAGAGGAGAGTGAACTTGTTTAACCTTTTGGTCTCCATCATTAATGCTTTGACTCTGCTGGTCGTGGGAATGATTGTCCCTCAGTGTGTCGTTTGTGCGGCAGTTAAGTGTAATTCTCTGTCTGTCTGGTTGTGTTTGAGTGGATCAGTTTAAGAGCACAGACTTACAGTGGATAATAAGCTGCCTGTGCTCCTCTTGTGAGTCCTCCATGGTGTAAAGTGTCTGCTTGGTGATGCTGTTCAAGTCCACATTCCTCCAGTCCTCCAGCATTTGAAAGGTGATGTCAGCACTGTTTATCACAGTCCGCGACGCCTGGGGACAGATAAATCGCCAATATTACTTACACGAGCATACCCATATCCCTTATCAGCTGTGTTTGTTCATATGGATTTTATTAAAAAAACATTCAGACCACGATAGGCACCTGACAGAGATGGTTTAATGATGTTTGCCGCTTTAGAATCTGAGAAAATCTCCTCGATACTGGAAACAAAACAAGGAGAATAAATGTGGTTAGTCCTGTGAGTGTCATTATTTAAACTTTCTGTTTTAAAACAAAATTCACAAGATGCTGTGATGAGGTGTGGTTTTTATATTTACATTCAAATTTGATATTCCTCAGGTTTTCAGGAAGGTCGTGAAGTGCTATTTTTAGCCACTCATCAAGCTGTTTGGCAAATTTTCGAATAACCTGAGTCAAACTGTGTGGATGAGAGAAAACAGAAACACATTTAACACCTTAGACACCTTTTATAATTACCATTAGTACCATCTTTTTACAATCAATCAGACTTTTGGTCTTTAAAATGTTACAAAATAGTAAAAATGCCAAGTTCCCCAAACCTGAGGTGAAATATTTAAATTAATTCATGCCTGTTTTGGTCTTGTCCGAACAAAACATATAGATATTCAACAAGAGCAACCTTAATCTGAGATGTGGTGAAAAGCCGCAGAAAAAGCCAGTAAGTGGACCTTGAGGCCAAATGCCATTTCCAGGCACAAAGGTTAACTTTCACACTCAAAGACATTCGTTATACTTTCATATGTGACAGAGAACAGCAGCAAATACTGGAACCAGAAAATTTATGGTGTTTTTGCCTGAAAAATTATTTCACGATTAGTTGATTTTGTCAACTGCCTAACTGTGAAATCAAATCATTTCAGCTTCACATTAAAAAAAATCAGAAAATTGTGCTTAAACATTCAGACCACAGCAAACCCTTAAACTTAATTTTTTAATTTAACACTAATGTGTGTGCAGATAATTAGCAAAAAATAAAAGTTTGTTGTTGAGTAGTAGTAAGAGCAGTAAAAAAAAAAAAAAGCCACCCAATCCTATTTTAGTACCGAAATGCATTTGATTTTAAGAGTGAAGGTCACAGCAGGTGCTCACCTATCAGGCAGTGCTTGCAGGACGGTGGGCATCAGCACCCCAGAGATGGCCTTGTAGAGGATGGAGTCGCAAACACCAACTATGTTCACCACGGTGGGGGAGCCGAGGACGGGGAGCATGTGGGGCGGCATGCCCTGCCAGAAGTGCAGTAAGAAGCTTTGGACCTAAAAGTAACACACACACTATTAACCACTATCAATATTACAGGAAATAAACATTCTTTGTTTAACCTTTTTTACAAGGAATTAGTAACATACAATCAAACTTCAGTTGCCACAGATTTGCACTTTTGGTAAAACAGCATTGAATCTGTAAAATGTTTTAAGACGGAAGAAACTTGCCTCATCAAAGTTGGCTCGAATAACAGTGTCCAGTATCCTCTGACAGTGCGTTCTGTACATCATGATGAAGGTTGACACCTGCGGGCAATAACACAGTATTAATCGAAATGCATCACAAACTTAACAGTTTTTTTTTCTTTTTTGGGGAAAGTAAAAAAAAAAAAAAAAAAAAAAAAAGGTAGAAAAACAAGAGAATAAATCTTGTACAAAGCATGTGAACCAATAAATACATGTTACAGGTCTAGGCTGGAGCGGAGTAATATAAAACGAGCTTTAGAGATCAGCAAAACACAAACCATTTAAAATCATGGCCCCTCTTTAAAAGCCGGACAGCTAGTGCCTGTCCTTTGTTCATTGCTAGATCTTATTATCTCCCCCAAAAGATTAAGAGTTAGTGAGGAGCCAGCACATAAATCCTCAAGGTCCTTCTCTAAATGCAAACCCAGTGAAGGTCCCGAGGCAGATAAAAGGCTGGAGCCAGAGGGGGCGCTGAGATGGTGAGATGGCAGGGAGAGGTGGGAGGGTGGGTGGCTGTAAGGATGGACTTTTAAAACTCCTGTTTACCCTCTCTTCTGGCAGGCTGGCGGGCAAATTTAGGTCTTTGACATTTGGAAACTCTGGCAGGAGCGTCCCCAGTTTGGATCGCGGTGAATACGCCACTGTCTGCTTCGTGACCTCTTTCTTCCCCGTCTCGTTCACCCACGCCGCTCCCTTTTTGGAGTACATCACATCATAATACTGAGAGGTCTCCTTCACTGCGATGCCATAGTAGTGGTACCTGAGGAGAACAGAGAGTGGACGGCTGAATAACAGATTTTTAGTCAAAGACTCAAAACTAAAGCTAGAAAACCGTGAAAGCAAAACAAGGATTTTATGAATAAAATAAAAAAGATTTTTTTTGTTTATAAAATCCTGGAGTTTGTTTTTGTAACTAATACATTTGTTAGAAATCTGTTTAAAGTTTCAGTAGTATAATCAGATTACATGTCTCTCTCTGATTTTGTGTTTTATTTAAATATTTCAGAAGAACAAAGTACAAAGAAACAAAGAAAGAAAGAAATGGATTCTTTTGACTTTTCGATTAAAACTCAGAAAATTAGGACTAGAATAAAATTAAGTTATTTTAACTTTGGTGTTGTTTTCTCTGCCATGTTTCAGTCTTAGGCTTGACAGCTTGCTTGTGTTTTATGCTGTTGTTTGTTCTGTTTCTGCATTGATTGAATTTGTTTTTTTGGGGCGAGGGTTTGTGAATAAGTGAAATATATATATCGTTTATGGCAGAATAAAACCAACTTACTTAGACTGCCCTCTTGTCCCCAGTCTTCTGGTGGTTAACGCCGGGAACTGTTGCCTTATGATCTGTTCAGTGTAGGAGAGAAATTTTAGTGAGTGTGAGAAGTTGAACTTTTTTTTTTTTTTTTTTTTTGCCATTACATCAAATTCATCTCAGCATTTCATGAAAGAAAAAGCAAAGAAGGTGGAAACAGGTGGCACAAGGAACCAAACAAGATCTTTATAAAATATAACCTGGGAAAGTGTTTAATAAAGTTTGTCAGGAGAACAAGATGAAAGTCTCATAGCTGTATCCACGGGGAGGTCTGTGAGGAAAAAAGACGCTTTGAGAGCCATCCATTTATGACATCCAGGGGTATTACTTTTTTCCCCTATATCAACAGTCTCCCCTCATCTATCCACCCACCCGTCCTCTCTCCTTCTCTTCTCCACTCCCTCCTTCTTCCTTTCCTCTCTTTTTGTCCAAAGAGATTGGCTCCTTGGTCCAGCTCCTGGTGCAGAAACTTTAGCAAACAGTGTAGCTCTCCATTGTGTGGGATGAAAAAAGAGGCCAAGCTGTGAAGTTTCTGTCAGGCCCCGCTTGATAAATGAGCAGACAGGGAGGCAGTCCGGGCCCTCTCTCGTTTTTTTGTCCTGAATCAATGAAGCCTTCCTAAAGGACACCCCACACTGCTCCAGCCACTGATCTAACATTCCGCAACATCTCACCCTTCCAAATTTCCTTTAATTACACATTAATCCAGGCCCCTTCTCTTTTTCAATATCTTCCGACAGGAGCTGCAGAGGGGCGGGGGTGGGCCGGGTTGGGGGTTGGGGCCGGAGTCCAGGGTACAGGGTACAGGGGATGGCTGGGGGTAGCAAGGCTGAGGAACTTCTTGGGGTTGTGGGAACAGACGAAAGCACATCTCCTTTGGCTCTAGATTATGTGTTCAGTGAGCGGCCGCAGAGCTTTGCTCGCTTCACACTGAGCTGCAGTTGATATTACTTCAACAGCACAAAACCAACCGAGGCATGAAACGGTCAGACTAATGTTTACGGCTGATTTAATGCATGAGATTATTGCGTTCCTGCAGTATCCAAATGTTGTTTTGTGTCTTCTTCCATTAAGTCATTTTGTTCTGATTCCTATAAACTTGCAGTGTGTGTATAAATATATATTAAAACTAGGGATGCACCAATCCGACTTTTTCAGTCCCAATACCGATGATGCTATCTGGGCTTTGGATATCAGCCGATACGTAAAACACAGTGTAACAAATAAATTCACGGATATAAATTCACTGTATTGTTATTTATTATTACAATAATAAATCATGCACCAGCAACTTGGTAAGAAAATCTGCAGGAATTCTAATTCAGGTGTAAACCTTTTATATGCAGCAACAAATTGGTCAAAACTTGAACAGGAATTTAAAATATATAATATAAATAGTGTATAAACATAGAACTGAATTGAATAGATTGGCCCTATTGTCAGTGATATCCGATCCAGTTTTGTTTGAGTCAGTAATGGCCCGATAGACGATCCGGTATCGGTATGAGTGCATCCCTAATTAAAACCTTAAAAAGACCACAGATGTAGTTCATGACTTTCATGTCAATTCAAGACAAATAAAATGATTTTGAGTTCAACTGGACTCAGGTGAGGATGATGAGGCACCAGACTGTTTAACCTTCATCGCCACTGATGTTTGAATCTTACCTTTCCAAAGCTGGCCGCGTTCACAGGCTGAGTGTCGTGCTTTTCACTGAAGTCTAGGTAATGCATGTAGAGGGCACTTCGGGGGATACACACACCTTCAGCTATCTCATAGTTCTCTTCTAGCCTGTTGGTGATGATCAGCACACAAATAAACTAATATGGAAGTTTGTGCATTGTTAATATGAATAACAGAGTCAATATGAAAATAAAAATAGTGTAAAAGGAGCAATTTGATGTGTAAATGTTTTGGAATACAGATTACATTCATGTCAGCAAAATTAATAAATGCAGTGAAATAAGACAATTTGATTATGTTAAATTATATGCGGTAAAAGTTTAAATCAGTCAGCAGGTATACTGCAGCACACAACATGTGCCACGTTTACCAGAGACTTAGCATAACAGATAGCACTAAGCTCACAATTACAAACAGCAGCAGTTGCTTGGTGGATACGCACATACGTGTAATAGGCCAAAAGTCCAAAAGATCATTTTCCTGACGATAGCAAGCGATCTTGTCTCATTAACAGTCATATTAATCTTATCAAGTCTAATTTTGCCAACATAAGCAGTTATATTTCATTACATTTTTACGTTGATCATATGTGATCAGATTTGATGTTTTCAGTTCCTGCATATAAAGGGTCACATTAGTTTTAAGGTAGTCTTGCTTGACTTTGTCTAATTGGTTAGACTTTGTCTAATTGGTTAGACTAATTGGTTTTCCGCACATAAATTGGAGTCATTTATGTGCGGAAAAGAAAATTTGAAGTTGGTGTTTCTGATGCATATTATGTGTCACATTGGTGTATAACTGATTTACATTGAATTTGACTTGTAGTTATGAACTATTTAAATCACCAATAAGAGATATCTTTGATATTACTGAACCAAATTACTCCCTGTAATGTTAAATTGTTGCTGGTACTGAAGATCCCACTGAGAAGCAATCAGAGCTTTCTGTCAGTGTCTCTAAATTGCATTTTGCTGTGTCTGCTGGATGTGTAAGTAGGCAACTGTTTGCTAACATTTAATGAGCCTGAAAGACAATGTTGGCATCAATGATGTGGTTCTGGATAGGCTCATCTCTTATCTGTCCAACAGGTCCCTCTCTATTACGCTTAGAAACACCTCCTCCTCTCATGCTCCTCTCTTTTGTGGGGTCCCCCAGGGGTCTATTCTGGGTCCCCTTTTATTAACCATGTGCATGCCACCCCTGGGGCAAGTCATGCATGGACATAGTGATTTTTATTGCTAAGTGGATGATACGTAAATTGTGGTAGCATCGATGTGTCCTTTATTATGTCCTGCCTTGCTGAAATTAAAAAATCGATGTTCACATTTTTTTTTTTGTAACTGATTTTAATTATTGTATCATGCTTTATCTTTTATGTTTTGGATCCTTTTTACTTTTTATTCTCTAATTTTACTGTACCTCACTTATAACTTGAGAGTCCATTAGTATGTCAGTGCTGTGATGCTTTAAGTTTGTTTTGGAGCACTTTTACCAACAAAAGAAATCCCTAAATGCAGCTTTAAAGGCTCTGTTTTATGCTGTTTTCTGTTTATGGTACTGAAAGCTTTTTTTTAATGTGACCAATAAAGACAGCCCCAAACACACATCCCCTGCTCATGCTACAATGTTTTTTATTGAAAAAAGCTATTCTGCCAAATAGTGCTGAAAGGTCTCTAGTTATTAATGATGATCAGGAATATTTGAAAATAGTAGGAGAACCAATGAATCCCTGTTAGTTTTAATAAACGTCATGTCCATCCTGTAACAATCCTTCAACATCCTTCAATCCTTCACAACTCCTTTTACATTCAACAGAGGAAACCATCATGTGCAGTTTAGACCAGGTCACTTCTCTGTCTCTGTTTAAATGAGCAACAGATTGATTTCAAAGAGTTAATTCTGGAGTCCGGACCTTCACAGAGTTAACAAACTAGATACTGAATCCTGCTACCAGCTCACCTGCACCATTACTTGCATTTATATTCATAAAACATGTCTGAATTCTCTGTTAGTTTTGTCGCTTATCAGTTTAATTTAGCTTATCCTCACTGCTTCACTTATAATGTTGACTTAAACCTTATTTCTCAGTAGTAACTAAATGCCTCTTGTACTGAAATTTATTCTTGTGTAATATATATATATACGGCTACCGTAAGAGCCTAGTCCTGTTGTTTTATGAGCCATGTCTGTATTGTTTCAGTGAGCGATGGGAGATGATCTCCATGACCTGACAAACATTTCTTTTCACTCCGAAAGCTGTGAACTGTCTTCTGAATAACAGTCATTAAAGAATTATAGTCATTGTTAATGTTTTCAGCGGAGTAGCAGCCATTCAACTTTATTTAGAAATAACTGCATTTTCAAAACTGGTCAATTCACTAAATGTTATTCTGTATTGTTGTGGTTTAAATATATAAACCTCATTTTAGTGACTTTTCTGAAAAGCAAATGCAACTTGTGGTCAAACAGTCTAAATGTATTCATCAAACCAAAACGCATCATTATTATTGAAGGTATTGTTAACGTTTGCTGCACAAATCTGCTAAAAGTTAAGTCAGATTTGTAGTAAATTTCACCAGAAGGAAAAAAGTATAATTAATGTTTATAATGCTTCTCTTTAGGTACATTGACCCAACGCATGTTCCTCACACTGGGTTTCAGCCCCCCACAGAGCAGCTTAAATCACTATAAATATTCATTTAACATGTGCTTTTTGAACACTATTAAGTAAATGACGGTCATGGGGCTGTGCGACAGGCTGACACATATAAACTAGGCAAAATATGATATGAAAAATGTGTTGCATGTTGAAGCTGCTCTTTAAGTCTATGTGTTAGATGTCTCTATTATTGAACAGCAGAGCTAGTCCAAATCAAACTTCCCTGAGGATAAATAAAATCTTATCTGATCAGATTATCGTGATCTGATGCATTTTTCTAAATTGTCATTCCTGTTGTTACTTAAGCTTCAACATTTGTTCAAAGTGGAAAACAAACAAAGTGGAAAAAAAACAAACATTTTAAAAGCAGGCATATCTGTATTTGTGGCTCAGTGGCACATAATGTAAATCATACCTTTACCAACATAATCGAACCAAGAAAGCAGCGTGTAAAACTAAACAAATTAATGCAATTTTGACATCAGACATGACTGAAAATGATAAAGGAAATCCTAGACTTCATAATCAGCACCAATGTTTTAGGTTCCACATGGCGAGTGGAAGCTTATGGTAAATTAATAATTATGGCCTTTTATTTTTAGAAGACTGGCTAGATCATTTTTTTTTTATATTAATCACAATATTTGCATTTGATTACTGCTGTTTGCCATAAAATTTTCTTTCTTTTATTTACATTTTCTCAGACTTTTTACATATGACTAAATAAAGATATATAAATTCATTTTTGATAACTTACCATTCCAGAGTAGCCGGTGTCGAATGTGGTTTAGAGGCTCTGTTGTTTTCTTTTTCTTCATCTGTAACATACAACATATTTTGGATTTTAAGGTAAAACTAAGTGATTCAGGCAAAATGAGACAACCAAATGTGGTACCACTGAAATTTCATACAACCGACACAATACTAAAAACTGTCATGGTTAAATGACATTTATTACACTCAACACATTAACTATAAGATTAGTAAATGAGGTTTAACAACAGTTTACGGGCGTCCTCAGTGAAGTCAGCAGTTTTAGTAGTAACAGTGTTTGTCTTGCTTACGTTCGTCGTTGGACATGTTCCCCAGAGACGTGTGACTGGAGTATCGCTTGCTCTCACTCTCGTTGAGGCATCTTTCAATCCAACTCTCTAAAAAGACACGATGGACCACAAATCATAGAGCTGGACAAACTGTAGTATTATGCCTCTTAGTACAACACAGAAAAACTATTTTTATACTTTATGTTTTTATGAATCTGGTCAAAAGAAGAGGATTTTTAAAGATGTAATTGTGGGCCTTTTAATTTTAATTTAAACATCAGTTTATAGCATTTTTTTTTTTTTTTTTTTGGTGTATTTCTTTGTATTCATTTTCATTCAAACCGAAAATGCTAATTTAAAAACACACTTTCTGAAGTGAACTCATTTTGTGCTGCAGTAGAATAGAGTCAAAGATGTATTTACATAAACAGTGCAAATCACTGCCTATACAGGACACTTTAAATGTCACTAATGTGACAGGGCAAGCTGACAACAATCGATTGTATGGGCAGCGGTGCAGCCATGGCTCTATTTGAGATGTTTTCAGCAGGACGGCAGGAATCCAGCATTGTTCCCAGGAGACTATGAGCGTACACACTCGCTTAAAAGAGCCTGTGCACATTACTGAAGCAGTCTGGTGGAATAGAGGCCATTGTCCTGTTTTAATTTCTACTTAGAAATAGCTCAACTGGTGTGCTTTCTGTGACTGAGCAGCAGCAAAACACCAAAGCTTTCATGTAGAAACAGCCTGATTCGTAGAGTGGAAATCCATTTAAATAATTGTTTTAAAAAAGTATTCAGTATTTGTTAAATGTAATTAAGAAGAACATTTCACATAATTCATGTTGTTCTTGGTTATTTGTGTGCAACATTTTCTGAGTGTTATTATTGTTTTTTAATAATAAGCATTCTTTGCCACCATTGTACTTATCTGAATATCCTAAACAGAGCAATGGAATAAAAAGTCAATTAAATCTGGTGAATTAAAACTATAAGTAACCTAAAGTGGAAATGAGCTGTCAAAACTGTCTCAGACGTTTACACAGTACTAATGGAAAACTACTTAACCAGTTATAGTTATATAGTTTTAACAATAAAAAAAACTCTGAACATATTTTCTTTAAATAGTGTTAATCTTTTTTTTTTCCTGCATGTGAACCGACAACAATCACCATAGCAGCTGTTGCTAGGATAGATTGTTGGCAGGACGACCTGTTGGTGCAGCCCATGGGGGGATTCAGAGGAGGTCACAGATATTCAAAAGTTTTAGAAGTTTACACTCGATGAGGAAACTACACCTCGATGTTCGGCACGTGTTGATAGAAAAGGTCAGACATCGTCGCTGCACAGGAGAAGAAAGTGAAAACCCTCTGACAGAAGTCTTTTCTTTCTACGCTAGATAGATCTTATCATTAGAAACTTACTCTTTAATGGTTTTAATTATTGTTTAATTATCATCACCTTTAATATTACTAACTGATTAATAGCACTCTACATGCCATTTATAAAGCCTGTTACACCAAAAAAAAAAAAAAAAAAACTGCCTGTGCGTTTGCATTTTAATTCTGAATAAAACAGTGCGTCACTGACGGCCTTCTGACACGTCTCATCGTTTACCGACAGCATTTACTTCTGTCTGCCTTAGGAAATAATAATAATAAAAAAAAAAAACAACAACCCTGGAAATGAAAAAGTGAATTCAGTGAAGTGAAGCTAATTCTCCACAGAGGCTCAGATCTCAAGCTTCATTTGCCACAGGAACAGATAAGTTGGGGATCTAAATAATTGGATTAAATTTGATCAACAAGTGAAACGGATGTTCACTCATTTATTAACACACATTCAGGGCTAAACTACTCCGCTCTGCACCAGCATGCGACAAAAATGTGATTTTATTTAGTGTAAACAGTTTAAAAATTCCTAAAGCAAAGATTTCATTCTGTTAATCACCTTTACTAATTTTAACAAATTGAGATAAGAAACTGTTGCATAATATGTTTTATTTCAATGTTTTAATCAGATTGGGAATTCATTATTAATGTTTCTGAAAACCAAAGTGTCGTCACTTTCACAAAATAAAATACAAAAATATTTTACTGATAAATTGCCAGTTGAGTTCAGTGTTGAAGTTGAATAATTGCTTTAGTTTTGGAACTGAACCCCCCCACCAAAAAAAAAACAAACAAAAATAAGAAAAAATAAGAAACAAGAATAGGAAAAATAAGATGAAGAGAGCAGGTGCAAAATACTTTCAGTCCACCATGATGTGCACTTGCTGTTTTTATTTCTCTACTCATAATGCTGAATGTTTTTTTTTTTTACTGGGTTTAACTAAAAACACCAAGAAGCTCCTGTCCAAGCAAATACTCACAGATTTACGAGTTATTTCCCTGCTTTCTGTGATTTTTATTTAATCATCAGACAAGTGACAAACTAATAACATAACAGCACTTCTCATTCTCAAAAATAACTTTAGAAATAAAAAGTGATAAAAAAAAATAAAGAAAATGAACAGAACATCCAGACACTTCTGAATGACTGCAGAGAAAGTTTGAGACTCCCAGAAGAGCAGCAGCAGAAGCTCACCCAACATTTCTGAACAGAAGCTGATTTTCTCAACACATCCAGACAAAGCAAAGCCAGCAGAGATTAACAGGACTGACCTGTGGAATCCATATCAGGCTCCTCCAGCAGCCCGCAATGCATCCTCTTCCCATCAACGACACTGGCTCCTCCAAGAAAATGGCTTAGTGCACGTTTCCCCCTCCTCAGCGGCTCTCCTTTGTCTCGCTCTGTTTCCGTGACCACTGCCCGTCACAGGAGATGTTGAGGATCTGAGGTTCGCCCAGAGAGGGGTGGTGTTGGCGGAGGAGAAGGGGGGAGGTGGGAATAAGGGAGGAAAGGGGGGTAGAGACTCCAGAAATCCAGCGGGGGGAAAGCCAGACCCGTCAAAATGTTTGCTGATGTTTCATGGGAAAGGGGCTGATTTTATAGGAGCCCTGATGGGGACATGTCATTGATAGGCTTGGAAGGCTGATGAATGGCCCCAAGTCAGATGGGGATGTGGCAAGGCTCACTGGAAGTCTTTTGTGGGGCTGTTTTGAATAAGAAAAGCTCCCTCCCAACGAAAAAAAAGAGGCTTAGATCTACGCAGTCCCAACACTGTGGCCTCCCCGTCTTCCATTATGGCATTTAATACGTTTTTATACACCCCAGAGCTCCATATAAACATACATCTCTACACAACCGCCGCTCCTGCCTCTCCTTCCCATTTTAATTCCCATTTCACATCCCACAGACACTTGTTGCCACATTTGCTCTATTCCTCTCCTCAATCCACCATTAAAGCATCTTTTTGCTAACTTTTTCACAGACGCAACAGCACTGTGCGCTCGGACACACATTCAAACATGCTTAAATGTGCACCAGTGTGGATTTTTTCGGTGGATTTCTCACCTGTTTTTCGCTCACTGTTTCGCTGTGGCAACCTTATTTTTGGTGTGCCTCTGAGAAGAGGGAACGGTCACAAAGGGGGGGAAGTAAAAGTGCAAAGCCCGAGGCTGGGAGGGCTCTGATGGAGTGCCTGAGAGCTGGAGAAGCGAAAGCTGTGATTAGAATATGAATGGAACCACAGGAGAGGGGGAGAGGAGAGGGGAAAGAAGAGGGGAGAGGAGAAAGGCGGATTATGGCTGAATTACTCACCACACCATGGATGGCAAAGGAGGACTTTCTCTACCAGTGCGCAGGCGTGGGCAGCACTGCTGCTACTCGCCGACACACACCGTGCAGCCACCTGGGAGCACGTGTGGGACACGGTGGCAGCATCATCACATGGGACGCTGTGCACAGGGTCATACTTTGTCAGAACAGGTCTGCACATCCATTCAGACACATGAAGGAAGAAAGAAGCTGCTGGAAGGAGTGACGGGTCAAAAGGACTTTGGAGGAAAAAAGAAGCAAAAAAACTGCAGAATAATCATAACATTTTAATCATTTTGACTTATCTGCAGTACTTTAGAAAAGATTAAACAAGAACTCTACTTTAACAACCCATTAATGACACACCAATCAAAGGCCTAAATGGTGGCTACTGCAAAGCCGTGACCTCAAAGGAGGATCTAATTAATTTCAGTCAAATAAGAAGAAGGTGGAGTCTGTGTCTCTCTCAGAGGACGGCATCCTTTTTTTTTTATCCTGTTATCTGCTTATTAGAGCCTCATAAAATAGGACAGGTGCAGCCACCAAAAGAGCCTCTTCCACCCTTCCTATTCTCACACACTCTGCCCGCACAAACGGATGTGTACTGCTTTTGTTCATTGAAAAGGCCCCAATTGAGTTGTGTGTGTGTATGTGCGAGTGGGGGGTACGGTTACGCTACATACGACATGTTGGTGGTATTAAGGCTTCGTTTAAAAGAGGCAACCGTACGACCCAAACAGCTACTGACACAGATGAAGGTGCCGCGCTACATATTTCTATATCTCCTCACCACATTATCAGTATACGAGTCGTCATCCACTTTTTACTGAACTTAAATCATCTCAGGTTGTAAATAAAAACAATAAAAGCTTCCCACACAAAACTCCTTCTGGTGGTTTTATGAGCAGCCATGTAGTTCTGATGGACTTCATCAGGCAGCAAATATGTGGAAACATTTCACCTGAATAACAAGTTTAATACAAGCTGGCTGGTACTTCAGTATTAATGTCGATTTTCAGGGGAATCGTATCATGATCATCATCTTATGTCTTCTCAAGCTGTAAAAAACATAAAGCTGTAAAGATTAGATGTTTAATCCATTAGACAATTAAGTGGCAACAACACACTGGTTCAAGCTTCTCAAATGTGAAGATTTGCGGTTTATGTTGTGTTTGTTAGTCTACGACTTTAAAATGAATATTATTTGGTTTGGGACTGCTGGTTGGACAAAATAAAATATTTAATTAAATTATCTTGGGCCACTAATCACAATTTCCTGACATTTTTATAAACCAAACAACTAATCAGTTAATCAAGACGTTAATCAACAGATTAACTGCTAATGAAAATTGTTAGTTGCAGCCCACAAACAAATACTTAATACTAAAGATTTTGTTTTACACATATGGTGACATGTAATGCATTACAGTAAAACACAATTTCATTAGTTTGCTAAATCGTTACATGTCAATATCAGAAAATATCCTTTTTTTATTATTTCAACACCCCGATAAAAAATTTCTACCATGTTTCCCAACTCTAGTTTAACATTTCACCATGAATTGAGCATTTATCGGTGTACTCTGCATCTCTTTCCGATCTCTGAGTGCTTTCTCACCTTTATTTTTAAATATTCAGTGAGGTCGATTTAGATTTTATATGTTGACAACAAATTACAATAATTTGTATTTTTGCTTGTTGTTGTTGACATTGTTGCTCCTGTTGGGGTGTTGGTGCTGATCTTCACATTCACCCACCATGTAGAATAATACGCCGACAAAAGTTTTTTAACACGCAATGTCAGATTCATACTACGTTTGAGTTTGGTTTGTTTTCTGGGGTTGAATTTTTTACAAAATAACTTTTTTTTTTTTTTTTTTAGCTTTAATCAGCACACCACTACATAGACTTTAACTTTGAGTGTTTACTTTCAGCTGCATCACTTCTTTAAGGGATCACTTTATTGGCATTTTGCATTTATTAGATAAAACACAGCAGAGACGCAGACAGGAAACAGAGAAGCAGAGAGCGAGAAGCGTGTGACATGTAATGAAGGTCTGTGACTGGACTCGCAGCAGGGACGACACCTGGACGCCCCAACAGAAAAATAATAAAAGAAACAACTGTGCTGGATTAACTAATGTTCAGTGGAGGTTCAAGTCTCTTTAGCCATCTAAAATACTTGTTTTTGCTTTGAAAAGATTTCAGAAAAAATAAAAACACTCGATTTGTAGCAGTTAAACATGCAAAAATCAATGTTTTTTGTCTTTTTAAGAAACAAAAGAAAAAGGGTGCACTGTTCATGGACTGCCGTTTTTCCTTGTGTTAATCATGCTGAGATCAAAAGTTGGATCAAAATTTAAATTTTACAAAATACCTATTTAAATATTTGTTATTGAACAGGAGATGCCACGTTAAGCAAATAGCACCACACACAGCAGTTGATGGCGAAATAATCTTTTTTTTTTTATTATATACACATACAAAAACATAATGGTGAGAAAGTATCAACATAAATGAGAAACTTGGTTTGTGAACACCAACAAAATTGTCAAAATACTCATTGTTTTAAAGCCTTCCTGCTCATTCACTGCTCTAATAAACTTTCACAAATCAATCAGTTTCAGACTTTGTAAATGATACCTCTAACCTTAACCCTTTCACTCACAGGCTGTGTTTCTGTCCCTGTCCTGGTCACTCGTTGTAGCGGGACAGTTTGAGCCGAGGGATGATGTTCATGGACTGCAGCTCCTGGAACAGCAGCTTGCAGGCATACGGGATACGCAGGGAGGAAACGTGGCAGGAAGACTTGCAGTAGTGACACCTGGAAGGTAGAAACTGAGAATCAGTCTGCAGACACACCACAGGACTAATGAGTGGACTTCCATCAGCTCTCAGGACTAGTACAGGTCAGATAGTCGGTAAAAATCACCCCATGCTTTGTAGCTGTAGTTTATAGATTCAGTCTGTAACTAATCCTGTGATCATATAATCAGACATTTTTGATGTATACAAACCAACTCATCTCAACTGTTAGTGAAGAGGTCCTGTGTTCTGGCTCCGTCATCCAGTCACCATAATAATTTCTGGCCTGAATTATAATATGAGCTAAAACATCACATTACACATATGATCAACTATTTAAGCCTCGATTACAGTGTTGAATTTTTAAGGTACAGTGTGGAGGATTTGGTGGCATCTAGTGGTGTGGTTGTAGATTGCATCCCACTGAATACTTCTCTCACTCCTCCTTTTCCAAAAACAAGGTAACGTGAGTCACTGAGTTCAAAACTGTGGAAACGCCATTCGTCTCGCTCAGAAGCCATCCTTACCATAATAACACTACTATAGGAGCAATGGAAGTCAGACGACAGCTGGCGGTACCACGGTTTTACTCTATGCAGCTCACATCACCGCTTGTCAGATAACTATAGTGGCCTTCAGGTAACATAAAAAATGTGAAAGGCTCTCTCTAGAGTCGGTGTTTGATTTGTGTGGTCTGGGCTACTGTAGAAACATGGCAGAGCAACATGGTGGACTTCAAGAAGGGGACCTGCTCCCTATGTAGATATGAAGGACTTATTCTAAGCCAATGAAAAAAGATGATTCTTAGTTTGAGGTGTTTATTCATTAATGAAAACATTTTCCATTTTTGCTCATAGATCCCCTGAAATGTTACATGCTGCTCCTTTAAAACAAAATGTTATCTGTCCTAAGTGAAATGGTAAATTCCCAGTTTATTGTCTAGCTTCACCTTGTGGTGAACAAAGACCAGAGTTTTAATCCAAAGTGCTGACTCAATAGGCAATGAGAGCTCAGTTACAGCAGGATGATGTAGATAGTGTTAACTTTTTAAAAAATGTATAATGTGAATCACCAATCTTGTCGACAAGCGATTTCCAGAAAAAGACGGCAAAACATGAAGTTTCTTGTTCTTTCAGTGCACAGTAATGTACACTGGGTCATGTGAGTGACAAAAGCTGGCGTCCATTGTTCCAGCTGTGTCATACAATGTCTCTTCAAATCTTTAGGGTGCATGAGCGCCGACAATAACTTACTAAAGAGGTTAGTTTGTACACTGGGTTTGTCAACAGAAGTGTTCGACTTACCATCCAGAGTATCCCAACAGGCCGCACTGCCCACACACGTCCACCTCGAAGGCGTCACTGGAGATCATGAGGCGCTCCAGCAGCAACATGCTCGCTCCGTAGCCGATCAGACAGTCACGTTCCATCTCGCCTAGACGCAGACCTCCGTCTCTGGAGCGGCCCTCCGTAGGCTGCCTGATAGCGTGACAGACGCATAATAATATCACTAGAGATACAGTCATAAGAGAGCAACACTATTTTATATTTGCCATTTCTTTATAATTACAATAGGAGCATTTGATTTCACCTGGTGAGAACAGCTCTGGGGCCTCGGGCTCTGGCATGCATTTTGTCGAGCACCATGTGCTTCAGTTTCTGATAATACACCGGTCCAAAGTAGATATAAGCCTCCAGAGGTTCGCTGAGGAAAACATGCAGATATGATGCAACCATAAAGATCTAGTCATCACTGCAATACAGAATACCTTTATTATTAGCATACAATTCAATACCAAACTCATACCAAACATTTGATAATTGAAAAATTAACATTTGTGGGATTTTTGACTGTTCTGATCTTATATGACTGATCTGTCATAAAAGTTATTAAAAGCATTATTGTCTTGTGGTAATGCAGCAGGTAGCAGGGGCTGCTTTAAAAAACACTTGATGCTGAAAACATCACAGGGACGGTGTTGCATTCAGGTGTCTCTGGGAAGCTCAGCTCAAATTTAAGCAGTGGAGCCCCATCATGGTTTTTTCAACACCATGAGGATTATTACCCAGTAGTGCTCAGCCCTAACTTTACACTCTCTAAATACAAATATGACATATCATCCTTTCCCAGAGTAAATATTACACCTGTATTTTTACCTATGCTGCTTGGGGTGAACAGTTTTCTTGTTCTTCTTCTTCTTATTATTATTATTATCATCATCATTTTTCGATGTATCCATATGCTTTGGAGTGGATTTTTATTGCCTTTTTTGCTGTTTTGTTTTATCTTGTTTAATACTTGAATTTGTGTATAAACACTATACATAGCTGAAGAAAAGAAAAAGAAAATAATTGTATGAAATTGCACATATTAGGGGTGATGGAAAATATAGGAATACAGCATACTAGCGCAGTGTTTTGCACAGATGTCAAGTATCAACCTTTTATTATATAATATAACTTTTACTACAGAGTGAAGATAATGCTATAATCTGAAACTACAAAATTTTGATTGGTACCATGTCATGTTATGTTGTTAAGAAGAACACTACATAATGCCCCAAAGTTTGGTTAAATTTTGGCAAGGAAGAAATGCCGTGGTCATTTTGAGATAGGTGCATGAATACTTTGAGAGAAACAGACTGAAAACTCTATCTTATCAAATAAAATGTGACTAACTGCATAATTTGCAGGTGGAAAAAAGCTAATAACTCGCAATGTAATGCAATATATTTATCTATCACAATACCAGCATGTTGCATAAAATCAAAATAAGATCGTATTGTGGGGCCTCTGGTTATTCCCACCCAAAGTAAATGTTATGTACTCTGTATATTATATCCTTGTTGACGTACACTAAATAGAAATTAAAAAACAAACAAACAAACAAAACAATCCTCATTTGAGGTAAAGTCATGGCATCACTTTTAAGAAAGGGTTGTTCAATATGTTGGATGTGATGATCACAGGCTGGTTTCATGTTCTCACAAACTCAAACAAAACAGAACAACAAAAAAGGGGATAAATATCCACTCCAAACCACATGGATACTTCAAAAATGTTGATAATAATAATAAAAAACCCTGTCCATTCCAAGGTATTATAGCAAATATAAAAATACAGGCACAATATTTACCCTGGGAAAGGATGATATGCGATGTGTGTATGTAGAGAAAGTAAAAGAGTTGAAGCTGAGCACTACTGGGTTTGTGAAGACATAAGGAAGAAAGAAAGAAAAACTGAAAACAGCCATTAAGAAAACAGCCAGTAATGTGATGCGTGTATGAGCTTAATGGGATGAACTGTGAGCTCTTTGTTACCCCGTGATTCCTGAGGTGACGTAGTCTTTGCCCTGATAGTTGTATCCATAGCGGATGAGATCCTCACACACATCCTTCACCTTGCTGCCTCCAAAGGCCGTACCGTAGTGAAACCGTCCGTCCAGGACTCCCGCCTTCCCAGCCAGCAGTTCAATCAGCTTTCCCACCTGACAGAATCAGACACAATGGCTCTGCTCATTACATTAATCTTTTGTGATTTACACCCTTTCCTGGCACAAATGTTGATACTGTCGGTGAGATTAGATTACACATGTACCCCTTGGGGTGGGACAGGCAGTCTAAGAATGACTGATTTCAACAATTCCACTGAGGTCGCACCCAGAGGACCCCTGACCCCGCCACATAAAAGGAAACACCTACTCTCATTTCACTCTCAGGCCACAGAAACATCCTCCCGAGCCAAACATTTCTGAGTCTTTTCCATGACAACCACCGCGAGCAAACACACTGGCACTGACAACTTCAGCAGTAAAGATCATTCAAGTTTTTATAGTGTAAGGGACAAAAAGCAGGCAGAAATGGGGCCAAGTTCCATGTCATTCACATTCAGCACCATCCTGCAGTTCAGATGTACTGTGCATGTTTGATAAAACTTCCACACACCGCTACAGGCGGCGGCTTCGCTGGCAGCCGTCTCCGCAGCAACAAATATCTGTTTGTGAACAGTAAGATTGCTGCTTAGCCGCGTCAATGGACGTGTGCTCTGGAAGCCAATGATAACCCAGAGAGGAGAGGAGCAGGGATAATGAGGGTTTTGTCTCACAAGAGCCGACACAAACTTGTGAAGAGCGACGGTCAGCACAGAGCCAGAGGTGATTCAGACTGAACTCACTAATAACAGCTGTCTGCAGGTTTGGGATGACGTGTCAAATCACCAAGTTTTCACCAAAATAAAAGCAGACTCGACCTATCAGACAAATGTTTGTGTTGTTGTGATTATTCAAGTAATTAATTAATTGCAACTATTATAATAAATGATTAATCACTTGAGTTGCTTTTGAAACAGTAACGCTGAACATTTCGTAAACTGAATATCTTTATATTTTGGACTGTAGGTCGGACAAAACAAGTCATCTTAAGATGTCACCCAGGGCTGCGGGAAGAACTTTTTTTTTTTTTTTTTTTTTTTTTAAAAAAAGGCTATTATCCGACATTTTATAGACATAACGATTGATCGATTAATCATGACAAGAATCATTTGATTAATCCGTAGTGAAAAATAATCATTAGCTGCAGCCTGAATTTGAATGCTTTGCTGAAATTGTTATGGGATTCTGTGTTGTTACACTATTTTCTGACATTTTATGGACAAAACAATGAAATGACACATTGAGAAAACACTGTAGATTAATCTGTAATGAAAATTATTTCTTAGTTTCAACCCAACTGAATATATTCTTCCACAGTTCGTACCGTCATTCTGGAGGGATATCCGTGAGGGTTCATGATAATATCTGGACAGATGCCCGTGTCACAGAACGGCATGTCCTCCTGGGGAACGATGAGGCCACAAACACCTGATACACACAAACAGAAATACAACAACAACATATTGAAGTCAATGCACACATCTGAACACAGCAATATGACAGAAACAGTAGATGAAGCACTTTTAAGTCATAATCTTCAATTAATATTGCAGAATGTGTCCATTGCGTAATCATTCAATCAACAGAAAATTCAACACAAAATACTTAAATATTTAAAGCTAGGGTTTGTAATCTACAAAAACATCTGTAAACTCACTGTACATCATTAGAGTCTTCAACAGTAGCCATGTTTGCTGTTTACATTCATAATGGAACAGCTTTGGAGGAAGGCCTGAAAGGACGGATTGTCGGTGTTGCCGACTTGGCGACTAACTCGCTAGATTTAGGGCCTTTTTGAGCTAGTGCTGCTAACTTAACTACTTCCATTAGAAAAGAGATACCAACACTGGGCTGGGTTATTCAGGTGGATCATTTTTAAAATCTGTGTACTCTTGCTAGTTTCTAAAAATGACCTACCCCACCATTATCTGAAGTCAAATATCAAGCCAAAATGCCTAACTTGTTGCTTGTTTCAGCTTCTTATATGTGGGGATTAACGGAGCTCAAAGAGAAATAGGAAGCGTTTCTATTGCCTCTCAACAGCTCTCAACATAGTGGATACAGCTAAGGGTGCTAACAGCACAAACAATGGCGTACATGCTAACAGAGCTAACAGTGAGCTAACTGAGCTAAACTGGAGGGTGAGTGCTACACTTGCGATGATGCCAGCGGACGCGAGATCATTATCAGCTGTAACCGTCACATGAAAACAGTGTTGAGCAGCTGATGTTAGCCAGTGGGACACACTCACATGCATGCACGGCCGGCCCGGCTATGTCAACAAAGCCCAGAGAAGCTCAGATTTCATTACTCCTCCATGTCTTTACATGACAAATAGTTGTTTGGTGCTATATTAATGCTCTATTTAAATGCTTTAAATGCTATTCTCCACTTATCATCATTGTAAATCTAATAATTCTTGAAGACATCCCTTTGGACTCTCGGAAGCATGGTGAGCATTTATAATTAGGTTTTACAGACTCAACGATGCATCTAAAAAATAATCAATATAAAAGTAAAGAAAATAATATCTTAATATCTTTATAAAATCTTAAATTTTAGCCAAACAGTCAAACCAGGTTTGCCCACAACCTAACTGATGAAACAGTTCTGATTAAAAAATTTGCAAACTTCTAGTAAAACTTTTTGTTGTGTTTCATGCTACACGGAGGTTTGGTGTGGACCTCTGGCGGAGTATGACATTTCCATACTTATGTGGACAGACAGGGTCCTCTTTTGACTCACATGATGTGGGGGGACAAGCGCCCTGGTAGCCAGGAGTTTAAGTGTGAGGGCAAATGTTTGCTGAGGGGCCGAAGCACTCTTCCCTGGCCAGGGTAAACAGATTGTAGGCCCATTTGCAAATGAAAAAAAGAGAAAGAGGAGAGAAGAGAAGGAGAGCAGGAAGTGGAGAAAGGTGCTTAGCTTGACAGGGAGACCGGGATTACACATCCATGACTTTCAGTTTAACTCGGAGGAAGTAAAGGGGATCAACTGGAGAGGAGAAATTGAACCCGTGCACGTGGGAAAAATTCATTATGAGCTGACCAGTCAATGGCACAGCAGACTGTTGATGCCATACAGGATGTAGTAACAGGATGTTGACTGGGAACAAGTACAGCGATTTGCTGGAAAGTCATCCAAGAGCAGGAAGAAGGTGAAAAGAAAAGAGAAAAGGCGACTACAGAAGAGCCAGAAGAAAAGGTAAAAGGGGAAATAAAAAGAAAGAAAAGGCAGTTTAAAAAACATGTGTATATCAGGGAAAATATAGGGTAAAAGAGTAAAGAGAGGCGGAGGAAAGAAAGTGGAAAATGGAGGAGAAGGTGATTAGAAAGATTCAGAGAGAGACACTAGTTCCCATAGCAGACATCCTCGGTGTTGTTTGTTTTGTGTGAAAGTGAATGATAAAAGAGGCATGAAATCAGCAGAGAAAAGCAAGACAACAGCAAGGGTCCAGAGCCCTCCATCACAGCTCATACAGCTCCACGCTGGCGGCTCGCACAATGGGCCCCTACTACTGACAACCCCTCCACCTCCTCCTCCACCTCCTCCCCCACCTCCACAGCTTGTGTGTGTGTGTGTGTGTGTGTGTAAATAATTAACTTATTCTGCTCTGCTGACCAGGACTTATGAGACCAGTCATGAGTAGCTGGGAGATCTATTCCTGAAGTCAAATTCACTTCTGATAAAATAATAAAACATTAAGATTCAGTGTGAAATATTTGTAAAATGTGGTTAATTCTACATAACAAGAACAAGCCCAATGGAGCAAAAAAAGTTTCATGCATTTCTTAATTCTAAAGTAGCTGTGAACACCTCAATGTGACTGCTCTGATTAAAAACTAGCTGGACACCAGTTGCACATCTGGGACTTTCCATCCAGATCTCCAGCTAACCCCGTGGCGACCCCTCGCTCTTCGTCACTATCTGAGACAGAAGACATTGTCCCATCCTGAGCTGACCGCCCAGTGGCCACTGCGTTAATGAGGAGAGTAAATTATGCATGGCGCCAGTTAGCTTTTTGATTAAAACATCATACAAGCCCTCTATAGGGGAGGTGCTGCAAAACAATGGAGGTTGTAAACACTTTTTCTCCACTAGCAGCAGAATACTGCTGGGGTGTAATAAATTTGCATAGTCTGGCACAGGACAAAGAGCCAATTAATTGAAAAGAGCTCTTGAAAGATGAGGACAGGGGGGCAGTGACAGAGCAACAGCTACTGGGACTTGACTCAACAAATGCTCCGGCACAGAGACGACCAAATTTTTTTCCCCCATCCATCCATTTACAATCTTTCATGACAGGTTCAAATTCGGGGCTCTAAATGGTGAATATCAACGCTGCGCTCTATATTGTGCACATTTAGGTTTGAGCTCAACATGCTGCCCTTTTCAGAGATTATACAGTGTGACAGCGATGAGGCTGGCACCTTTCTGTCCGTGCCGACTGCTGAATTTGTCTCCTATCTCCGGTCTCCTGGTCTGCCTCAGGAGGATCTTGATGAGGAAAGCATCTTCAGCGTTGGACGAGATCATGACCTTCTCGATGTACGAGTCTGTTGAGCCCTTATAGCTGCAGAAAGAACCAAAGTGATTTTTTTACAGCAGGATTTGCAAGAAATCTAAATTTTGTGTTGTGTTTTTTACACAGAGAAGCTGTGAACAGGTGGGTGTGGTGTTGGCAGCTGAAGTGCACTCACCTGATGGGCACATCTCTGTACTGGGGCTGGCCTGGCTGGGTACTGCCCTCCAGTGGTGTCTGGGTGACAGTTGGCATGGACTTGTTCACCAACACCTGCTTGTTCTCCACTTTCTCACCTGAGCCATCACACAGTTTGCCACGTCGTTAGGATGACCTGCCAAGGCTTTTACATGCTTTTATATGATAATGACTCTCACCCCATAATCCTCATCAGTGGGAATGTTGTTTTCTGAAACCAAAAGTCACAGTCTCTTTTTTTTGTTTTTGGCATTTCCTATTGGTTGCGTTTACTGCAGGCCTACGTAAAGTTGCATGTATGTTTTTATGGTGAATGCTTGTTTTTATGTTTGTTTTATGGTGAAACTGAAGGCAGATTTTCACACTGCGGACAATAAGGTTTTCATAATCGTAAATCTGGATAAACTTCTGAATGACTAGTAATATTCTGATAGGACAGATAGATGCCCCCCCATGTTTTTTTTTTTAGATCTCAGTTGTTTTGTTGCTACCCGTGCTTCATTACCAGTAGTAATTGATTTAATACTGGTTTAATTCTTTGTAGCCTGTTTATTAATCTCTTATAACAATAAAAACTTCCCCTTTATTTACTTTCAAGCAATTAATTGTAGGCAAGCACATGAAGTGTGTCAATTAACTCACTGCACCATGATAGTGGCCTTCATTGGGTCGTGGTGTGTGTATGTCAACACAAACTGGAGCTGTGATAAAGAAAGCCAGATACTCTGCTTATGTTATAATCCCCAAGAAACAAAACAACTATAAAGGAATTTGTTAAGTTGTAAACTGAATATTTCTTTCCTTTCCTTACTTTTACTGATTGATCAGTTACGTGTCACGTCAACATGTTTCAGCAGCAATTGTACCACATTAACCCTTCGAACTCTGCAATAGAAATGGTCCACCAAAAATCAATGTAGGCACTCTACATTGATTTTTTTGCTTATTGTGATGTAACTTCAAATGCTTCATATCCCTAAAATCTGAACAACCAAGGCTAAACAGTTATGTAAGTCAATAAACCATAATAATTGATAAAAGTATTGAAATTGTGCCATAAACTACAAAATGTTTTTTTTAATTTCATAAAATGTTACTAAATAAACAAACAAACATATTGATTGAATAAATTCCTTAACACTTCATAAGTTATTTGAACCACACATTTTAGTGTGTAGTTCACATTCGTTTTTGACACACGCTCACTTTTATAAGCAGATCGAGTGTGAAGGCGTTTTGATAGTTTCATTAGGTTTCATTATGTGCCGCTTGTAATGACGTCATCATGGACGTACAATGTGATAACATGAAAGACAGACGACTTAGCTTTCTGTTGCAAAATGAATGAACACTCTAGCTATTATGACTTTTATTATACATTCATTTAAACAGGAATATGATAACGATCCGTTTTTAAAGGGTTTAGTAGCATTATAATTTCATGGGACTGGTCACAGAGTGAAACATCAGTAATAAACCAATGCCACCATAATAAACTGACATCCGGTACAAGACAGAAAATTGACTCATCCCTCGAATGAATGTATAAGTTATAGATGAGTCCTGTTACATTATAAACTAGAATGGTACTCAGAGAGCTCAGACCTCTGCCAAGGTGCCCGAGTATGATTGGAGCAGTAGAGTCTGGTAAAGAGCAGCAAGGCATGCTGGGTCTCTTCCAGTCCTGCTGGTACTCACCAGGGGAGCAGATGCCGTCAGCATCCAGGATGCTGTGCCTCCAGATGGGCTTTCGTGTGGCTGCATCCAGCATGGGCCCCATCACCTTGTCAAAGGTCTGGTTGGTGTAACGCCGCAGCGTGCACTTGGCGTTTTTATAGACGAGGCACCGTCCAAAACCTAGAGGGAAACACAGAGATGAAGATTTCAAAGTCTGCTACCTGAACAGGTTGTTGATGCGCAAATATGTTGTAAAAGAAACCTTTCTGAAGTAAAGTCAAATGACAAATTTTGATCAAAATGCTAAAATCCTGTGAGACATGCTCCCCATCACCTCTGTCAAGCGAGGCTTTGTTGAGGACCAGAGCGTCCTCAATGTCGTAGCCGCTGTAGCTCATCACGGCCACAGTGGCGTTCTGACCAGCAGGAAGCTTCTCAAAGTCAATCAGCTCGATGGTTTTTGTTTTGACCATGGGCTTCTGAGGGTAAGCCAACAGGTACATCAGGGTGTCGATACGGTTCCTCTGGTTGTAGCCGATAGTGCCTGAAGAGAGGAGACATGGACAGTAGATGAATGAATTCTCCTATGACTCACTCTTTGATGCAGATCTTGTTAGTGTTGACTGCATGTGTGCCATTATTTTCAATGCACATAATGTGTAGAGCTGTCTATGAATCAATTATGAGCGGATTATAGGTGTTAAATCCTCCTGTTGGGTGGGTTAGGGCTGGGCCTGGTTAGTGCAGCAGAGTGGAGGAACGGGCTGAGTTATGGCATAAAGCCCGGCCTCCCTGGAAGCCTTGACATTTGTCAGATGCTATTACTTCACAATCAGGCTACAAGACCAGAGTCTGTGATAATAGGCCCGAGCCACACAACCAGATTTGCACATGTATAGGCCTGTCCACACAAAACAGACAAGGCAGAGGATATTGGGCCAAATATAGTTCCAGTCTGTGTTTTTGTAATAATGGGGGGAGGGGAGGAAGGGACTGACAGAGGTAAAGCGGTGGGGTGGGGGGTGACCGAGACTCTTACGAATGTCAGCAGGGCCGTTTGGGGAAGTTTTGGTTACCAAGGAGCTGCGGGTGCACACTCTGTGGTCTTTCGCAGCTGAGCACACTGACCCCCTGAGCACAGCCAGAGCAGACACAATGAATTGCTAATGACACTCTGGGTGACTGGCAGGGAAAGGGCCTCCGCACACACACAGCACAATAGAGAACCTACGCAAGCGCCCCATGTTTGATGTCCATGCGCATACACACACTGACACACATAAAAAAAACACTCAATCACACATACAAATGTATTCTGACAAGAAGTAGAGCAGGAGCAGAGTTTTGGGGGAGAAGAACCAGCAGGCTGCATGTATCTACGCTGTTTGTTATTCTAATGTCCTTTTGAATGATTTTAACTTGTGCAAATAAGAGTCTAAACTCTGAACCAGCAGATTTGGGAGGCATAAGAATAGTCCTGATGCGAGATTAAATTACGGTCAGTGTCTGTGTTTGTGTGCATGCATGCACAGAAGTAAACACTGTAGCTGTATGGAGGATGTTTGAGCAAGGATTTGAGATCTTTGCAGTTTAAAAGCCTGCCTGCTGACCGAAGCTACCTGCTTCAGCTGAGTCTTACCCATGGCTTGCTTGCCCATAGCACACTGGTATGTGTTCCTGGGAGACTGGTTGTGGTGGGGGTAGGGAATGAGGCCAGCACACACCCCGAGCAGCGTGAAGGGCTCGATCTCCAAGTGCGTTGTGTCTCTACAGAAATAAAAAAATAGAAGAGGCGGTGAAACCAGCATGTTGATTGACAACAAAGTAGGAGAATCTTTTCCCATTTTCTGCATCAGGTGAATCATATGCCACTCACTTGCTAATCATGTGTTCATAAAGGGCGATTTGACAGTCATTCTCCTCATTGACATCCAGATACTCCACAAGACCCTCGTGCAAAAAGTCCTCAAAAGTTCTGGAGGCAACAAAAGTGTGTTTAAGTTACCTAAAAACAATCATTATTTTATTATACATGATTACTTGCAAACAAATATGTTCTTTAAAAAATCTTCCTGACTCACCTGTAGCCCTGTGACAGATCTTCAATGTGCTTGTTTTTCACCATCGGCTGTCCCTTCTTCACTATGATGTACGGCCTGATGGGGAAAAGCAACACAGAACAAAGCAGAGCACTGTCAAACTACTGATGAGAGACTGAGAGACACCCTCAGACTACTTTACTGTCTTTCAGGGGCCATAGCAGGCTCAGATTTAAAGCTAGAGTGACGTTACTGGTAAAACCATAGGAATCTATTGTTAACAATCATGTCGTGAATCATGAAATACCATGGCCATTTTCAAAGGGGTCCATTGACCTCTGACCTCAAGATATGTGAATATTAATAAGTTCTATGGGTCCCCATGAGTCTCCCCTTGACCGACAAGCCCATTTTATGATAATCACATACAGTTCGGGGAAAAAAGTATGCTGTTTTTTGAATGCAGTATAAATGCATTACTTTCACCTATTCTAAAAATTTTGTATTTGAATATTTCTGCATACTGGGGCCCTAAATAGTCTTGAATTACATAAACTCATTGTAGTGAGACCACTTTTCAAAACTTAACCTCACTGTATAAAATGACCTGTGGTGACCTCTAGGATGATCACAGCCTCATGAATCTTTCGAACCACAAACTACAGACCGAAAGCATTCAGAGGATGGATGCTTTCTTTACTAGCTAGATTGATAATAAGGGTTTATGGAACAGAAGTGCTTGCCATCCAATCATCAAAAAATGCAATTCTTGCAGAAATCTCCAAATGTCTAAAGTTTTTGAAACCAAATCACAGAATGGCTTTTTCTATGGCGTTCCTCAAGGTCTTGGTGTCTTATTGAACATTTTTAATCAACGCTCAAGTGGTAAAAAAAACGGTTAGATTTAGCACCAAATCTGTGTAACAAATGATATCAACCCAGTAATTGCTGTAATTCTTCTTATACATGGTCAAAATTTATTTTTATTCATTAATTATTTTCTAATTTATGACTAGAAAAACCTGAACACAGTGCTGAGCTGCATCTTAAATTAAATCCCAGCTTTCAGATGATGTACACCACTTCTATGTGACATCTACTGCTGACCTGCTATCTCCCCCTACAGACCCCCTGTGCTGTCCTAAAAAAGACAAAAATGGGTCTATATGGTAAAGACGGGTGGAGTGTAAATGGTTAAACACCACCACATTGGTAAGAAAAAATATGCACTGAATTTTGCCATTTTTAATTCATAAATTGCTTCTGCAAAGAATTCAAATTTCAAACATGTGATTGACCTAGCTGAACTGAGTTTTTGTATCCTATAGTATTTATTTTCCATGCTTTTTGGAGTGTGTTGTGTATATATCCGGGTTTAAACTTCCCCCACCTGCAGAGACGTCCTCCATCAGAAGAGATGTAGACGCAGCGGTCGGTCAAGTTGGTGGAGATTGACACAAACTCGTTGATGAAACCCGCCCTGCGCATCAGTCTGAAGGTGTTGACCAGCTTGGGATGATCTCGAATCACACCGAGGATGTTACCTGTCGACATAACACAGACAGACGCGAGAGAGATAATGCTCATATTTTAAATACAGAAACACTCAAGTGCTGTTACCCACCATCACCTTTAATTGTATACTGACATCAGTCTCCGACATGATGTATTTTGTCCTGCAACCTGTAAGTGAGTCAGACCTGTACCCGTCTTTAAAATGATTATTTTTGATTAAAATTGTGGGAAATACATTTGTATTCTTATCAGGAGTTTGATGAGAAGATTGATGTGTTTAGCTAAGCACACTCTTTGACTCTGTAGTTAAAAATGTTGTCAGTGACTTCCAGTACTTCATTTGTGTGTTTCTGGGTGTAATCTGTCATTTGAGGGTGAACAAACAGATGTTATTCATTTCTTTGTTTAATAATGGATGTCCACAGGGTTATAAGTACAGTAGGTGCTGGGAATCTTGTGTGTGAATTTATTTTATTCATTTATTTATATTTCTTTATTATCATCATTATCATTTATTTATTCGTAAAATTGTTTACATTTTTACATATTATAATTTTATCATTTGTATTTATCTAAGTTTTTCTATTTTAAAATTATGATTATTACCACCATTTTTCTTCTTCTTTGTTTTTGAATACATCAGTTCACAGTTACTGTTATTATATGTATTATTATTAGATGTATTGTCATATTTTATTTGTTATGGTTTAGGTTGTTGTAGTAATTTTTCTTAAAGAAACAATAAAAAGCCTGATTCAATAATAATTGTCCAGTGTACTTGTTTCCAGCTTGTATTTACGTAACGTAACTTTGCAATTAATGATTATTATTATTATTATTATTATTATTTTCATAATCGATTAATCTGTCCATTATTTTCTCAATTAATCATCTTGTCAATAAAATGTCAGAATGGTGAAAAAAGCCCATCACAATGTCCCAGAGCCCAATGTGACGTCTTCAATTTACTTGTTTTGTCCGACCAACAGTCTGAAAAACAAATATATTGTGTTTGCTATCATATCAGATAAAGAAAAGCAGCAAATTAAGGCATTTGAGAAGCTGGAACAAAGAAATATGAGACATTTTTTAATGAAAAAGGACAAACAATTATTCAAAAATCAAACTAGCAGCAATTTTCTTTCAAAGACGAATTGTTTCATCTCTTGTCTGAAGGTCAATAGCGAGTCTAGAGCTGCAATAATTAATCGATTAGTTGTCAACGATTAAATTAATTGCCAACTAAATTGACAACCAATTAAACGGATGGGGTAAATTTTTAAGAAAAAAAGCCTAAAAGGTCTGATTCCAGCTTCTTAAATCCAATATTTTCTGGTTTCTTTACTCCCCGTTACCAGTAAACTGAATATCTTTGAGTTGTGGACAAAACAAGACATTTGAGGATGTCATCCTGGGCTTTGGGAAGCACTGAAAGACTTTTGTCACCATTTTCTGACATATTTTAGACCCAACAACTACTTGATTGATCAACAGGTTAATCGCCAATCATTAGCTGCAGCACTAAACGAGTCACAAAGTTGCAGCAGAAGAATAAAGTTGCTATGGGAGTAATAAACAGTGAGCAAATTCTGCTTTTGGGTCGAGACAAAAACTCACATCCACAAACTGTAAAACAGAAAGAAAAAGAGAAACAGCATGCATATACGGTAATGTACCCTGAACCTCCATGACTGGTGAAAGCAGAGCTCAGGCTGCCTGCAGGGGTTTGTTCATATCAAGTCTGACAGACAAACGACTGGAGAACAGAGGAGACACTGTGCTCTGCCTCTGTGTGAGGGCACATTTGCAGCGAACACACTCTGAAGGGCTTTGACACCTGCTGCTACCAACTAATTAAATGGTATGGCAGCTAATATAATTTGACAGTTATCAGTGGTGAGACAAACATATACAGTAATTAAGGGGCCAAGTTCTGACTCAAGAATAATACCTACTGCTGCCATGAAATTAATGACTTATCAGCTTCGCTGCAAAATACAAAATTGCCTTCTGTAAACTAAACAGAATATTTTCCCTTCATGTTCAGAAGCAATGCATTCAAAACAGGGAGGATTAAACTTTCTTTTCAAGTGATCTAAAGCAACGGCATCAACTGTTAATTCTCTTTGTGTTTATTTATTATGACTGGTGCGGAGGAGTTTTACCGTTGAGGAAGACCAGGAAGACGCTGGGGTAGGAGAGCTCCTCTCCACACAGCAGGTTGACATCTTCTACTCCCAGATTGAAGGCCAGTTTGATGATCGGACCGTCCTCCATGTCAGTGGTGATGTGGGTCATCAGAGCCAAGTTCTTCACCAGACCACAGGCCTACAAACCAAAACAATATCAACCACATACAGATATTATACAATAGAGAAGGCTATGTTTCTTTGTGTTTACAATGAACAAAGAAGATTGCATGACGGGTCTTTGACAAAACCAAATCAATCTCCAACAATATTTAATGGACATCTAATGACGTTTTCAAATGGCTGTCCTTCACGACAAGAGCTGTAACACTGCAACGTGGCTCATAGTAGCTGTGTATGGGCCTACCTGTCAATAATCAACTGTTTTTATGTTTCACTAGAAAACACTGCTTCAATTTCTCCTGCTGGAACTTTTAACATCGTCGCTAGTTCTTTGACATAGGCTTGGTGTGTCTGGGCCTTTAGTATAACCTCATCACTGGGCCAGCTGGGACAGGTGAGGTGTGTCTGCTCACTCACCTCTCCCTCAGGTGTGTCAGACGGACACAGCATGCCCCACTGTGACGGCTGCAGGGAGCGAGGCCCGCTGACCTTCCTGGTCTTCTCAAACTGGGAGGAGATCCTGGTCATCATGCCAAGAGCCGAAATAAAGGAGAGACGAGACAGGACCTGGGTGACACCCTGACGGTCCATCTTGAATCTCTTCAGAGACCAGTTGCCCTGCGGACAGGAAAGTCACTATTCTTTATTAAAGTGCCTTTTAATACATGTTTTAATGAAGAAAAATTAAAAAATTAACTCAAAGATTTAGGATTATTATCTTAATTAGACTTAAAATAGGTAATCTGGTGATTTCAAAGCTTTTTAATTGGACGATTAAATTACAGCTGACCTGTTAGCATCATACTGCTGTGATTGTACAGAACTGCAGCGCTACATATCATATTTATGCACAGACTCAGCCACCACAGTCAGGAAAAGCTATTTGTGATGTGTACAGGTGTCTGGTCTCAGCTCAGATGATGCCTCTTTAAATTCTGACATACTGTCGGTTTCTTTTAGGAAAGTCTTGTTTTTTTTTTTGTTTTTTTTGCTTTACCTCCTCCACAGACAGTGTTGGGTTAACTTGGTAACTTTTCAAACCATCTAGTTACTTTACTTCTAGTAGCTACTAAAGTAACATTAGTTACTAGTTACAGTTATTCTTCATCTAAAAGTAGCTTGTGAAAGTAATTTCAAGTTAGACATTACAGCTGCACAATTCATCAAAATCTTATCAAAACTGTAATATATACAACTGCAGTTTTCAAACTGCAAGAATAATTGTTAAAGGCAAAATGTGTGTCTGACCTACAAACCATATTCTACAGACTTTAGAAAACATCTTTGTTTGGTACAGATCCCCACTAAAATCTCAACATAATCATTTAAATACACTATATTGCCAAAGGTATTCACTCACCCATCCAAATAATTGAAATCAGGTGTTCCAATCACTACCATGGCCACAGGTGTATACAATCAAGCACCAAGGCATGCAGACTGTTTCTGGGTTGCTCTCAGGAGCTCAGTGAATTACAGCGTGGTACTGTGATAGGACGCCACCTATGCAACAAGTCCAGGTGTGAAATTTGCTCCCTTCTAAATATTCCACAGTCAACTGTTAGTGGTATTATAACAAAGTGAAAGCATTTGGGAACGACAGTAACGCAGCCACGAAGCAGAAGGCCACATAAAATGACGGAGCGGGGTCAGCGGATGCTGAGGAGCACAGTGCGCAGAAGTCGCCAACTTTCTGCAGACCTCCAAACTTCATGTGGCCTTCAGATTAGCTCAAGGACAGTGTGTAGAGAGCTTCATGGAATGGGTTTCCATGGCTGAGCAGCTGCATCCAAGCCATACATCACCAAGTGCAATGCAAAGCGTTGGATGCAGTGGTGTGGAGCACGCCGCCACTGGACTAGACTAGACTGGACTCTAGAGCAGTGGAGACGCGTTTTCTGGAGTGACAAATCGTGCTTCACCATCTGGCGATCTGATGGACCAGTCTGGGTTTGGCGGTTGCCAGGAGAATGGTACTTGTCTGACTGCATTGTGCCAAGTGTAAAGTTTGGTGGAGGGGGGATTATGGTGTGGGTGTTTTTTCAGGAGCTGGGCTTGGCCCCTTAGTTCCAGTGAGAAGAACTCTGAAGGCTTCAGCATACCAAGAGATTTTGGACACTTCCATGCTCCCAACTTTGTGGGAACAGTTTGGGGATGGCCCTTCCTGTTCCAACGTGACTGTGCACCAGTGCACAAATTAAGGTCCATGAAGACATGGATGAGAGAGTTTGGTGTGGATGAACTTGACTGGCCTGCACAGAGTCCTGACCTCAACCCGACATAAGACTTTTGGGATGAATTAGAGCGGAGACTGAGAGCCAGGCCTTCTCATCCAACATCAGTGTGTGAACTCACAAATGCGCTTCTGGAGGAATGGTCAAAAATCCCCATAAACACATCTAAACCTTGAGGAAAGCCTTGCTGGAAGAGTTGAAGCTGTTATAGCTGCAAAGGATTGACCGACGTCATATTAAAACCTATGCAATAAGAATGGGATATCACTTAAATTCATATGCAAGTCAAAGCAGGTGAGTCAATACTTTTGGCAATATAGTGTATGTTTTTCAATGGAAATGAGAATAATGACGTAAAAATGATCATTCCCTCTAATATCGCAAATCATTACAATTGCAATATCATTGCAATATCAGTCAAAATAATCTCAGACATTTTTTCAATCATTCAACCTTATTAATCACTGTTCAAATGTAAAAAAAAAAAAAAGTTTTGTTTATTATTAGGAGAATCTGAAGTATGAACTACATTTTTATTTGAAAGCTATGCTCAACATACACTTACTTAGCTATTCCAAAAGCAAACTTCTGCAGGAGGCCACGGGATATGAATGAAAGCAAGTAAAAAGTAAGAAAGAAAGTAAACCTTAAATTTGGACTTTTTGTAACACTTCCTCCAAAACGCTGTCCATAAAGACAAAGCTGACAGAGGCCGTTTGTTGCTCAAAGACACGTCAGCAGGCCAAATGTTTGTTGACACCAGGCTTTAAAATAGGTTCCTACGTAGGAGACGTGCTTCCTTTCTACTGAATCATTTCTTAAAATTTATGGTCGCCGACTGGCGCACACTCACCGTGGATATGGCATTAACCATGCCGTTGGTGATTTGATCTTGCCGCATGTGCTTCACCACATCAAACTGTGCTGCTCTCTGTTTGGGGATGATCTGGTCTGCGATTTTCTTCAGTTCAGAGTTGAACTTCTTAAACAGATCTTCAAACAGCAGAGACAGGAGCTAGAAAGGACAGAGAGAGACATCAGTGAGAACATATTGATTGATATTACTCACTTGTCAAGTCTCAGATGTCAGACTAGATATTGAGTAAAAAAAGTCGTCATTGTATCTTCACACAGCCGACTCTCAGATCTACTGGCCCCCCACATCTGTTCCTGCCTCTAATCACTGCTGAGGTGCGTTTACAGTCAGATTTAATAACCAGGTGTGGCGGCTCACTGATAAGCCCTGACCTGGCCCCCATCCCAGGTGCCTGTCCTCCTCTCTCCGCTGGGCCTACAGGAGGTAACCTCTCTCACAACCCCCACCCACCCTGTGCATTAGCATACATCAAAACAAACAGGCAGCGCTGCTTAAAATTAATAAAGAAATTAAGCTTCCGTTGCGCAGCCAGGCCAATTAGTTGAATGTCAGGGAACCATAATTGGAGAGTGAGGAGATTGCTGGCGTTGTTAGTGTGTAAGCCCCCTATTGAAAGAGGGCTCTGCGACTCCCCCCACCCATCTCCTGCTCCTTATACATAGCAGGTTGGGGGGGGGGAAATTAAAGGCCTTAAGACAGCAGTAATTACATTATCAGAGCTGGGCCTGCGGATTAGCTCAATCGCTCCAGTCAAGGCTGCAATTCTATTGTCACGGTGCTGAAAAATCCCCATGCTTCCACAGCTTCTGGATTTTGGTGCCACCGCATATCTCTCTCTCCTGACAAAGCCAGGCAGGAATACAGGGGCAGGGAGGGGGGCGAAAACAAAACAGGGAAAAACAAAGCTGAGGGAAAAATAATGAGAGTCTTATTAAAAGAAGGAGGCAGGAACAAAGATGCAGGTGAGAGATCAGGGCTGGAGCAGCCGCTGTCCTCTGGGCCAGTGCTGTGATCCATTCGCACCAAAGCATGTGAGCCTTATTTGTTCCTTTCTACATGTGCTATTATTAATAAGCATCCAGCCTGGTTTGTTTTCTAGTGGCTCTATGAGTAAAGAAAATGTATTAACACCTTTCAGTTACTAGTTCAACAGTGAGCATTTTAACATCAGAACTGAACTCCTATTCAATTTCCTGTTGATCAGCTGACTAACTTAATGGAACTACATATTTTTGTCATGTAACATGAAAGAAGACTGACTAAATGGCAGACTGAATATTGCATTATAAAAGCAGTAAATGACACCACATGGTGCACAGTGGCTTACCTGTCCAGCCAACTCGAGACGTTTGTTGCCATAGTAATCTCTGTCGTCTACTTTGTTGTCCCCTTGAGCGAGGATCACCCTCCGAACCATCACAGCCAGGTAAATACACTTTGCCCGAAAGTTAAACTCTTTAACCTACAGACAAAATATAAAATGATCATACTTGAAATATGCAGAGTCTAATCCACAATTTATGTCTGTTAATTAACATACAGGCACATGTGTGAGGATAAGAGACGCCAAAAGCTCTCTGGCCTCCTCCATCTTGGTCTTCTTGGGGCCTCCCCACATGCGCTGTCTCCGCACTTTATTCCCGAGGTACCTCAGAGCCTGAAACACAGAGCAGCAGATACAGCTGAGTTTTATTTAAACATTTTACCATTCACAATACGATATTGCGTTTAATCTTTGAACAATGATATGATATTTGCTGATCACAAAGTCTGCCACGACACAATTTCGATTTGATTCAATCCAGGGGCCTCCAACTGATATAAGACAGAATAATATGATTATTTAACATTATCATAACAACTAAAATATGACAATTTTATAACTGGGCTATGTAGGAAGGAGGCATGCGTGGACAGAAATGGTGACACAGACGTGCCATGGGAATTTCAAAACAAAGGTGTGTCTTAAAGATGACGATACGTATCGATGTTTTCACTTTGCCTCAATGATACTGGATCACTGAATCAATATATTGATCCAGATCAATGAATTGTTACACCCCTACATATAACCTCATCCATCCACCTGCCCTCTGACCTAGTCCAGCCTCTTGGCTATAAAACCTTGACAAAAACATCAACAAAAAGATTAGAAAATAACTAAATAGAAAATCAATCAATAAATCAAAATGTCACCACCAAGTAGGGGAGGGGATGTGGGGTGATCCGCCACCCTCAGCATCGAGCACAGCTGTCAGAGATTATATGTGATCTAGAGCAGGGACAATGTTTTCAGAAAGCCCCAGTAGCCCTCTTATCCTCTCTTTCAAATATTTTAGTCCAGTACTCAACTGACAAGACAAGTCCAGAGCATAAACATGTTTTAACTCTTTTTAAAAATTAATAAAGCATTTAAAAAAACTTGATGCATTAGTGTTAATTAAAAAAAACAACTTGTGGTTAAAAAATATAGTCTCTTGTCGGCTTTATTTCAGGAAATATTGAATCAAAGACAGAATAAGTGACTAAATCTATGAATCTGATCAGGCTTTTAATGAAAAAGTTCAGTACTTTTATTCAGGTGTTTTTGGGGCATTTTTAACACTAGCCAGTAGAAAGTGACAGATGATGAGGGGAGAGAGAGAGCGGGGAGGACACATTTTCAACACTACAAACAAATTTAATCTGTTATTCAATAGGTATTAAAGTTCAATACCCAAATCCGGTCAGTAGTTCTGTTATCAATATACCAATTTTAACTGCATTTAAAGGCATTTAGTGTGAGCTAAATATTATTGTAAAATGCTTAACAGGTGTGTAGAAGTAGAAAAAGAGCATAGAAAACACACCGTGTACCAGGCTTGTGGGAGGTCAAGTGAATCACACACACATGCCCCCCCCACCCACACACACACACACACACACACACACACACACACACACACACACACACACACACACACACCTGAGTCACAGATTAATAAGGCTGAAGACTTTTTGCAGGACCACCCACCTTGCTCTCTATTTATATACATTATTGTCTAATTGTGCAAATTACTGACTATAAATGTTATTGTCTTATTCAGAAAAAATATATTATTTGTTGAAATTGTGTCTTCAAATGTGATTTCTAAGTATATATATCACTATAAAAAAAAGATGACAGTCAAATTTGGCTTAGGCAGATTACTTATCATAATCTGATAACAATGTTTCTTAAGCCTTATCTGCCTTTAATTATATAGATTTAGGCCTCATTGTGCACAATACAATGACCCAATGAATACCATGAAAAGACATCATGGAGGCTGGCAGACAGAGGAACATGAGAGCAGCAGAGACCGGTTGCTAGGAAGCAAATATGGCCTCATCAATGCATCAGTGGTTCCTCTAACAACATAATCTTTATGAAAAACAAATTGGCCGATTGCATTCATCTGTAGATGTCAAAGAAAACATGCGGGCCTCCTGAATAAACACCCAAAGCATTACTTGACTGGCTGGTAAGACAAAACCTTCGTCATCTGATCACAGAAGAAAGAAAATACCTTCTGTCAACAGATGCTTGTTTCTGTGTCTGAATAACAACATCCTGCTCTTCACACAGAGTTAATGGGCACATTAGGGCAGGCTGATAATTCAATATCGCTGTTTATTGACTTCCAGCTGAATCGTACTGTAATGATGTTATCGTTCTACATATTCTGTGGTCCAAATTAATTATACTGAACACGCTATAACTTAAAGCCTAACAAAATAAGAGCTGGAGAGTGTCACGTCATGCATAACATAACTGTTATTGCTTTCAACATCTGTTTGATTTGCTGAGTCATGATATATACTTTATTTGGAAATTATCCTCATCCTTAATATGCTTATTAAATTTCTTTCTGAGTGTTAGATGACTATTGTGATGCGTGTATGCTAAATATGAAGGCGGTTAGCTTACCTTAGCATAAAGACTGGAGCCAGCTAACCTGGGTCCGTCCAAAGGTAAGAAAATCTGCCTATCAGCACCTCTAAAGCTCACTAATTAACACGCCACATCTTGTTTGTTTAATCCGTTCAAAACACAAAGAGCGACAACGACAAGTTGTGGTTTTACAGGCGGTAATGTGACTTCTTGAGTCTAGCTGACGTTGCCAGGCAACCAGCAGAGATTCCAATTAGTGAGCTCTGGAGGTGCTGGTAGGTGGTAGGCTAACCGTTTCCCCCATTTCTAGTCTTTGTGCTAAGCTAAGCTAACCAGCTGCTGCCTTTAAGTTTATATTTACCATACAGACATAAGTGGTATCAGTGTTGTTGCTTAAGTCAAGTCAAGTCAATTTTATTTGTATTGCCCAAAACCACAAATCACAATTTTGCCTCCGGGGGCTTTACAGCCTGCCCTGGACATGACGCCCCCTGTTCTTTACAGTGTGACCCTCTCATTGGATAAGGAAAAAATGGAAGAAACCTCAGGAAGAGCAACAGAGGAGGGATCCCCTTCCAGGATCGACAGACGTGCACTAAATGTCAGGTGTGCTGAGTAACAACATAATGAAAATACAACAACGACAAATCATATGACAAATATTAATACAGTACAATGTGAACATAATGAGAATTAGGAGAATGTCAATCAGCTTCTTGGCATCGCCATATAGACAGAGCCAGAGCAGCTTAACTCTCAGCAAGAAAAAAAGTGTGTACCAAAAAAGCAGACGTATCTTTTAAATAAACAGGTTTAAAAAAGGGGATAAAGGGTACAAATCAATGCAGCTGAGGCTGAGATATCCTGATGTTTAGTACCTTTATGGGCCAAGCTGGATCCTACATTTCCCATAATGCAACAAATTACATCTATTACTAACTAGACCATCCATGCCTGGTAAGTGGCACCTTATGTTTATTATTTGTTTAATGTGATTTTTTTTCTGTAGTGAACTGCATCTTATCAAGGTAAACCTTAAGCTTCTTAGTTTGCACTTGTTGTATTGTGTGTTTCTTTTTTGTCTTCTAATTTCTATTCACTTATTTATGTATTATTATCTATTAAATACCTGTTATATTTTCATCCTTTGCTCATGCTTTTTAAAAACAATCAAGGCTTGTATGTTTTGTAAATCCAGATGAAAACAGAATTGAAGGCTAAGTAGGATTTCCTGTTGTAATAATAATTTCAACCACACATGGACTACTGAGGTACCTGAGTCTGTGTGAAGATCTGGGCCTTCTGACACTCCTCCAGGCTTGGGGCGAAGCTGGCCATGACGTGCTCCTCTGTACCGATCATCTGCACTATCTCCTGGTCACTCTCTACACCCATACCCTGTGTGAATGACCGAGAAAAAAATATGTAATGTGAACTGAGATTGGGAGAAAAACCATTAAATCTTTCACTTGTGTAACCACATAAAGATTGCACAGGTGAGGTGAAATATACACACACAGCAGACACTCTGCAATAGTAACTAGAACAAGAGGTGAGACACAAGGAGGAGAAGTATGTGTTCTGGGAAGGAGAGGTGAACTGGGAGTCATAAGGTTGTCTGACATTTGCTTATGGAAATGTGAAGCTGTGGGAATAGATCCGTCTGTCCTACACTGGATCTGAGGCTGTTTCTGCAGCCAAACATGGGAAGGAAAGGGGCAGAAGAAGTCACCCAGGATATACAAGTGCACAGCAAACAGTGAGCATGCAACCTGTGTCCTGCAGATAATGACTTCAGCTCAAAACACTTGACGCTCACAGGTTGATATGTCTGTCCTCAAAGGGGAGAGAAGTTAGTGATGCCAGCTGGCTAACTGACATTTTCATTGAGAGCAAAGGGCAACACATGAAAATTTATCTGATGAAGAATCACTGAAACTTGACTCTCAAGCTCTAACGAAATACATGTGTTATTTAAGTTGGGTGAAAGCATTCAACAGCAGTTCAGGAGGCTGCAGTTAAACAGTGAGATATAAAAGATTACTTCATCAAGTTACTTTGGTTTGTGCCTCAGTCTCTGAGGCAACAAAATCAGAGAAAAACAACTCATCTAGCTGTCATGTACCACCCCCTACTGGAGGCTTGGTATCACTGGTTTACTGTGACCTCTTACCTTGAATATGATGGCAATTGGGGCATCCTCTGACAGCGTGTTGTGTCTCAGGTAGAATCTGCCTTGCTTGACAATCATATTAGTTCTGCTTTTCTTCTCATGCGTGGAGCTGAAATTGAAGACAAGATTTTACAAAAGAAATTAAAATTAGAGCAGATGAAGAAACAGACAAAGAAAGTGAGCGGTTTCATAATATTATGAAAGCTGGAAACTAATGGGAACAAAAGTATCATACACCAATCAGCCATAACATTTGGTCAGCATGGGCACCCTGACCGGTCTGTGGCTATACAGCTTCATACGCAACAAACTGTAAGGCACTGTATGTTCTGACACCTTTCTAACAGAACAGCATTAACTTAAAGCATTACAGCAATCTGAGCTACAGTGCTCTTCTATTGGATTGCACAACACAGGCCAGCCTTCGCTTCCCACGTGCATCAATGAGTCTTGGCTGCTCATGACCTGGTCACCGGTTCACTGGTTTTCCTTCCTTGGACCACTTGTTAGGTCTTGACAAATGCAGACCAGGAACATCCCACAAGAACTGCTGTTTTGGATATGCTCTGACCCAGTCGTCTAGCCATCACAATTTGGCACTTGTCAAAGTCACTCACATCCTTACACTTACCCATTTTTTCTGCTTCCAATACATCAACTTCACAGACAAACTTTTCACCTGCTGCCTAATATATCACCTGATCTGACTGTTACCAGGCTATTGAATAGGTATTATCAACACATCTTTCCCATGTTTGTGGGCCAGCAGGGGCCCACAAACATTAGTAGTAACAGTACATTCACAAGGCTGTTATCTATCTATCTATCTATATATATATATATATTTCTATATGCTTATCTATATAAGTTACTATGTTGTAAAAGTGAAAATGAAAGTTAAAAGATGCATGTTGTAACATGTAAAATTGAATGAAACTTCACGTTGTAAACACAAATAAAGACTTCTTCCCAGTTCTGCTCAGAGTAATCCCAGTCTACGGCTCCTCTGCCAACAGCATGGGGGTCTCCTCTCCTCTTGCACTGTGGGCAGGCAGTCTCTCCCTCGCTGCCACTGACTCAACCACTGAGCTTTATGCAAATGAAAGCATGACAACGCTGCCAATATGGAAATGAGTGCATAGTGACAATATAAATAAAAACTAAATCCTCTGTTGTGGTTTATTAGAAAAATAATCTGCACACTGTTTGCTCCCATGATTATAAAAACAACACAATGTAATGTGTAAAATGTAAAGTAAGGTTGACCAGATTTATGTTTGAGTTATGTTTCAGACTTTTTGGATGTGCATTATTAGAAATGCAAATGAAGCAAAGGTTAAGAATTAAAGACCAAAATTCAAGAGCTCATTTGACTTGGATTTAGACTGATATTTCCTGTTGACGTTTTTTTGTGCAGGTTTTGTGTATTTTACCAGCAGATGTCATTAAATCCTACAGTCTGTGCGAGTGATGAAATACCTTTATATAGCGGAGATGTTGTTACAGTACCTGGTGACTGAGGCTCCAACTGCCCCCTTCCTGTCCTGCTCCACAATAATTCGATTCTTAGACAGCTGCTCTTGGATCAGAATGACTTTCTCCTGTCCTTTTACTATGAAATAACCGCCTGTGAAGAAATACAAGACAGTGCACTATGAAAAACATGTACTGATATTTTGTGAGACTATGCTATTGCTCTCATTCTGTGTCATCCTTTGTGTACCTGGATCCAGAGGACATTCATTGAGTTTAGAAACCTCCATTGGTGTCTTTCCTGTGAGAACACAGTTTGAGCTTCGCAGCATGATTGGCATCCTGAGAAAAGCAGAGTGTATGTTTAAGACTACTACTACATAATTATATTGTATTTATACAATTATACTGTATTGTATATGATTTTTGATTGTTTTGTGGCCATCATGAAAAAAAACTATGAAACTGTGAACAAAAAAATGAAAACTGAACAGGTGGCTGAGAAGATAAGTTAAAGGAGAGCCGTATTAAAGGGATAGTTCTGATTATTTAAGGTGGGGTTGTATGAGGTACTTATCCATACTCAGTGTAATTCCTACAGTAGATAATGGTCAGTATGCTCCCAGTTTGGAAAAACAGACAGTTAGTTGTCAGTTTAAGCGTACGCTGTATTTAGAAGATTTTCAGATGGGGAACTAAACTGAAAGGGAATGTATCTACAGCGTATCTACACCTTTTTTTGTCAACAGAGTCTGCTTGCTTTGAAAAGAGCATAAACACTTGCAGTTAAGTTCCCCATCGGACAGGGCTGTGTGACAGCAAGAAGAGGTGAAAATATTCTAATTATACTGTACACTTAAACTGATGTTGATTTTTTTTAGGTGAGCCTTTCTATTAGGTGGCTAAAATGTGTTTTTCTGCCGGCCCCATCCACAGCAGTACATTGCTCTGCTCCCGTGCTGGTACTCCTGTCTGCTTCTCTAAACTGGAGGCACGCCAACCGTCATCTACTGAAATACACCAACTATGGATAAACACCTCATGCTACCCCACTTCAAAACACCCAAATTATCCCGTTAATGTTGAGTGAAAGATTTTAAATCCAGATTGATGAAATGGTCTTTTCATCAATCAATTGAACTTTATTTAAATAGCACCTTTCAAATAAATCAAATGCAATTCAAAGTGCATTAAAATGCATTGCATTAAAATAATAAAATATTAACAGTATAAAATAGAATAACATGATCAGCAGTAAAATGTGGATAAAACAAAATAGAGAAAAATATACTATAATGATGAAGATAAATACTAATCATTTTTAGCTTGCAAAGTTATGATGAAAGACAGAAATGAAATGACAGAAATGAAGCCACTGTGACAATGTAGGACACAAAACTATGATACCTTCCGATGGGCAGTGCATTGCGGATGATTCTTTGACTGCCACGAGTGTACTCTATGTCCACTGTGATGGGCGCTGAGTAGGTCATGTCTCTGAGACGACACTGTGGAAACAAACAATGAAATTTTCAGACATTTTTTGTCATCATAGGTTAAGATATTTTGCCAAATTACCAAATGTCTCCTATCAAGGCTACAACTAATGATGATTTTGTTCAGCTGTCCAAACGAAAATGTTTAATTAATAATGAAGAGAAAACTGTCACATTTGAGAGGCTGCAACCACCCAATATTTTGACTTTTTGCCTCCTTGATTATGAAAATTGTTGATTAATTTTCGGTCAATTGACACATTGTCTCTTAAAAAACAAATTGTCTCTAACTACAGCCATACAACTTTACTGCCAACAATGGTTCATAATATTTTCTTTAATTTTACACATCAAACTGAGCTTACTTCATGAGGAGATACTGGTCTGGTCACGTTGAAGCTCTCCTCAACATCAGGCATGCCAACATAGATATTGAGGTATCTGGAAGGAAATCATTCAGATATTTTTAACTGTAAACTGTCAACATAATGTCGGTTAATGCAAACGATGATGGTTCATGTGACTTACTTGAGGTACCACATCGGATCAGCATCACTTGTGATCTTCTCATTTGCTTTCATTATTTTCTTTATCTGGAAAACAATACATATGAACATATTTACAAAAATACTTGGCTGAAGTAGCTCCAACACACGCATGTTGGGGTGGTGTTTTACCTCCACATTGATGAAATAGTTGAACGAGTCAATGTGCTGCTTCACAAGTCCTTTTACCTGGAAAACAGATTGAACAATGAGTCAAAAAATGACAGGGAAACTATAAGTTACACAGGGTGAAATAAATAATTTATGAGGTGCTGTATGTAGTAATAAAACAATTAGTCTGAGCAGTCAGTCAACAGAAAAATAAGTGCCTTTTCCAGAGAAAAATGGGAGTTTATCAGTTGATTTTCCAGAAAATATACTATTTTTATGATAGAGGTCTTATAGATTAAATGTAAGATAAAATTCAGTGAAATATTTGAGATACACAGCAGGTAGATGAAAGTGTGTTGTTACCTTCAAGAAGGCTGGTAATAGTTTCCATTTTTCCTGTAAAAAGAAAAAAAACACATCATGTATTATTGGTCGTTAACAAGCAGTGAGAGCATTTAGCTTGAAACCCTTTTTATTCTGCTACTGTAATTTAAGGAGCTCAAAATGTCCGCAACCTGGCAGTTCCCCAGACAAAATGTAAATAAATGTGATAAACTGTTTTAGGTTCATACAGCCCTCCACAGGCTGTTAGTTACGTTTCTGTGTTGCTAGCTGTCATGCTAGCTGCTCTGTACTCGTGGTGTGAAACTTTGGCTCTTTATTTCCTCTCAACTCACCGCTACAGTGTTGACAGGAGCCGCCAGCTCCTGAGGAGTCATGTCACAAAACTCTCCTCCCAGCACCTCCATGGTTATTTCTGCTGTTCAACAATAAACACACAAAACTCAGCTCATACTGTCAGTGTTGCTGTGACGTTACGGCGTCGGAAGTCGCTCCACCATGCGTCCCTCTCATGTGTTCCGCTCTAAAACGTCCGTGCGGGCGGAACAAAAGAAAGTGTTCCGCTTTTCGTAATTTGGTGCTGAAAAATAAAAAAAAGGCTGATTATGGTTGCTTCATCTTCTGCAATAATCGGCTATAGAGGATCCATGTGTGCATGGTTGTACGTATGATTATCTAGCAAGTGTGTGTGTGAACATGTCAAGTCAAGTCAATTTTATTTGTATAGCCCAAAATCACAAACCTGTACAGAAAAAAAAACAACCTTTTAACAGGTAAAAAAATAAAACAGAGGAGGGATCCCCCTTCCAGGATGGACATACTTGCAATAGATATTGTCAAATACAACTTTGACAATCCATGACAAAAATTAATACATATAATGTGAACATATCTGTTTGAGCAAATAGATCCAGAATAATGTCAGTCAGCTTCCAGCCATCGCCAAACAGATAGAGCCAGAAAGAAGACCTCCTCTCCACCATAGGACTGTGAGATAGGACCAGAAATTTCAGTGGCAGTATAAGCTCATCGCACAAATACACACAGTAGGTAGATCAATTTAAAGTCGAAGTACTGGGTTTTTAATTGTGTATTTAAATTTTGAGGGAATGGATACTTGTACTAATTACTATGTACTGAAAATGCCCCCCAATAACAATAACAAAAATACAAGAACATTAAAGTTAAATTGAATAAAATGAATGTTTATTTGTCCAGGTTTTGAGATATCCGCAGCTGAAAGGCTGCAGCAGAAATTAACTTGTGTCTCTAGAAACTGCAACATCAGAGCTGACGATTTGAGACTGAGCCAGACACAAAAATTAGGACATCAGGTATGACTTAGACTTGACTTGATACTTGACTCTAAAAATTCAAAGTAAAAATATGCAGGTCTGAAGTTTTCACCTGATAAAATCCCAGAACAATAAAGATGAATAGGATAAGGACAGGCAGGACCTGCATGGCCTCACACCCGAAACATTTATTTACTGCATTAAAAGTAAAAGTCCAGTTGGCATTCAGAGACACTGAATGACTTTCAGCTTGTGTTGTGATTTGCCAAAGAAAACTTTTGACCTCAACTTTCCTCAAAAGAGGAAAGTTAAGTTAAGTCTTCTATTAAGTTTACAAAGGTCTTGATAAAAATTACAGACATCTATGTCCTGAACTACATTAGGTAGATTTGTTGTGTTTTAACAAAATCAAAATCACAGTACATTTGTGCTTCAGACTGAGCATCGCTTTGTATCAACAGATCCTCCACATCAGTGTGAGTGCTGCCTGACGTGTCTGCTGTTGCTGCTGAGAAGTTTGGGGTACGCCGTCCCGAGGGAGCGTCCATGTCTGATGACCACCAGCTCCATCTGACACTGGTCGATGTTGACCAGCACCGTGGTGCTCCTCTCTGTGTTCATGAGGAAGACGATGGTGAAGAGCGCCATCTCAAACTCAGGGCTCGTCCCAATGAAGGCGCTGCCCACGGGCTTCACCAAACCGTGCCAGCTGAACTGGAGGTTCAGAACATGGTCGTCGTGATCGGGCTGTGGGCAGAAACACAGACGTTAGCTCAGCAGAATAAAGGAATAAAGACAACAGGTTGAGCTCCTGCAGCAGGAAAAGCATCTCTTTTGTCTGATGAACTGCTTCACTCACTAAGTCATGGTCCCTGGCCTTGTATCCTTTGTAGTCCAAGTGCGTGCTTTTTTCTTGCAGGTAGAACTGGACCCAGTTGTGAAAACCGATGATTTCTGTTCCAGATTTTGTCTCTCCAACAAAAACATGCTCGAATCCACAGGAGTCCAGGCTGGTGGATGTTTCGGTTTAGAGACACCACACAAAATAAAATATTACTTCAAAACACTTACATGACTTTTTACACAATCATAGTAAATGATTGACTGATTTAATGATGATTTCAACAAACAGACGTGATCATCTGCTGCTGTTTGGGCATCTCACCCTGTATTCCTCTGTCTGTGGTAGAGGTGAAACCAGATCAAACGTAGCTGATTCTTAAAGTGTCTCAGGTCCGAGCTGGACTGTGCTTTGCTCACCAGGTACCTATGAGCCCGCTGTGGACAAATCACAATTATGACATACAGCTCCATTGTACTGACACAATACAAAAACCAAATCCAATACAAAAATAAAAGCTTTTATTGACATGACGTGTTTTCAGACATTAAAAGAATATTTTGATTAATTGTTATAAAGGTATCAAAAACATGATTTAAGAATTAGTGAACTTTGGCATTTGATGAAAAAGTTATTCAGTGTTTGATAAATAGACAGTTACTGACACTCACTGAGGAAACACTTTAGAGTATATTGAAACAATATTTAGACACAATAGTACTCCTGTACTGTAAGACAGTTACAAACACAGCCTACTATCATCTGAAGAATATAGCAAGAATTAAAGGACTGATGTCTCAGCAAGATTTGGAAAAACTAGCCCATGCATTTATCTTCAGTTGACTTGACAACTGTAACGGCGTCTTTACTGGTCTTCCTAAAAAAACAGTCAGACACATGCAGCTGATACAGAACAACCAAGAAAGAGGATCATATCAGTCCAGTTCTGAGGTCCCTACGCTGGCTTCCTATCTCTCAGAGAATTGATTTCAAAATACTCCTGCTGGTTTATAAAGTACTAAAAGTTTTAGGGCCAAAATACATTTCTGATCTTCTGCTATGTTACGAACCACCCAGACCTCTCAGGTCATCTGAATCTTTGTGTCCTCAGAGTCAAAACTAAACATGCAGAGGCAGCGTTCAGTTTTTATGCACCAAATATTTGGAGCAAGCACCCAGAAAACTGCAGGACCGTTCCAGCTCTTAGTTGGAGTAAACCAAAGCTTAAAATGTTCGTGTTTGCTGCTGCCTTTTATTAAACCAAATAAGTATCTTATACCACATTACAACTTTTACTCCTATGTTTTATACTCTAATTTAGCTTGTTTTTATTTTCTAATCTTTAATGTTTTTATGACTGTTTTAATAATATCTTAATGTTCTTTTGCACTTTGTTGCATTGTTCTTGATTGTTTGTATGAAGTACTTTGAATTGCCCTGTTGCTGAAATGTGCTATACAAATAAAGCTGCCTTGTCTTTGTCTGTATATACAGCACTTAGATAATCCCCAGAGCTATTCTCACTCTTCTTGGACACTTTGAAATCTTCCTATTTCTCTTATTCTTATTACACTTCATATATATATTTTTCACACTATACAGTCAAAAGATATAGTAACTACGTATTTTACTGTACACTGGACTGTCTATAATTGTGTATGCAACACTTGTCCATGTGGGAAGCTCCTGAAGTTCTTAACAAGCTTGATTAACGTGAGGGAACAAACACAAAATGTCTAATTAACTTCTGCAAAAGACTTTAGTCCAGATGTCAACTACAGCCATCAGGTCTAACAAACATGCCTTTACTCCAAATACAAAAAGTACTGCATGTCCACATTGTTTCCCGCTAATCCTCCTAGGGGAGACCAGCAGAGGCCAAAACAGCATTCCACAGCTGCACACAGATGTTTCAGATGTTTTTCTCTCTCTAAAATCCTGAAGTAATGTGTTCAGTGCTGCAGTGAGGCAGGAAGGGACAAAACCCCCTCTGGAGTTCAGCTGCAGGCTCAAACCCACAAAATATACAGTCAGTGGGGAGCAAAACAATTTAGAACATATGCTATACACGTTATCTCAGTCTGAGAAGACATCTCGACTGAAATCACACAGTGTTGTGCAACAGAGAGTAACAGAACTGTCAGTAGGTGGCTTGTTAGTTACATGTGGCATGTACCTTCATGACCTCTGTCTCCAAGACAGCATCCAGGAAGAGATTAGTCTCTGTCAGCTCCTCTGCTGTGACTTGTTCAGTCACACCTGTGGACCGCTCATAGTTGTCCAGGAGTTTCATGAACCCTGGCAGCACAGAAATCCCATTTATCACAGTGAAGTGTGCAGGTGAGCTGTATTTTTTCCGGCTCAGAAAGAGAGACACTTACGGGAGAAGGTGGTTATATTCTTCAGTTTGCTCTCATTGACGTTGGAGAACAGAGGCTGTGAGGCGTGATCTTGTACAACATGGCTGCCCTGGTTTACAAAACTGGCTCTACCCTGGACAGTTAAAACACATAATATGGCTTTGTAAAAACAGACACACAACAACACAACAGTGTTGTCTCAATAGCAACATGCTTCATACCTGAACAGAGATTGTGTAGTCTGTTGAAGGCGTCATGCGATTCACATCCAAACTCCAAAGCTCATTGAAAATGTTGGATAGTTCCTGGTTTACAGCTGGTCTGTTTCACAGTCAGGTAGGAGAAACACAGAAAACTGACAAATACTGGCAGATTCAATAAACACAATAACTCTGAGAAATGCTCTTATTGGCTACTGTACCTTGATGCATTCAGTCCACTGAGAGACACAGTAAGAAGGACAAGGACTCCACAGATCCTGAACACAACACATTTCACACACTTTTTTATAAATACATGTAAGAGAGGAAATAAAAGAAAACTCTTGCTCTGAACTTATTTAGTCTATTCTCTAGCATTAAGGAAAACAAGTTGTTGTAAAGTCATGAAAGACAGTTATAATCTGCAACAAAGGGATGAAATTCATTTTCAGATTTGTGTTTGGTCAAAAATAAAAATACACACCTTGCAGCCATGATGCTTCTTGCAAGTTTCCACTCCTTGAACTGGGACTGCAGAGTGCTCTCTGGTCTGTTTCACTCAAGTCAAGTCTCCACCCGTGCTAAAAATCCTGCAGGGGTTGGACCCGGGTTGGACCGTGTCCAGTAATTGCGCATGGGCAAACCTGAACTAACTGGCTCTGATACGCACACGTTCAGCCAGCAGAGGGCGCTCTGCCTCACTGATTTGATGCGCTTTTGTCAAATGCGTTCAGAAACTACACTAATGCAGGTTAGTGATGGTGATGCAGTGATCACATCTAATGCGTTTAAGTGACTGATTTGTGGTTGTTTTTACACTGCTGTTACAGAAAGCATGGTTTCTTTCTTTCTAATCCTTGTTCAACCAACACTATACAGAGGGTACAGTTTCTAAAATGTGTGGAAACAATGAAGAAAAACTCAGACAGCAGGCTCAGATGTCAGTATATGGACACTGGAAAACCATAAGATCAGCACCCATAGCTGACACCTTCAAAACTCTTCACATGGACTTCTAGATTATTTTAAAATATCTAAGACAGTGTTTCATACATGTCATACATCATACATGTCATACATCATACGTGCACATCTATAAAGCTATTAACTGATTATATAAAGATGTCATGAGACCATGAGCCAAATTACATCTTTATTACTTTGGGTAATGTCAGTTGAGTGCATGTGTTATGGCATGATCAAACATTGCAAAAACTGATTTAAATAAAAAGTCCAAACTAGAGAAAATGTTTCAGTTTGGTTTCTAAGGTTTATGTTTTACTTTGTCATTAATACAGTATGTTGGATATTAGATAGCACATCTGTGAGAGAGAATCAGTCATTTTCCAGTTTTTCTGTTACACAGTACATTTTAGACACTGGATATGGTCTCCTTGCTGAAAATTAGAGCTGTCGAATGTTGCTTTGAAATCTGAAATGTTAATTAGAAAGTGTTTCCCTGAGCCGTTAGCTGTGGTGCTTCATTTTTCTGTCCTCCATTGTTTCTGAAATATCTGTCTTACAGGTCGCTCAGTGCACATTTCTCCATAACAATCAGTCGGCATGATAAGAGTTGAGCTAAAATAGAAATACAGAAGAGTGTGGTTGATAAAATGGCTTTAATTTATTCCCTATCTGTAGAACTCATTATTATTGAAGCAGCCATGTTTTTAGGACACACATAGTATGATTTTTTTCATCTCTTCTGACCTGTTTAGGCTACAGACTTGTGACAAAAATCCAAGTGATTTAAATTATTTTATTGATCTAAGAAATGGATAAACGTAAAAAAAAACAAACCAACTTAACTTCTAATGTAGGGTCAAGGGTTGCATTATAACATTATTATTTTGAAAATTATGTTATCTCACCAATCTGAATATACCACAACACTTCCAAAAATAACTGTCAGCCAACCATTAAAAATAAAATTAAGGTAAAAATAAAATAAACAACAAGCTCTTATATACGGTAAATATGCTGAATTCCAATACCATGCAATGATATTCATTAGGCTTTGTACTGTATGATATGAATTGGTGCAAATACATGGAGAATATTACAGTTGAGTGAAAAAAAATGTTCAATGTAGGATAAAATATATGATAATTCCCATGTAGATAGCAGGGTTTAGTTCTGTAGAAAACTTAGCAGCTGTTTCAAAGTTAATACTTTACACCAACTTGCAAAAATGGGAAAAACCTCTCAGCATATCATTTTAATATTTCTACAGTCAGAAGGCAATTTTAAAGACATATATTAAAATCTATATTGGCATATTTTGGATGTCTCTTTTCCTGCTGGTTGACATTTCTGTTCTATTATAAACAGAAAGCTGCCAGTACACAACTTAGTACAAAATATCCACAGCAACCAGCTGGCAGGCAAGCAGTGGTGTTGCCCTAAATGTTCCCTGGCCGTCATCAGAAGACAGTAATGGAGACAAAGTTCAGGAGTGATAGTGGCTACTGGACTGTAGGCTGTCACAACATCATTGTTTAAAACTGAAAAAAAGAGAAAACGAAACACTAATACTTTTGGCTCATCTTTGAATGCAACACTAAAAAAAAAAAAAAGAAATGTTGGCGCATTCTGGGATTTGTTGAGACAAGTCTGTGTGCGAGTGGAGAGGGTTGGCACAGAGTTTCATTCACAGCAGGACCAGGTTTCATGGTGCCGACAGTCTCATGCGTTTGAGTCCTCGTCTGTTACACTGGGGTTCGGGGAATTTGAAGCCTCTTTGAAGAATTCGTCATCTTTCAGCATGCTCTGGTAAAAGGCACAGTACAGAAAATGATTTGTTATTAAACAATATTATCAATGAGTACAATCTGCGACATGTATCCTGGTCAGTGTTTAAATTCTTACCGTCAGGTTTTGAATACCCTCAGAGAAAGCTCCAATCTGTCGAACAGTCCCCTCCGAGTCCTCCATCTGTGAAACAAGAAGCAGCTTTCAAACTCAATAAACAGAGGCCACCAATAGAGAACAGAAACACAAGTTGGCCAGACTTGTACTGAGACTAAAGATCTGGAAAAAGTCACCTTCCAGACAACACTGGCGACAATGTACAAACAATAAAACACGTGTAGACTTCAGATATACTGTAAATGCATTTAGATATATAACTGCTCATGTTTAAGGGGTATACCTGTTCTAGCCTGTCAAGGTCGTCCTCATAGATTTGGAGCTCAAAGCCTTTCTGAAAGCTTCGTCCCTTTGGCATCTCCACATCCATTGGACACACGTATTCCTCGCTCTCTTCCTGCTTTTTCTTCCTCAGACTCCCAAAGTTACCAAATGACAGTTTCCTTGGCTGGTATGAACGAGGAGAGAGAAAGAGACACAGAAATATAGTGTGTTTACTTTGTCGAGTTACATTTAGATATGCTAACAGGAATGCTCACATCGCTCAGGATTCCATTTTTTTTACATTTCAAATCTGAAACCTTTCAATAACGCCTGTTTTTGGTTACTACACAATTGTAAACAAAGTTTTATGATTTAAAGAAAAATTCGCCACCTTTTATGTGGATGTCCAATACAGTAAGTATTGTTAATTGAAGCAATAAATTCCTCAGTGAGTACTATATCGACACAGAAAGTGGAGTTTTGTGCCAGGATGCATTGCGAGCAAGGTTCATTCTGGCCATAAGACTCAAAATATACTCAATATAAATACAGCTGAACATCTGAGTCGACCAAAACACCATCAAATGTATCCTCGTCCTTCTGCATTCATATTTTGGGATGCCATTTTCACTGTTGGAAACGCAACTAGTTTGTGAAAACAAGGAAGCTCTCTTTTTAAGCAGCATATAGAGCACATGCACCCCCTGGTTACTGAGAGGCCGAGACTAGAAATCCAAGATGAAACAGCCTGCAGTTCCTCCTTACCACCGACTACACACGACATCAACATCAAATAACGACGCTGGATGCAGAAAGAACAAAGCTGTGAACTCAGTTTTCTCTGTAAATATAGCTGCACTGAGGAATTTATTGCTTCAATCAACTACATTTACCATGAACACTGATCCGACATCCACTTCCCTCCCTTCAACAGTTTACAAATCAAAAATTGTTTGGTTTGTTTACAGTTTAAAAAGTCAGCATAGTTGTGTTCAAGCCTGTTAAGTCTTGATATACTCTTTACTTTATTTGAATTTGCTGTTTGTCAAATCCAAAATTTTCTGGGATTACCCTGTAAGAGAAGTTCTGGCAGCAAGAGATGACAGTCTGTCCTCGAGAAGTCTTGCATTACCTTGACCTTTGTGGTTGCAGTGAGCAGAGTGTAGTCTGGGTTTTCAAGACACTCCTGTTTGAGCTGCTGGGCCTCTGAGCCAATGAGCAGGTTGAAATGTGTGGCGAGGTGGCGGCGCAGCAGCGTCTTGTTGGGGGGGATGTTCAGCAGCAAAGCCATGGTCTCCACGTTGAAGCGTGGCTCCAGAACCTGAAGAGAGAGGCGATGTATCAGGAGTGGCTCCTTTTGGGAGAGAATCTCCTGTTTCTGAACACCGAACTGTCTCACCATCAGGCCTCCGTGCACGCCACTGCCTCTCAGGTTGGGAGCGTATTCAGCGAGGTCCACAGATCGCAGCCACTCCATCACCCTATGGTTGGTCCACTGGGAAATCTCTGCTGGAGAAATATTGTTCTGTAGGCACAAAGCACAGTAAGGGGAGTGAGAAATGGAGTTTGTTTACACACAGCTGTGGATTATAATCTGAGTACATCTAACAGTAGAACAGGCAGCTTATTTCTCAGGTGATGCAGAAGTGAATGCACCTCGTCAGATGGCCTACGACGCAGGCAGTTGGGCTCATAGCCGTTGAGTCGGAGGACTTGGATAGCTCTCTTGATACTGAGATGATGCAGGACACTCCCCACTTTCAGAGAAAGCAGGTCATCCTGAGGAGAAAAGTTAGATATCCATGGCATACTGTAAAATTCAAACCATAAAAGCAAAGTTCAGTTGAAGCTGTGACAAAGTGACAATAAAGCAAGGAGTCTCTGTCTGTCTTTCTGTATATCCTTCACATATCTCAAGAACTGTTTGTCTGATCTACTTCACACTTGGCAGGTGTATTCTTCGTGACACCATGGAGTGCTTTGTCGAAGTTGGTGTCATTTTGTTGCGTTTACTGTTTTTTCCATGAAGTGGAGTTCACCAGTGTTTCAGACCTTGAGTAGCCACGACTTGGGTGTGTGAGGAAATTATGTTATGTTAGGTGTATTGCTCCGGACCCAAGGAAGCACAGTGTTGACTGTTGAGTTCTTTGGATGAGAGGCTCTTGAGAAAGCTGCAAGCAACAACACCACAGGCCAAGAATTCAGCCCGTTCTGAACAGGTCCTGCACCAGTAAGTTAAAAAAAAAGAAGCATATAACAGACTTTTGAAGTAAAAATGAACATTCCCTGGCAAAGAAGTCTCTGTAAAGAAATCACAGTCTGAGCAGAGGCAGACGCTGTGGTGTGACACCATCATTATCCCAAATAGGGCTGTCTCGGCTATCTCCTGTATCTGTATGCAATAATCTTAATGTGAGATGGCACTGCAGTCATCAGACCTTCTCCGTGGGGTCTGATGAGGGAGCATGCGTCTCGCCAACACTCACCACTGTCATGTAGTGCAGCATGCGACCATCCACCCTCCCCTCATCAAACTGGGTCTTATACTGAGGCAGACCGATGTCATCCAGCCATCCTGAGAGGAATGGGAAAGAGCGTGTGTCATAAGGGGGAAGTCAATCTGACAGTCAAATCAATAAAAGTGGTCACGAAGAAGAAGGAAAAAAAGAAACAAAAAAATTTGGCCTCAGATTTCCTTCAGGTCTTGGACTGACAGCTGGTACTCACTTGTCACCCAGTTGTAGTCCAGCTTTCCTTTATTATCCTCCTCCTCTGAGCCGAGGGCCTGTAGAGCCAGCTGCAGCTTCTTTCTGTGCAGCAGATGCTTGATGCCCAGCTCCTAAACATCCACAAGAAGACAAGTTAAAATCACACAAACAGCATTCCCAAGTTAATACGTACTGTAATAAGCTTAACAACAAGAATACATAGCCAGTCTTTCTGCTTTGCTAAACTTCATCTCACCCTCTCCAGGTCCTGTTGTGAGGCCTGCAGCAGCGTCTGTCCAGAGGAGATCCATACACGAGCCATGTTCACATAAAGACCGAGACCCTGCCCCTGCAGCCAGTCGCACACCTGATCCTTTGACCAGCGCGCAAAGGGAGCATCAACATCACTAATAAAGAAATAAATGAATAGAAAGTCACAAAGGTATGCAGGCACATCCTTGTGGTGTTGTAAAATGGAAGCAAACAAATACACAAAAGTTTAAATAGTGAGTATAGAACATGCATTTTGTTATCCCAACAAAGACTGCTTTGTCAAAAATCATCACATGAGCTCTGAATTTCACTGAACACCAGATATTCAAAACAAGCAAACCACATTCTGACTCTCATTATTCAGGCTGAATGCACAGACTTACTTGTTGGCTCTTTGGAGGTCACGAGACCAACCCAGTCTGGGTCCCGCTGTGGCTCGCACTCCACCCCTCTTGAACTCACCCTCTGGTAGGTTGTCATCCAGGTTAAATGTGGTAGACTGACTCCTTTTTAGCCTAAACCCCCCCCCCCAAAAAAAAACAACATATAATATCCTCACAATCACTATCGAATTACGGCCATAGAGATGAAATGCTTTGCACATTTTTCATGTTTCTAGCTGAATCTGAAAGTTTTACACATAAAAATTTAGATCTGTTATTCTAAATGCATGCAAATTATTTTGCCATGTTTTTATTACCAGTAAATAAATAAAGGGTTACTTACTACAGTTAATCAAGAGCTAACAATTCATTTTTTCTACTCACTTCCCAAAGAGTTTTTTAATCCCTTTGGATTTTTTCCTGCTCTCTGGGGTCGTCGAGAGTGTGTGGGTGCTGTCGCTGTTAGCCGACCTCTGTGGCAGCCCTGCCAGATCCAGGTGGTCGGTGCCCTGTCGCTCTGTTTCAGCTGTACAAACAAACGGCCAAATAAAAACAATCAGCGTCACAACCATCAGTGTGGGAGACATGCACAGATCAGCAGAGACGGAGCTGCTGCACAGGGTCAGCGTAGAGACCCAGAAAACACAGACAGACACGTGACGTCTCCTAGACCTAGACAGAATGAGAGGTTACAGCAGTGGGCATCAAAAGCATTACCCTCTCTAGTATGCATGCATCAGACACAGCTGACATCCATCTCAGACTGGAATAAAAAAAAAGTCTTATTGTATTAGGTAAAAAGGGGGCTCATTAGCTGTTTTGTTTTAGATTTTTAGTGCGAGGCCTTCAAGATCCAAATAAATCATTTAATGTGATAATGTGGATCTTGAAACAGATGTGTGTATGGGGAAGGGTTTGATGGAAGCAAAAGAGTGTAAACAAATACATGCATGCACACAGGCAAATCAACATACACAACAGACTCTGTATGTTGGACATTTGTGCAACAATGGGTAGTGACAAGGGTGTGGTTGTTGAAGCACTGAAATGTGATATGACGAAAAGAGGTCAGCTGAATGGATGAGTTTAGAAAGAGCAAAGATGTACAACGATGTAGGATTTATTCAGTAGTTTCCTTTGTTTTCTTCAGACAACTACTGCAACCCCACAGTGACCTGTGGTCGATACTGTACCTAGCATAGGCGCACTTGCACTCCGGCTGCGGTCTTCATGTGTTACAAAGCACACACAACACACGACAGGGTCCAACAGAAAAAGAACAAGACAAAGGGCAGACATTATGATTGAAATAAGAACAGGATAAGAGAGGTGGAACAAACACACATGTACAGTACACACAAAAAAGGACGCACACAGAACGAAGGGCATACAACAGCACAGAAACAGACTTCCATAATTAAATGGGGACCACAGTTTGTGTGGGCTGCAAATTATGGTCTTGGTCCATATAGTATATTCCTTGGGTGTGGCTTGGGAAAATAAAAAAGTCATCCATGGTAGAAGAAAAACCTCTAAGAATATCTCACTCTCTAGTAAACAGACAATAAATTGCTCAGCTGCTGTCTTTAGCATCAAATACAGACCGAGTCACCTTGAGGACTTGTCCAGCAGCTAAATCATGCCGTTCACGCTTACCAAGATTAGGGCTACTGCCTGTCTTCTTGCCCCCACGGATCTTGAAGAAGCCCTTTCCAAAGGAAGAACGAGCTTTTCTCGAGCCAAAGCTGTCGTCTTCTGTGGTGGCAGGCAAGGTGGCAGAGGGACCCATGGGTGGCTTTTCACTGATCTTACTGATTTCTTCACTTGTACTCTGAGAGGACAAAAACATTATTACTATATGACTGTCATGTCCACACAACGGAGTTAAGGATGTGGACTGAACACAACATGTAGGATATTCTACATCTAGAGTCGTTTTGGTGAAGCTAAAAGAATACTACTTTCTAAGAAGTGGTATGCATTAATGTTTGGCAAAGTTCAGTGAAACAGGACTTTTTCCTATAATCAAACACGTCCCCACTCTTAAAATGAGTAACTTGTACCTTTTCATTATTGCTTTTATCCAGCTGGTCCTGGCTGCCAGTCTTTGTAGGATCTTGGCTGCTGAAATGAAAAACCATAACAATGTGCACTTGAGTCATGTAGTGCAGATAGTCTGCTGGTCTCACATGTTCATGAGAAGCAGCAGTGAGGGATGCAGGATATGAACTGCTGTTACACACACTCTTCTCATCATGTGTAAATTAAAGAATGTAACTGAGACACTCAAACTCTTTGACCGCAGCGAATTAACAAAACAGGTGGTTTGCTCTCAGCAGTGAGTGTGACTGGTATATAGACAAAATACTGTATGATAGACAAAACATCTTTTTGCTTCCACCACACAGCAAGAGGGTCGCAGGTTCGACTCTGGCTTGGGGCCCTTCTGTGTGGAGTTTACTGTTCTCCCTGTGCTAATGTGGGTTTTCTCCGGGTTCTCCAGCTTCCTCCCACAGTCCAAAGGCATGCAGGTTAACTGATGACTTTGAATTGCCTGTAAGTGTGAATGTGAGTGTAAATGGTTGTCTGTCTCTATGTGCCCTGCGATGGACTGGTGACCCTTGTCCAGGGGGTACCCCATCTTCACCCAATGCCAGCTGGGATCGGCTCCAGCCCCCCCATGACCCCTAACGGGATAAGCAGTTGCAGATGGATGGATGATCTTTTTACTTCTTGTTTTACTGAAATTAAATCTGTAATATTCAAAATTTATAGATAAAGTATTTAAGAGGGTAGGTCTGATTCTGCTAAAATCTTACTTAGAAGCTAAATGATTAAATGGAGAGCATTTTTAAATTATTGCCCAGTTGCCAATAGGTGATGAGCCACGCTCTGCCTTAAGTGGTCTGAGTGTTTGTCACTTGTGCTGATGAAGAGACACCATTGTATTAATTTTAGCAATGGAGTGACAGGAAACTGTGTAAGAGACAGAGGACAATGACATGTTATGTTGTCATTTTTAGTAAATTTATTGTTACACACATGACACCACATGTGCATGTTACTTGCCCCAGGGCAAATGAATATGAGCCTGTCAGTGTCACCGACCACAATGAAAACCCTTCAGCTCATATTTATCAGTAAATCCTGCAATGACAGATAATTTAGTTTTTATGTTATTAATTCTTTGTCACTCAAAGGATGGAGTGGCACAAAAGATGCCTTAAAATGTCTACTGTATCTACTTTCTAAAACCGACTTGCAGTAAATAAATGCATGTGAAAGGGGATACATATTTAACCTTTCTACATCTGTTGGTGTGGACTCAGCTACTTGTTCTGGATCTGAAGGGCTGGGTGTGGGTGAGGGCTCTTCATTCAGTCCGTTGAGGATCTCCAACTAAGCACAGATCAGAGCAAGGACAGAGGACAGAAAAAAACACTTTTTAAAAATTGAAGTACGTAACGTCTTAAAACATTAACTCTCATCTTCTCCTGCGGCCATACAGCAGTCTAAATCTGCACACATGCTTAGAGAACTGACAGGAGAGGTTATTCAATTAATTGGATGTCCAGCCCATCAACACTCATTTAACAAGTGTGAAATTTATGTGAGCTATTTGTGTTTTACTGAGCATTTTAGAGTGTACGTAATTAGATTTGAAGTTGCATGAGGGAAAAACCTACAGGACAAGAGCCATTAGAAATAAATTAGAAAGATGACCAAATATATGTACAGTTATAAATCTTACTGAAATTGCTTGTGACATTATATTTTAATGCATTTCATTTGCTATATTGTTTCAAGTTTATTTTTCTATGCTGCATATTGCAGCAACGGTTAGATTGATTTTTGGATGCCACCATTTGCAACATCACATTATGCTACACAAACCTCATCTGGACTCCTCCTTTTCAGTTGTTCACCATCTGTAACGTCATACTTTTCTGACTCTGCAGCCACAGGGTTCGTTGACAACAACGTGGCGGATCCATCGCCGTGACTCTCAATATGCTCGGTATCTTTGTTTTTCTCTGGAATAGACATTGAATGAGATGCAGCTGAAAATTTTACATGTAAAATGTAAGAATCAGCAATTTTTTTCAACTCTCTGGACAGAAAAAAAAGAAGACTAGAGCTTCATCTGTTGTCTTTAGACAGATATTATAAGACTAAAGACCTAAAACTAAAGTCAAATGAAATGTGTTGCAGGAAGCTACGAGAAGGAGTTGTATGAATGAGTGTATCAGCAAACGGCAAGCCCAGGGCAATAAAAATACACCCATACAAAAACTAGTAGGCAAATTGATAAAAAAAAAAGGGTTGCCATTTGGCAGCTGACTAAGGGCAGTTTTCAAAGCAGTCCCTGCTCTACCACACAACACATTAAAGAAAAATAAAGCTGACTAATTGCTCCCTGTGTTAGACTATCTCTAGCTCTAGTTTCTCTACAAGGTGATTTTCATATCGTACTGAAATGAAGCCACCTGGAAAATTGGAAATCATAATAAAACATATGATTTGCTGTGAAAAATGATTGGCAGTCATGTAAAATATCCATATGCCGTTAATAGGCTAAACTTTGCAAAATACTGTATATTACTTTATTATTGCTTTTGAGGTTGACTTAATTTAGCTCCTCTTGTTCTCAGACATTCATCACTCATTTACTCTGAGAAGACTTTTCTATCTCACCTTTCTTTCCTTGCACTGACATCACCATGTCTTGAACTTTTTTGTACCGCAACAACGACTGCTTTAGTTCCTCAATCTTACGATCCTGCAAAGGAAAAGGAAATTAAAACAACAGTGAGCAGAGTTGAATCACTTGATTTGATACAAAGCAAATCACAACTTGTCAAACGTACCTTCTCTTCGTTTGCTGCCATCAATGATTCAACTGCCTTTTTCATTCTCTGCACTTCCACATCTAATGAGGACAGGAAATCATTACAAGAACTGCAGTGTTGACGATGTGAAGTGTGAGGAGGACTGCATAATAAACCTGAACACACAGGGTGCAACTGGAGGTTTTAACACATTCACACAATACAGGCTGCAACATCACGGACTGTCATTCCAGTAACATCGCAGCCACATTCTGCAGCTTTTTAAGAGTCCTTCAAATTGATCCATCATATCCTTGTGTGAGCAGGTGTTTCACATATTTCACTTTGGTAGAACATTTTCACTTTTCAATGAAGTCATGTTTCATTCAGAAGTTGTTGAAATGCCAGCGAGGATGAGGATAAAGGGAGACTAATTTTTAATTATGGCTTATTGTGGAGCAATGGCTAATTGGAATTAAAAAGATCTGGGGTCATATTACAGAAACATCTTAATTTGCAGATCCTATCTTGGCTGTTTGCTAACCATGGTAATTAGGGATAGGTTAGATTTAGGAAAATAACTTTAAGATAAGATAAGATTAGATGAACCTTTATTGATCCCCAGAGGGAAATTCACAGGGACTTTACAGACGAAGAGTTGCTAAGTCCATGCTCCTGTCCTATAGAGGTAAAGTGCATTACACAAACATCTTCCCAAAATATTAAATAAACCATTAAGCTGTCCTACCTTTCACTTTTCCTCGTATTACTTGTTGGTGTACTTATTTTCTTTGTGATAGTATCAACACTTTCCGCAGTATCCAGCATCTGACAGACTGTCTGCTATCTTACCTCACCCTCTTTCTTATATCTTCTGGGTTAGCGTTGTTGTAAATTTGCCAAAAAGAACATCTTTGGATTGCCCTACAGAAGTTACCACCACCTCTAACTTCAGGTTAAGTTCCCGCCATTGTTTTGCTCCATTTTTTGTTTGTTTTAATAAGAAAAACACTAGTTACAAAGTTGTTTGGCTCAGTGAGATGACCCAAGTTGTGTTGGTTGCTAGGTGTAAAAGTTGATGGTGAGCGAAGTTGGATTGAGTATTCAGGATTTTCCAACCTGAGAAGATAAGGTAGATAAGATAGGATGAAGAAAGATAAGATGGGATTCCTTAAGTAGTTTATGACTCAAGATAAGGAGCATCTGTAATATGGCCCCAGATTCAATGTGATTTGTGTGGTTCACACTGAAGATAAATGATATGATGATAAAAAAGTCAAAACAAAAAATCTGATTTAGGTCAGTTTACCTAACCTTAGTGACCAATTCTAGTGATGTAGACTAGTGAACTGTATGTGCAATCATCCTGAAGGAGTCTGTACACTGAATGACAAATGAAATTGTTCTACATAAGTGAAAGATCACTGACGGGGAAAGACAGCACAAAAATGCTGTCACACAACACTGAACACGACAACAATAATACAGGTTAGCAGCGCACACACTGGGTGCTGGTGTGAGCAGGGGAAGGTTTAGAGGAGTTTGAGGAGAGATACTGATGGGTACAGGAGGTGATTATTGGTGGACATGAGGCAGGAGGATGAGTGAGCAGCCTGAATGGTTATGACAGACAATACAGTTCATTCCTCATTCCTGTTGAAAACACATAGCACACATTCCTTGTTGCTGTTCCAGGTTTGGAATTTAAAAAAAAATAGCTTTTTGGGTGAACTTGGTTTTGTTCAGTTCCTTAAAAGTTGACAACAGTTGAAGAGATTGGTGATGTGGTGCTCCATGGTCGGGTATTAGCACTCCAATGGGTTATTATGGACAAGCTGAGTTTGGATGGCTCATGCTCGTTCATGCAGACAGGGGTTGAGATGAGTGCAGTGCAAAATCAACACAAGCATGAAAAACCCCTTACGTTTTTCTTTCAGCCTCTTTCTAAGAGTTTCATCTGGATGAGAGACTAAACAGGACAAAGAATTATGAAACAAAAACTGGTTGGCTGCAGATTCTGCCCACTGCTTTGGTAATTTTACATACAGTCGATATTAGCACTGAATCATGTGACATAAAGTTGAACATGAGTTTAAATATCATAAATTCTCATCTTCGGTGAGGCTTGTGATTCGACTGGCTTTCCCACCTCTTTCCGTGGGATCTGAACTGCTCGAGGCGACTGCTTTGAAGCCTGTCTCATCCTGTAGTCTCCTCATCTCTCCGTCCTTGCCCTCCAGCTGCCTCCTCAGTATGGCTAGCTCCTCCTGTCCAACAGAGGACAACAGTGAGGGTATTTACTCCACACAGACGCCACCTCCCCCACCCCAAATCCACACTACAAACAAACCACAACACAGAGGTTCACAGATGCTGACGTGGCGTACAGGCACGCAGGCCACACCTGCTCTGAAGGTGTAACGTTTGTGAGGTAAGGGGGTAAGCACTCATGACTGGGAGGTCGACCACAATAGGAATCAAGCATGGAGACAGACAAATTAAACTGTAAGAGGTTTTAATAAAGATGAGCAGAAAAAAAAGAAATGAGTGAGACAAGTGCAAAGAAGGAGAGTAGAGAAACCGAACGCTGCCAACCCTCTCAAACAAATGAAAGCATACCTGTGGTTTAAAAAAATGTGAATGTTTGCTTAAACTGGTGCCTTGTAGATGGAGAGTTAAAAAAGTGGTATTTCTGACCACACCTCATTGGATACATTCTACTGTGCCGCACGGTCATTTCAATGTTTGCAAAAAGTGACATCATGTTGCCTAAATGGTAAAAAAAAACAGCTGCAAGCCAGATTGAATGACTTTTACTCTCAAAAATAAAAACAGAAGAGGAGCCAAAGGGAGAGGTCAAAACCCATAATCATACAGCAAGCAAAACAGTCATCCTGAGAAGAGCCAACCTTCATAGCCTGGAGTTTGTGCTCCTTCCTCTGTTTTTCATACTGCAACTGGCCCATTTTGATTTTCAGGCTAGAAAGCTTGGCCATTAGTGACTAGCAGTAGAGACACAAACCAAGGAAAAGAGAGAAAATAGAGATGCAAGAAGTGAAAGATAAAAGCTCAATAAAATACAGACACTGCTGGCCAACAGAGTGGAAACATCAAGAGCAGTTTTACGCTCTATGGCCAAGTGCAAAGGTTCAATTCCTCCTGAAGTTTTTCCAGTGAAAAAGTTAATTTCATTATCAAATTGAGTCATAACAATCATAAATAACTCAACTGAGAACCTTAAAAACAACCAGAGGAAATTACAAATAAAATTAAAAGGACTGTCAAAGTTAAAGCGATAATAATGTGTATCAACCATGTCATAGCTTGTCAAGTTGGAGGCTAAATTTTGGCGAGGAAAAACCAGCATGGCCATTTTCAAAGGGGGAAAAAACGTAGAAGAAGGTCCGCACACTGTGCAGTTTATTGGTAGATCTCAGTTATTGATGTTTGCTCAAACATCAAGCTCTTCTTCAGACAAAACTGAAGCCTACTATGGTTTTAGATGAGCAAGACCACCTTACATTGTTTGAATATTACAGATTTAGTTTCAGTCAAACAATAAACAACAAAATATTGATTCAATAGCACAAACATGGATTTAACTTTATCTGTATTTTTTAATGGATAAGTAAATATTGTAACTAGGGCTGTCAGAGTTAACGTGATAATAATGTGTTAATGCAAATTCAATTTAACACAACTGGCATCATATGAAACTAGAAAACCTAAGGACTCCCTAGCTCTTTGGGAAGAATGCTAAATAACGCTCCAAACTTTCACAAAATTTTGGCGAGGAAAAACTGGCTATATTCAAAGGGGTCCCTTGACCTCTGACCTCTAGATATTTGATTGAAAATGGGTTCTGTGGGTACCTAGGAGTCTCCCCTTCACACATGCCCACTTTATGATAATCACGAGTTTGGGGCAAGTCATAGTCACATCAGCTGACAGCTGTTGTTGCCTGTTGGGCTGCAGTTTGCCATGTTATGATTTGAGCATATTTTGTTATGCTAAATGCAATACCTGTGAGGGTTTCTGGACAATATTTATCTCTTTTGTGTCAGTATTTGCTTTCCAACAATAAATATATACGTACATACACATAAAGCAATCATATTTGCCCACTCCCATGTTGATAAGAGTATTAAATACTTGACAAATCTCTCTTGAAGGTACATTTTGAACAGATAAAAAATGTATGATTCATTTGCGATTAAACACGTTTAACTATTTTAACTGATTCACAGCCCTAAAAGTGTTTAAATTCATACATCATTTTGACACCAAGAGGGGTTCCCTACAAAATAAAAAAGAGCATTTAGCTGGAGGAGACCGCTCCCGAGGATACATAAAAAGCTTGGAAAGAAGAATTGTGAGTCATGAAGAGTTTTTCATATAAGATAAGATAAGATAAGATATTCCTTTATTAGTCCCACAGTGGAGAAATTCACAAAATAAACTGTGGGAGAACACCTCCCTGTGACAACTCACCTTTGTGGTTTTAACTTTCTTTTCGTACTGTAGTTTTTCAGTCTCCAGCTCTGTCAATCTGTACCGCAGTTCATTAATTTCAAGAATTAAATCCTGAAAGAACAGAAAGTGCATATCACAGTACTGTAATAAAACAGCAAGAAGCCTCTTAAAATACAAGTTATTCTTCTCAACTGGCTGTTGATCTTTCCAATATCAGTTTCATTATGGCAGCGCTCACACTCTACAATTTCAGTTAAAAGTTCAATTAAATATAAAGCAACTCTCTGGAGGTTGAAAGGACTGTGGATGCTTCAAAGCAGCAGCAGTGATAATACAAGAGGAAGCTGCTTGAAGAAGAAGTAATTTATGTGCTGTGAGGCGGCTTTTGTTCCAGTGGGGTGGAAGAGACGACCGCGCTGCTACAACAACAACATGACGTGGTTGAAAGCTGTCCAAGTACTCTGCATGGTTCCACTAGGAGCAGAAAACTCCTCATCCCTAGTAAACAAATGACTGACATCTTAATGTTTGTAAAGCTTTCAACAAGAGAGCAGTAAATTCAAATAAGGTCAAAAGGGGATCCACTCCTCACAGTAAGGTTTTTCATTTATAATCACAACAGGCATATTTCCTCATGGATGTTTCCTTGCACTTTTCTTACCAAACACACAGCTGCTTTGAGACTGACAATAAAATGAGATGTCCCTCTCCCACACAGGTGTCAGACAACATGAATGGGGGTTTGTTTGGTGTGTGTGTGTGGGCAAGTGTGTTTGTCTGTGCATGGAGGGGAGAGAGAAATGAAAATATTAGCTCACATACCTCGCTGTCCCTAAATCTGTCATCGAAGTCATGTCTGTCCTTCTCCATAGTATTCAGCTTCATCTTTAGGTTGGACACTTCAGATATCAGTTCTAGCTTCTGGGTCTCTAGTGTGGTTCGGCACAGAAGCTCCTACGATGACAAATGAAGACTATTACCAAAAAAAAGCCATTGTAATTGCTGTATGGTCCGTATTGGCAGGGCAAACAACACTGGCAGCATATTGTTGTAAATATTTAATCTAATAATATTAGAGATTATTCAGTGCATCATGCTAAAGGTAGACATGGAAATAAGCCAGCATTTTCTCAGTAGCTGGCAACAAGCATAAAGAGAGGCCCCTGCTACACCCAACACCTGTGGATTAGACACAGCAGCACACAGGTAAATATGCCAAACACAGCAGATGTTTGCTGACAGAAGGACATGAAATCAGATCTTAAAGATAAAAGTGCGTAGCTCTTCATCTTGTGGTCAAACAGTCTGTCCTGAGCTATTATATATTACATAAAATCTGAAACACATGCACATAGACATACACACCTGTTGCAGCATCTCCTCGGTGGCATTGAGTTTCTCCCTGTGCTCGTCCAAACACATGTCCAGGTCTCGAATCTTCTCTCCCTGAGCCTCCACCTGGTCTGTCAGCACACTCACCTGCGTGGAACCAAAAGTCACACTTAATTTAAAAAAGAGATTTTATTGGCTGTCCCAAATATTAGAGTTTATCAGCTGGCTGCACAGCTTCGTTACATACCTGAGTGGATTCATAATAACAGATTCAGCATGGCTAGATTTGAAATTATTTAACGCAGGAAATCTACCTTCAAGTCTTTTATTTGCCTTAGATTTAAAGAAAATCAGGTGTATTATGGACAATAACATTATAATCAGAACAAGTCTGCAACCCTGGCAAGCAATAAGTAAGCTACAGGGTCCCCCTACAAGGTAACAACGATTTTGCTTCAACCTGCTCAGATGGAGGATTTAACCTCTGGAGAGACAGAGAAATGTGGTCTCCCTAGAAGTAATTTCTTCAAATATTTACAAATCCGTAGCTTAATTCAAAATCAAACCACTTATATTGTTGACTGTCGGACTTGATTACTCCTCAACAGAGGCAAGAAATCAGTTCTCGGTCTGGGGGGTAGACTGAACTTAACCATGCCAGTAACATGACTTCAGAATATTTCCGACATGTATAGGATAATGACTTCAATCTCACAATAGATGAAACAAAAATGAGTAAAAATATGGTGGTTAGCAAAGGAAATTTCCATATATAACAGACTCAGAGAGACTTAATTTAGGATACTGCATTGTTTACAGATCACCACCAGCTCAGGCACAGGATGAATGTCAAGTGGAGGTAGGAAGTTATTGGCACTGTATGTGGTCATGTATCCATATTGAGGAGTACTGGGGTAAAATTGTTGATAAACTTAACTGGGTTTTCAATGTCCACATTGTCATTGAACTTTGGGTGTTGCTCCTCGGTTTACCCAGTCCTCGTATTAAATTTAAAAAAAAAAAATCTGTTCAGTAATTTTTACATTTGCTGCCTGGAAAAATATGATCTATAACACGCCACCAACAATTGTGGGATGGCATAAACTGATATTTATAAATATCAAATATGAAGATTTAAATGTAAATGGGTGACTTCTTTTAGACTTGGACACCATTCTTTAAATATGCTGGTAAAAGACTTACAAATATTGTAGTAAAGGGTCTGATACCGTAGATTACAGGACTGAGAACTGGCAGTGTAACATGTTTGTGTCAAAAGGTGAGACTTTTATTAATTAAATTTTACTTATTGTCTTTCATTGTCTGATTATTCTTAAAATGGTGTTGCATCACTGCAGACTGTCAACTTTAATGGACTGAATGCCTCGTTATCCTCATACACGAATACAGTATACAGTATATAGATGCTATGACATACACTACAAACTGCAGTCAGTACACTGCCACTACATATTTATACTTTATTTATTGATTTTTAATCAATTATGAATGTTGATTGTGTACAATTATCTCTTTGAGTATATTATGTGCTATGTATATCATTTGTCAGGGATCTAAGTCTGTTGTTTAGGTCTTGTGGCCACTGTGTGTTGGTGTTTTGTTGGTTTTGTGTTTAAAAGCATGATAAAGATATTGTTGAAGATTTTATTTCGAACATAATAAGACACCCCAGCCTTTATGAAACTGGTAAGATTATCTAAGAATTGTTGGATGGGTACCTGAAGAACCAGAGACTCCTTATCACTTTCTATTCGGGAAAGCCTTTCCTGGTAGTGGTCACCCCCACTCAGAGAGATGTGCCCGTTGGACTGCAGGGACAGAAGAAAATATGAATTAGAAAATATGGGGAAATCACATAAGTTATTAATTGTGCTGATCGCAACAACATTTGAGGTTTCAGTGTTTAATAATAGTCTCAATTGAAATGCTTCACACCAAAATGCGACTGGCTACACTGCTTTACCCTGCACAAACAAAACCCTACATGGCTGAGAAGAAGGCTCACATTCAGACTGCTGTGCACAGAGTGACTTACAGCATTACACAAAAACTCTGGCATTTATCTGGCCTGCAGCCCATCGCTCTCCCAAACACCACTCTGGTTCCCAAGAAGTCAGCATGTTTCTTGCAGCACACTGGCTGGGACACTGACAACACCAGCATTTCATCTTGCATTCCCAGGGAACTAAGCAGAGGAGGACAGTCAAGTAGGCAAACAAGTAGGTCATCTACTTTCACACAGGACTGTTTGCCCGTGCTTGTCTGCATCCTTAGAGTTTTAATGCAGCACACAGAGTGAGCACAATCAGAAGCAAACCAGATGTGCTTAACGCTTGTTTGCAGCACATTGTGTCCAACCATTGCAGACAAAACCTCCTCCATGGTGACACAGCTTAAATGGATTTAGACACTGGAGCTGTTGCTTCCTTCAAGTCTACATTTTAGATCTTTTACATATAGATATGTGAAACCCATCTGACCTGAGGCTACAGTATTTTGATGAGGAGAGAAAAAAAAAGTCAATGTGACTGTACTTTATGATCTTCGGTTTCAGTTATTACACTCACAGATTAACAACAAAACACATTCTTGCTCTCGACTGATGATGATCTATTCAAAATCTCTAACACTGTGTTATTTTACAGAGTCTCAGGCAGCATGTATGTGTCTTTCCTACATGTACATCTTACCAGGTGACCATGGAGCCACTCGACCAGACTGTCAGCTGTGGAGTCAGGAATCTGGCAGCGGAGACTCTCCCTTTCTTCTGTGTCCATTAACTCCAGGACACTCCTGAGGTCTTCCAAAAGGTGAAGAGCCCGCAGGCTGCCCATGAAAGGAGAGGTGGGGGACTGGCAGTCATACAGGCCATTGGAGTAGTCCAGAGCCTTGGAGCCTGAGGTGAACAAACACAGGAGGACAGGAGGACAAACAGAGGAGAGGGGCAAACGTTAGGAGGGGCTTGAATCCAAAAAAAGATCTTTTCATACTCCACAAAATACTGTCATAATTTTGACAGCTGTTACTCACTAAAGTGACTGCTATTAACGGCACAAAGGAGACATGGTATTTTTTTGGCTCCTGTTCCGACAGTGAATTTCATGTGTCCTAAGGACCATGATGCTTAACACTCTCTTATATATTACTAATAATACTGTACTTGTATTAGGACTGCACAGTGGTGCAGTGGTTAGTGACTTGAAGCTTGGGGCCCATCTGTGTGGAGTTTGCATGTTGTCCCCGTGTAAGCGTGGACTTGCTCCAGGTTCTCTGGCTTCCTCCCACAGTCCAAAGACATGCAGGTTAATTAATGACTCTAAATTTCCCGTAGGTGTGAATGTGAGTGTGAATGTTCTGTCTCTATGTGCCCTGATGGACTGACGACCTGTCCAGGGTGTATCCCGCCTTCGCCCAACGCCAGCTGGGATTGGCGCCAGAAGAAGATGAAGATGGACGAATGGATGGATGGATTGCACGTACTAAATGTCAGTCTGCCATCATAAATTGGACCAAAGTGAATAATAACAATCATAAAAATCACGTTGTGTGGAGACAACCATTAATAGCACTGGTCTGACATCTCCTCATCTGGAGCCACATTCAGTGATTCTGAAGTCCTTTGCAACAACACGGTGCAGGAAAATGTGATCAAATTGAACATTCATACACAATGCAAGTTGGTATTTACACTGGTGAACATAGCTACAAGCCATTGGGCCTAAATGAGCACAGAATAAATGCCAAAGCCTTTCAGACAAACATGGAACTCGAAAGATCATGTGATGTCTCTTTAAAATGTCAGCTAGACAAAGTCGCATCAATGTTTTTATGTAATCAACCTGGAAGGGTTATACAGTATATCAGAGACTTTATGGTAGACGGCTGCTAAATGCTATAGGAGAACTTCACCTGCTATAATGCCATCCATCTGCTCCAGGGCAGCTGCCAACATGTCGCTGGCATCAGCCATCATCTTTAGTCACTGATGAACCTGGAAGGAAGAATGAAACCATGGAAAAATAATCCATACTTTAGGACCTGCTTCCTAACTGTATTTTAGTCATTGTGAAAAGAACGGAAAAGCATCAGAATACAGATGTTGAACTGATAAGACACAGAAATTAACAATTATTCCAAATCATGTGAAGCAGTGCATTTAAATATGATTTTATTTATATATAAATATCTCTAGGGCTGCACGGTGGTGCAGTGGTTAGCGCTGTTGCCTCACAGCAAGAGGGTCGCAGGTTCGATTCCGGCTTGGGGCTCTTCTGTGTGGAGTTTGCATGTTCTCCCCGTGTAAGCGTGGGTTTTCTCTGGGTACTCCGGCTTCCTCCCACAGTCCGAAGACATGCTGTTTAGGTTAATTGATGACTCTAAATTGCCCGTAGGTGTGGATGTGAGCGTGAATGGTTGTCTGTCTGTATGTTGTCTGTCTCTATGTGCCCTGTGATGGACTGGCGACCTGTCCAGGGTGTACCCCGCCTTCACCCAATGCCAGCTGGGATCGGCTCCAGCCCCCCCCTTATCTTAACGGGATAAGCGGTTGACGATGGATGGATGGATAAATATTTCTACACTTGCATCGTGTACTGAGCACCAACACGTGAAACGAAAGCAAGGAATCGCACATTAAACAGGAAGGAATTGAAAATTTAAACATCTACGATTATTGTGACTATTAACGCAGCAGCGTGACTATGATAATCACAGTTTAGTCTATGGAATAAAACAAATGGTGGCAGCTGCTGTGGGTGCTTGAGATGTGAATATCAACAGTGTAGGAAGAGGACAAATCCAGCAAACCAGTTACAGTGGTGGTCAGCTTTTTAGGAAAAAAAAATAAAGTGTAGTAATGTTGGCGTAAAGCATGTGATTACAAAGGGTTCCCACCCAGGAATTAGGCAGTAACTGCAGTACATCCTCAATGAGCCTGTATGCCGAAAAGAGGGACAGAGCCTGCTAAAATAGCATGTTTGTGAGACATGTTTGACGGTACTGAGCGATTTGTCAGAAAAGGACCCCATCTTAATGGTTACATGATGACCAGGGATCTGTGAAACACAAACATCTGAATGAAAATGTGCTCTGCTGAGCTGGTCTGCCTTGTTGGGCTCTATGCTGCAGAGATCTTGTGTTACTTTTGTCAGAGCAAGTGATGAATAGTGCATTTCAGAATCTCAATCAAGCCATTTACCTAAAATATTGGCACAATTAAGAAGAAGAAGATCTACCTTTATTAGTCCCACAGTGGGGAAATTCAATTTACACTCTGTTAAACTCGTACATGGTACATGCAGACCTGAAACACACATACATGCATTAATGGAGAGATGTCAGAGTGAGGGGGCTGCTCCTGACAAGCGCCCCGAGCAGTTGGGGGTTTGGTGCCTTGCTCAGGGGCACCTCGGCAGGTGCCCAAGAGGTAAACTGGCACCTCTCCAGCTACCAGTTCACACTCAGTTTTTGGTCCATGTCGGGACTTGAACCGGTGACCCTCCGGTTCCCAAGCCAACTCCCTACAGACTGAGCTACTGCCGCCCCCAATATCCCCAATATCCTGCCAATAGGACACTGGACACTCTGTTTGGAGTGGAGATACATTTTAGTGTCCCAGTCTCGGACATCTGCCCAAGCAGCACAACAGACCCTTTATCTCTGGACGTTTAATCAAAAGGCTCTGCTGTATATTCACGCATGCTTAAACATGCATGCATGCACGTACGCATGCACGCACACATGCACGCACGCACACACGCAGCCCTTCCTTTAATCAGCTGCCTCACATCCTGGGAGTGCCCGACACTGGGACATAGCACCATTTACAAACTTTATGGAAACCACCCACAGACCTAACACTGTTATTTCAGCATTCCTGTGGGCACATTTTCCATTATGTGTAAAATAAGCATGCACTAAAACATAAGAATTGTCACAACGCACACACACAGCAGGCTAAGAGGAGATGAGAGGACCCAGCATGCCGTCAGCTCCACAGTAAACTGCTGAGTGGTTTCCAACAGTTAAAACCTGAATGTGGGTAAAATGCTCCTCTCAGGCTGCCTACGGGGACTGCTTGTCTCACTTCTTGTACAAATGTACTCAGGTACCTTGGCGGAGGTCTGTGCTATCTGAGTGTCATTCAAGTTTCAAGTATAATCCACTGTAGATTCAGAGAGGAACGTCTTTGGGGCGGCAGTAGCTCAGTCTGCAACGGAGTTGGTCTTTGCAACCGGAGTGTCACCAGTTGAAAACCCGTCATGGACCAAAAATGAGGGGGAAATGGGAGGTGGGAGGGGGGCAAGTTAACTTTTGGGGAACAGTGGAGGGGCCCAGAGAAAAAAAAAAAACCCAAAAAACTGGGGGGGGTGTTTGGAGGAACCCCCTCACTCAGACACATCTCTATTAATAAATGATGTATGTTTTAGGGATGCATGTAATGTGTGTGCTGTGTAAAATGGATCTCCCCACTGTGGGACTAATAAAGGTAGATCTTCTTCTTCTATCTTCTTCTTTTTAAAAATAAAAACAGGAAAAGGGACGGGGGGAAGAAAAAAAAAAGAACTAGAGACCAACTTGTGATGGGATCACAACAGCTGCGATGCTATCAGGGCAGGTGTGTAAAGTGTTGAAAATGGCCCCTGCATTCTGCATGGTTTTTACACGGTCACAAAATCTGTCCACAGACATATAAACACCTGGCAAAGTACTTCAAAACCACATCAGTAGTGGTTTTTCTTCCTACACTACAGTAGGTGTCTCCAGGACCACATTTTGCCATGATCACACATCCAAACCCCCCACCACACACACACTGACACACACAGACTCACAAGGTGAAAAACAATACCAGCATTGCTGTCATGGTTGGTAATGAGAGGAAGAACCAAGTCACTACCTTTCAACGACAAATACACAGCAGAAAGCAAGCCTTGAACAGCACAGTCAGACACAGTTTGGCTCATGATGACTCAAACCAGAATGAACGCCTGCAGGGCATCTCCTTCAAAAACCTGAGTCAGCTCTTCCCTCACAGGAGAAAGGCAAATATGGGTAAAGTTAACACGTGGCTTTCAGCAAACACACTTCAAACACATCAGGCCAAGACCAGACATGCTTCTCAGAAACCTGCTGTCCATGTGTCAATCAGTGCTAAACAAGTGTAAAGACTGTCTCTGTGCACTTCCATGGCATCATCCTGTATTCAGTGGACATAAAAGTCCAGAAAGACCTTAGCACAAAGAAAGCCTAATTACAGAGAAGGACACTCAGTCCTAAAGTCCTAGGATGCCTCTAGTCATATGTAAATACAAGAGGATTATCTAAGAAGCAGGCAGGATTTCTTTGCCCATGTTGTCTTTACTTAAGTGGATCTGAGTGTTTCAGGACTGCAACAAATGATTATTTTCTTGATTAATCTATGCTTGTCTAAATGTCAGAAAATAATGAAAATGCCCATTATGATTTCCAAGAGCACAAAGGAGCATCTTCACATTGCTTGTACTGAAAAATATTACATTAGAGCAATGTCTGGCATTTTTGCTGGAAAAATGATTAATCAGTTACTAAGACGGGTGCATTTTCTGTCAATCCACTAAATGAAAAAGTGTGTTTTCATTTTTTGTTTAACCAAGAAAGCATTATGGAAAATATATCTGCACCTCTACTGGCCCGTATGTATATATTTCATCTGTTCAAGCTTGCTATCCAAGGAGACATCTCAAAAATCCCAACAAGCAAGCATCACTCTCACAAACAAAGTCTCACTGTCTGCCCTTCTATAAGCACCACTTACACCAAACATAAGACACACAGAGAAGGCTATTGTTCGTGGTAGTGGGGTATTTTGATTGAGAGGCATGAGAAGACAAAGACAGAATAGAAAATGCAATGTTACGCTACAGTACACATGACATTTGTAACAACACCTGCCTGCATACTCTTCAGACCCAAAGAGCCTCAAAACATAACCCTAAGAAAGGGGGGGAAAAGCATTCAAAAAGCAATCTTGCCCTTTGGTGATAACAGCCATAAAATTCATGGAGACATGCAGAGAATAATGAATACAAGGGGGAGAGTGGACCACTATAATGGCTTTTCAAATCCTTCAGCTCTGATCCCTTCAGGCAGGGAGACCCATCATAACCGACTCTCACTGGACACTACGGAGAGCTGAAGTATTCTTGCTATAAAAAGGAGAATATCTTGTAAATCCTCAGTCCTGAATGGCCAAATATACTCGGGCACACACAGGAAATGGAAAACAAAAATGAACCCTCAGGGCCACTTGTCTCTAAGGGAAGAAAGTGTTTACAGCAACCATGCAACTGGCTTAACAGCTTGTGTTGCACTACTGGTGGTAAAAAGACCCGGGAAGAGAATTATTTACAATCCATGCATAAATCATACAGCGTTACATGTTTGTTTTTTATCCAGATAACATCAAGAAAAGTGTTGATTTTTGTGGACATAAGGGGACAGATCCAAGTCTCACCACATAATGACACTTTCCATGTCTTGAGTCATGCAGTCTTGACTAAGTCTTTACCTTTACACAGTGTTTCCATGAGAAAAGCTTAATTCTGACTCACACGAATGATCTATTCAGCTGTGAAAACCTTAGAAAATGCTGTTTTACAAGGGAAAGCTTTTCTTTTGACATCATCTAAGCGTGTTTGGGCACTAACTATATACGGTGTCATGCCACACCATGCTTAAAATAGTTATATTCTGAGCAAACAGCCTGCTGTGATTTGATCTTGTGACAGGGCTGATGTTATTGTCTTCAGGTTTAAGGATGCATGAGCGGCGCAGTGAGCCGGCTGCTGATCCCCTGGGCGTAGACACACTCGGGGCATTCACCAGTAGCAGGCAGGGCGCTGCTCTCGTATAACCTGCAGCTATTTCCAACCTGAGTGAGCGGGCAGAACACATCATCACTAATTTTATACCACCAAACAACGCAGCTTATGTGACAAAAACGGTGTAGGTGCAGAAGCTTAAAGAGCCCTTTCTCTCCCTTTAAACCGGCTGGAACTAAAAATAATAAACCAACAAGGCATCTGGCAATGCAGTGTAAACATACTGAACAGAAGATACAGACTGATAAAAAGAGCCACCATGTGATAAAATCTTCAAGATTTTTTCCCTGCCCACATGTATGCAAAAGATCATAGCTGCAATTCATTTATGTCGGACAGCAGCACACATTCTTTTCACATTACTCACAGCTGCACAGCCTCTACCTTATGTTGATTTGTACGCTAGTCGTCTTAAACATTATGCCAAAAAGAATTGAAACACCGAACAGTAGACACGTGGTACAGAAGTTAGGTTATGTAAATCAAAACAGCTGAAAGATTACACACATCTGTTGCTTTGCTGTGTATGAGACCAACTAGCATCACTCCATATCAGCAACTACAACAAATGTCTTTCTTCCTAAATAAATTCCTTGCATTTTTTGGCTACGGTAAAGACTGGAAGGCGGTGAAGTGAAGCGCAATGGGGGTTTCCCTAAAACTGGAACAAAAAACCTGCGTTAAATCACAAACTTTGACACAACTTCATAAAATGCAGAGGTAAGAGTGACAGAAACACAAAACCATGAAACAGTCTTTCTTTTATCCAGATCTCCATTAGCTGTGGTTGAAGCCAAGCTACTCTTCCTGGAGTCCACTCAAAGCACTGTGAACTCAATCTCAATACATAATCACAATACAATCTTTACCAACAAAGACCACAACAACAAAAGCGACAGCAACAAAACTTGACTTAATTGAAATTATACTAGTTCAAGTTAATACTATTCACAGAGTATAGAGGTTAATATGATTGATTATAGTTGGATATGGGCTGAGGTGGTGTAGTGGTTAGCGCTGTCGCCTAAGAAGAGGGTGAGGTTGATTCCAGCTGGCTTTTTGGTGGGGTTATTTTCCGAGGGGTTTTTCGGCCTTCCCCCCCCAAAATTTTTTTAAATTTAATGGGGTTTTTTTTGGCCGCCCCGGGGGAGTTAGATCATAGCATATTAATATGTCAAAACACAAAACAGAGCAAGAAACAACTTCTTTACCATAAATATTTACAGGGCTTTATGTTTATCCAAAATTACACCTTTTATAATTGTATAAATGTTAGCTAAATGTCAGCAGACACAGAGAGCTGTTCAACAAGGAGGTGTTTTTTTTTCCAATAGCATTTAGTATTTTTTGCTGTTTTCTTGAATGATATACCCAGACAGAGTGTCCCGTGTCACCATGGCTCTGTACACTACAGTACTTTTCAACATGTTTGTTTTCACCTTAGGAAGTGTGAATCTGCCTTCAGTGGTATGCCTGGTGCTGTAATGATGTTCATCAGAACTGAAGCATAAGTGTTTATATAATACCCTTGGCAATTTAGTTACTGATATACACTGATCAGCCATAATGTTAGGACAGCATGGGCAGCCTGACCGGTTTGCAGCTACGCAGCCCCATATACAACAAACTGTGTTTGAAACCTTTCTATCTGAACCAGTATGAACTTTTTCAGCAATTTACAGTAGCTCTTTTATTGGCTCAGACAACAAGGGCCAACTTTTTTCCCCCGCATGCGTAAATGAGCCTTGGCTGCCTGTGACCCTGTCGCCAGTTCACCGGTTTTCCTTCCTTGGACCACTTTTGGTAGATCCTGACCACTGCAGACCGGGAACATCCTACAAGAGCTGCAGTTCTGGAAATGATCTGACAAGGTCGTCGAGCCATCATAATTTGGCCCTTGTCAAAATTGCTGACATCCTTACCCTTGCCCATTGTTTCTACTTCCAATATATCCACTTCAAGGACAAAATGTTCACTTGCTGCCTAATGTATCCCACCCACTGCCAGGTGCCTTTGTAACGAGATTATCAATGTTATTCACTTCACTTGTCAGTGGTCATAATGTTGTTGATGTTATGACTGATTGGTGTAATTCTAATGAAATTAAGCAACGAGACTGGAAATCTGTCTATTACTTTTAACCATGATCGACTGTTTCGGTATGAATAACGAAGTAAACAACGTACTGCTTTATTCTGAGCAATTTGCAGCTTCTTTATGCGAAGAGGCAGCACTAGACCACAGTCCAGATGAAATAAAACAAGTGTTTTAATGACATTTACAATTACATTTGAACATCTCTTGATGGGTATATAGTGAGTGCTGAGGCACAGCATCTAGTATTTGGTTTTCAGACATTTTTGGTGTTTTGGAAAGCATTAGAGAAGGACGGCTACACAGTGTAAAGAGGTCGACTAGAGGGCAATACAGAAGCTTATCACATTTCATAACTTCGCCAAATTTACAGTCTGGGTCAGTTAAATCCTGCATAAATCTATTATATTCGGCACCAAACTAGATCTCACCAGCAGGCAGCACCAAACCAGATGACAGTCCATGCAAAGAGACGTGGCCTCAGGCTCTGAGCGAAACTAACCACAATGTCTGGAGCCGTGGCAAAGTCATAAACCAACGTTAGACTGACTCTCTCTCACGTAGGGAACCTTTAACGTTAGCTAGTCCGATCAAATGAGCAGATGTACTACAGCAGCAGTAAAACCTCCTCGGCTGAGTAGGGCTGATACGACGGTGTAAAACATGTACGGTACTTCAACATCAAACTACTATCACTGTAACGATCGGCTCAGGCGTTAAAGTAACGTTACTTAACCAAGTTACACGAAGTGAAAATACAAGAGCAGCTGCTCTCGACGTTTTCTTGCGGCGCTAACGTGCAACAAGTGAAGTAAAAGTGAAGTTTAACGAGCATAGCTTAACTAACTTTAGTTAGTTAACTAGCGGGATGCCCGAAGGTGGCTCCGAAGTGCCAGCATCCTTTTAAAAGTAATACTGTTTCACAGAGGAAAAACTATAAAAGTGGCCTTAAAGCGTTAACACAACAGCCATTTGTTTCCACTAACGTTAGCTAACCTTTAACGTTAGCAACTCAAGTTAATGGAAATAAGAAATCACGGCGCTCCAGTTAACTGTTACTTACCGTAACTGCTCGAAGAGATTTCGGGATTTCCGTCAAGTTTAATTCCTCTGTTGTTTATTAAAATCCCCAAAGCTTGGTTTCTGAACTTCTCCGTGCCCACCAACACTGCCCCAGTCCGTCCACATTGCTACGCCATGATGCGTCGAAGTGACAGGATTGCTGGAAAACTTGGGACGTCATGGCTGGAAAATCCCGCCCCGCTGCTGCCTGGATTGGCCCGGGAGCAGGAACTTCTGATGGGAGTACTGGTGCATTCGCGTAACATAGGAAATATGTATTTACGAAGAATTCGTCCTATATAAAACCATTCACTATCGACATCAGCAATGGAAAAATAGTATATATTATTTTAAGAGCGTGTAATATTTATTTTTATATTTATCTTCCGTGTGAAAACCCACCAGGAATCGCCACAATCAACAGTCGTTTGACGGCTCTAAACGTGTTGAGCTCAATAACACGGGAACTTTCCATGTTTTTTCCTAAACTTGAAAGCAGCATGTTCCTTAAAGTCTCTTTACTCCCAGAACTTTATTTTTAACAAAAGAGACATGTACAAAAGTACGCGAAATACAAAGAAGCCGTACAATACAAGCAAAATAAACCAAAAAACTTAACACCAGTGGAGCTCAGTGTCCATTTGATTTACATATTTTCAGAGTTCAAGAAAATGCACTTCCTTTAAAATATTAATAATAATAATAATAATAAGAGACTTCACAGCTTTGTGGGTTTTGACATTTTTAAGTAATGTGTCATGCTGCTTAAGTTTAACAAGAAACAGCAGGAAAAGCAGGGTTTTGAGTTGTGTATGTGGACTTTACAAAGAATAACCAATGTTCCTATCCATCCAATACAACACAAAATATAACATCACCTCAAATACGTTAATCTGTACTCATTTTTCTGTTCATGAAATTTTGCAAATCTGTCCAAAATAAAGTCGAATGATTACAGTAAAAAAAAAAACAAATTAAATATTGTTTCTCGATCTGCATCACTTTATTATTGACACGATATTTGTTTACAATACAACAAGCCCTTTTCCACTGTAAATCACCCATAATATTAGACCAAAAGCAACATCTCTAATGTGTACGTTAATGCATGGCTTATTCAGAATGTCCAATAAAAATATACTCAGAACTAATGTCAGTTTCTGTGAAATTACATTTTTTTTTTTTTTTTTTTTTTTAGAAACTGAAGAGAACCTGTGGGAACTGCATCAAAAATAATACCATATTCTTTGGGTGTGACTGATATCTTAAAATATTCATGGGAGGCGTCTGCTTGTGTGTCAGGCGACATCAAGTGGTCTATTAGTGTCAGTGGCCTTTATCCTCACAAAACATAATGAATACAGTCCAATGCAAGTAAAAGAGGAATTCAAAGTTTTATTTAAATAAAACCATATACAGAATAGCCCTTTGCAGATTATGTTACATATTTTATTATTGCCTTATTGTACTGTTTCATCTCAATGTTTCAGCTAATCAAGGCAGAGCTTAATAATGTGATAGTTTATTTTAAGAAAACTGCATAATATTTTTTATCTGGTGATATGATTTATTGCCATATTCTTAAGCTGCAAAATAATTAGTAACTAAAGCTATTTCATAAGTGCAGCAGAGTAAAAAGTACAATATAACCATAAAATGTAGTGGAGTAAAATTAAGTGATATAAAAAGGAAATATTGAAGATATGCCTTGAATACCAAGGGTATGGCAGACAGGGTTATGGGCAGTCAAGGGAAACCGACATTACAACAGGCGTACTTAAAATCAGGGCACCCAGTGGTTTTAAGACAAAAAATATAGTTTTATTTTAAAAAAAAACTGAATTAAATAAGAAAGAAAAAAAAGAGGGAAAAAGAAAGAAAGGGGGGAAAAAGGGAATTTTTTTTTCATTCCTTTGTTAAATTTTTACCCCAGAGAAAAAAAAAAGGACCCCCCCCCCCCCCCCCCCGAGCAGGCTGCTTATATGGCCTAAACTGGCCCTGCTTAAAACTGATTTAGGGTCTGTTGCCTGGCACAAGTTAATCAGGCCAGAAGTGCAGATTGGTTTTCAATAAGATAACATGAGAAGGACAAGTGCAACGTTATTGTCTCATGATAGCCACGATTTATTCTATAAGGAGATGCAGAATTAGATATGAGCTCCAAAAAACTACAGCAAAAAAATGCAGAAAAAAACACCAACTAAAGAACAAAACAAAGCATTGATCCAAAATACAACAGAAAAATAAAACAGCAAGGCAAGAATGAATGCTTTTCATATTGTGACAAATTGATAAAATCAAAATTTCCTAGTGCTCCCGAGCTCTACCTCTAAGTTTACTGTGATATCATTTGTCACAGGGAATGGGACGATTCCTGGAAATCTCAGTCCAAACATGGACTGCTCCCAGTGAATAGAATACCCGACTTCAGGTCAACCATGTGCTCCCAAAGCGGTGTCCCTCCTCAGGGGCCTCTCCACCTTCACAGTGCTGGGGTCACATTCCAGCATCTTCCGGATCCAATCATCATCCAGCGCTCCCTGTATGAACTCCTCCAGACTGATGATGGCTGCAGTCATAACAAGGACAGACAGTGATTACAGACAATGAGCGGAGGACACACTCCATCAGTATTATTTGGTTCTGTTCCCACCTTAATCTGCACCTGCAAGTGTTGATATTAGAGCTTAATGGGTTTTTGTATTGTCAGTTAACAACTGCCTATTGAAGTATATATAATTATTAGCATATACATAGTATAATCCACGTAGAAAGCCGATTAGTTGTTTTTCCATTTGCAAGCAGCTTATGTGTAGGCTTATGTACAGCACTTACATTCTAAACTGTATCTCTATTAAATTGCAAGATTACAGGGAAAAGAGCACATCCAACATTTCAGCATATTCCTGCTTAATATCTTTTAGATTCATGTCTTACATACGTTTAGGGGCATAGTATTATTCTAACATTTTAGAAACATCTATAACGTTACAAATGTTGTACAGTTTATCTTCTATTAGATGCATTACCTCAACTTTAGGTATGTGTTTGCTTTGTCTCTTGAACTCTGAATGAAAAACGCTCTTAGACCAGTGGTGCAGTGTAACTAAGTACATGTACTCAAGTGCTGTTCTTCAGTACAATTTTGACATACTTTAGTATTTTTGTTTTATGATACTTCATACTCTACAACATTTCAGAGGGAAATGTTTACTCCACTACAATTATTTGACACTTCTAGTTACTTTTTACATATAAAAGCATAATATTTTAAAATAGTATGATGCAATACTTTACAAAATAAATAGTAAATAAATATTTCTTTAGGCTTTCGTCACAGAATTGAAATATACACAGGCTTTAATAATAACTTTTAAAAAGTAAATTTGGGTTCCTTATTCAGTTTCCATTTTTATACCCCAACTACAACAGAGTCAGGGGTATATAGTGCTCTGCATGTCCGTCCTTCTGTCTGTCTGTTTGCGTGTCTTACTGTCATTTCCAGAGAAACGACTTGACTTGGGAACTCCAGATTTGGTATGATAGTCGATGGTGTGGTGTAGTTTGGCCTCTTGGGGGTTGGAGGTCCAGGGTGGTGCTATCAAGTTTTTTTTTTTCTTTTTTGTTAATTTTCTCTCAAAAAAGTGATTATTTTCAACTTCTACTCCATTTCAAGAGCAGAAACTGGAAACTGTCTGACTTACGAACTTCCAAGTTGGTATGATGGTTGACGGTGTTGCCTTGTTGTTGTCTTGCTTTTTGATGTGAGCACTCCACAATCCCCGAAATGTTAGAGATTTTGATATATATTATACTGCTACTATGGCTGAATTTATTAGATATTTTTTACACCCCTGCTACAACAAAGATGGGGTTATGTACAGTATATAGCACTGTGTGCGCCTGTTTTTCTGTCAGTCTATTTGCATGCAAAACCTTTGGCCCTACTTCAGTAGGGGTCAAGCAGTGAGCAGGAATATGTGAGCCACGCTCACTTCTGTTTCATTATGGTTCCACATATGACCACAGTCTAGCCATTAAATCTATGAGATCAGTTTATTGAGAAGGAAAAAAACACTAAGTGCCCTACAACTATGAGAGTGAGCATGACATCCTTGTGAATTTAGTTCCATACTGAAATACTACACTACCACATGATTTCAAGCAGAAAGGGGAAATCATTTCCTCACCGTTATTGTCTTTATCTAGTCGCACAAATATCCCGTTGGTACATTCTTCAGCTGTAAGTGGGTTGGGTTTGGTTAAAGCAGCTGCTACACTCATCTTATACACAGCCTGTGAACAACAGGACATACACACAAAATGTGTTTTCATTGACATACATTTTCTGAAGACTTACCCTAACCCTAACTATAACCTCTGCTTGCCTAACCCTGAAATTATTTTCAAGACCCCCACAGGCCAATGCAGAACCTTGCATCATTAAATTTTAGCCTCCTTTCCCTTGTATAACTCTGGGTCCCCATTTGGGGTTGCACCCCAACGTTTGGAAGCCAAAACCCTAAACCAAATCCTCAACCAAAAATATATGAGTATGTAGATGAAATTATGATTTATATTACAGGGGCATGCATTTTGCCCCCAACTGGAAGGCAAGTCCTGAACACACACACACACACACATACACACACACACACACACACACACACACACACACACACTAGCTATACTGAAAGATGCAGAATCTGTGGTATTATCTTGTGATAAGTTAGGAGACAGAGTTTGTGCACCTGCATGATCTCCAGCATCTCTTCCCTTGTAATGGCTCCATCTCTGTCTTTGTCATAGAGCTTAAATGACCACCGCAGCTTCTCCACAGTCGAACCCTCTATAAGCATGCTGATGGCCATGACGTACTCCCTGAAATCAACCACCCCGTCCTGAAGAGAACATCTTGGTTTGTTAATCACTTTTCTTGGTTGCTGTAACTTTGATACATTATTATGATGCAGCATTTACTATTGTCCTAGTAAAAGTATTCCCGCCAGACTCATGACATATGCAGTGTATTAGCCATATAATGTCATCCAGAGCAGTTTGCTTACCCCGTTGTTGTCCAATGTGCGGAATATCTGTTCTGCGTACTCGGCTGACTCACTGCCCACTGTCCCATTGCAGAAATGCCTTTGAAACTCATGAAGAGTGATCAGCCCACTTGGACATTCATTAATGAACTTTCTGTCGCAAAAAGACAAATAACACTTGTATTTAATAAAGAGATAATAATAATGTCAGGTGTTGCAATGCATTAAAAAACAGAAACAGGTTTGGGTAAAGGATAAAGAAGGAGAAAGATGTCCTTTAAATCAAGAGAATTAAGGTCGGCCTATCCCCTCTCTGTGGAGATTACACGTGTTTGAAAGCTTGTTTACACCCTACGACGTGAGTGCTAAGACAATTAGGCCAAATGATTTTGAACCACTTCATTACAACATGGTGAAGTGAATCTAATCAGTAGTGTGTATAATCACAGATTTAAGTTTAGACTATTGACTAGGCATGACACAAAGGCCAAAGACATCCCTTACCAAAATGAAGTGTGCTATTAGTATGCTTCTTTTGATCTTAAAATAAGAGGCATACTTTCAGTTTACTTTTTATGTACTTATCAGAGATATACTTAACAGAAGTATACCTATACTTTGGCTTATACTGATATACTTAAAAGTCTAAGTATTCTTGGCTTGTAGGTCTAGTTAATATTTTGATCAAGATATAATTAAGAAAAGTATAATCAAGTATTCTTGCCATAAATGCGTACAGAAAAGAATACTTGGCTTGTAGTTGTGCTTACTTTTTTGTAAAAGGATGTTTGATGTGAATTTATTTAAATTCATCAAGTTTTTGGATAATCTATTCACCGTAGAGGTATGCAAGACATTTTATTATTATTATTATTATTTTTTTTATCTCATCACAGATCAAGTTAAATAGCATAGGGAGCAAGTCTCTTTACATAATACATAAATCACTGACTAAGTACTATAAGTTAAAGTATACTTTAGTGAATTAAGGAGCAGAGATTTTTTTACAAGTTCAAGTCAAGTTTCAAGTCTTTTTACAAAAGGCCAAGGATATGCCTTGGAGATTTGTCTGGAAATAAGGTATTGTACATAAACAACTCGTAGCACACAGCTGCAGTTTAAACTGCATCCGTACAGTTGTAGCTATGCCATCATTTACTTTAACAGGCATCTTCTACCTGTATACACACAGAGCATGGAATTAATTTACAGCTTCTCTGTAGAAAATCTCAAAAGCCAAATGGAAATCTTACCTGAACCATTCGTAGAGCTCAGTAATGTAAGAGCCCCCTCTCCTACAAGGCAGGGTCGCAGCTTGGCCCATTCTGTAAAGGAGCAACAGCCCTGCATTCACCACTGACTTTATATACTTAGAAAATCCCAGCTTATGCCATGCTTTCTTAATTGCACCAGCCACTGCCTTATCACATTTGACAAATTACTCAAAGCTAATCTCCTCAGAGGTAGGGCACAGTGTATGAGGTAAATGTAATTACTCATAAAGCAGACTGCTGCTTCTCCATCTGCCTTACTATGGAATGAAAAGTGGCAAGAGCTTGATGAAAAGTTTTGAAGTCAGTGTGGTTATTCACAAAGTCTGTTGTTTTTATTCAAATATCGATATCTGAAAATATGCCCAAAGTTCCCGTTGAGGGTTTGGTAAACTAATATTTATTAACATGGCAACAAGACAGCCCAGACATGTCATGTTGATAGCAGCAGCAAGAGACAAATACAGTAAGTACTTCCTCTGGGGCCCAAAAAAACAAACAAGAATGAACATAAAAAGTGGCAGGAAGTGGTACGATGGAGGCAGTAACATGCTGCTCACAGCCCAGTATACAAAGTTAATGTCCTTCCTCCAGCGACAGCTGATGATGCTGCAACAAACTTCTCAAACTAACAATAAATGATACAAAAGTTGCATGCAACTAGTCACAAAGCAGTAGTAAAAACAAAACATAATGTTCCCTATCTTACAAAATCTGTTTATTTCAAACTGAGACAGAAGCGAAACATGTGACCTCTCAGCAAGATTTATCACTCAGTCATCTCCAAATGAGCTGGAGTGGAAGCAATGTTGTAGCTTTCTAGGGAGCCACAACTGTGCAATGATGAAGAGGTACAGGGCCAAAAAAAAAAAACAAAAAACAAAATGGACTTTAAAATAGACCAGCCTGCATCTCTGGCTGTGTAGCTCTGCTTGTTTGGTTAGGTAGTGCGAGTGCTGAAGCCAACGTGTACAATTCCTGTTTTTATTTGTGAACAAGCTTCCGCTTCATTCGTGATGTGCACAGAACGCATCAAGTCAATCCAAGATTGTAACCCTCCTTTCAGTCTGCGGAGGTTGCCAGGTGGGAGGCGGTCTCCATAAGCAGCACAGGTTTATTGCGTGTCCGAGCAGACCTGTCCAAAGGCACTTCAGACACAAGCAGGATCCTATGATTTCAGCTGCTCCTCCACCGGCTTCTCGTAATTCAAGCATTAGAGAGAAATGACAGTACTCTTCTTCTTTTCGCAAGTGTTCTTATTGGAAAAGCCTTAAAAGTCCTGATCCGATTGTGGCCCGAGACACCAGTATGAATGATGAGATGGCATAAAAACTACACACTCCCATATATTGTATATGCGGGCAGCAATACAACCGCTGATGTTCTGACTGGTTTAGGGGGTTAGTGACAGACTTAACCCGAAGTTCAAATAAACTGACTTTTCTCTTTTCATTGTACTCCCTGTGAGACTCCACTAATGTACATAAATCAAATATTCAGGTAGAAAAAAGGGTATGAAATAAGCCTAAAATCAATGTGCCAACTGATAATACAACTGGATCTCAGTATGTTCTCTTTTCATAACAGACGACTTGTACCAAAGTGCTTACTTTAAAAAATAAAAAAGCCAATACAATAATTACAATGTGTAAAGACATGATGTCCATATTATTTGGCATCAGCAAGGCTGGTGTGACAATAATTTGACTTACTTGGGTAATTATAAAAATATTTTTACCTTATGTCAACCCTTATGGCCACCTGTCTGCCACATGATTCTTAGTAGTGTGCTACTGATATAAATCATAACATGATGGCTGTCAATGTTTTGTCTGTAAAATCCAAGATGTGCAATTATGAACATGAGCAAAACAAAACTCTACATCATGAGGTAAATCACAAAACAAAAAACAGGGGATCCATACAACTCAGTGACTCATTCAAATCTTCTGGCGTTTTTAAGTCATGCATGTTACGAGGGTGACAATTACATGGAGACAGAGACGAACATACCTTATATTCAGAAATTAATGGAATGATAGCTATGCATAGCCCTTAAATGTATGCATGACATTGTGCCCTCTGACAAGCACATAAAAATGAACATATTTTAAAGGACTGTCAATACATAATATGAAAAAAAACCCAGCTATGGCTTACCTGCAAGACTACAAAGCTGACAATGTGAGTAAGAACACAAACGTACAGGTGAACAAGTACAGACTCTTTGTCAATGTACACTATGTAAAACCTTAAACTGGAGGACAAAATCCTGGTAGTTACTAACAACTGTTATTCTGTGTTTAAATGGAGCAGCTTCGTTTCCATCACTTCCTGAGTTAACACTTGTACCATCAGACTCAGAGAGCAACCTCAAACATGTACTGATAAAATGCCACAGATGCTGCTGCTCCGAACGATGCCAACCAAACCTCCATTTCAGCACCTCTAAAGTGGTGTTTTACTTTGCATGAAGTAGCACTGTGGTGATCGGAAATCCACAGCTAGGGGTGTAACAACTCATCGATCTATATCAAAATATCAATTTAATATTCAGCGATCCAATATATCGATGCAAAGTGAAAACATGGTTACATATCATCATCTTTAAGATGCGCCCTTAGAAATTCTTAACAGATAGAAAATTTGCACTTCAACATGAAAAATATGGGATTTTATAGTGGACAACAGAAGGGCTGTTTTCCTTCTTTTTATTAAAAAGAATATTGTTTTTCATTAAAATGTCTGAAAGAGCCCAGTGATAAAATTGTCAAATCATAGTGTAGTTTTAAATGAGTTGATACTAAATGTACCCGATTGTGTAAAATAGAAATATATCGTCTCATTGATTGCAGGCGCCTGAATTGAATCAAATCAAAATTGCATCGTGACAGACTGAGATATCAGCAAGTACTGTATCGTTGTCCAAAGCATTTATATATGATATTGTATCGCGATTAAACTTGAAATTTACATCCCTATTCATGCTAGTTCATGAAAACTGGCTGCTCTCCAACAAAATCCTGAAGGTGGATGATTTCTGCCAAGAAATATTAAATATCTAGCTCAAGGGCAAATCCAGGGCAGCCAACATTGGGCGGCTAAATGTCTATAGAAGTGCACAAAGTAAAAAAATGAAAATATTCTTCCTACGCGAACTATCCCTTTAAGACAGATATGGCTTGAAGACATGGTGTTTGCAATTATACCACATATACAGTCTACTCAAGTCAGTGTACAAGGGAGCAGGTTGCTGGACTGTTTCCAAGGGAAAATGTTCAGATGCTGACAAGAGACAATCTCTGAGCGGCACACCATTAGGTGACTCAAAGTTAGAGGTTATGGAAGTGTGGTCTGCCGTGGTACACACTGGCTACCTACGGCTTGGATCCTGAGGGGTCACAGAGACGGGCCAGGTTGTCAAGGTGTCTTCCTCACATTTTAATCAAGCATACAGTACCTAATCAAATTACAACCTTTTATAAAAAAACAAAAAAAAACAAAACAACAACATGAAGTCAATTCAGTGCAGTTTTTTGTTTTTTGCATTGTCACTCCCAACCTTTGTTCAAACACAGGAGGAGGAGAGAATCTGAGCCATCATGCCACTGTGATTTGTGTTCATGGGTTCCTCAACCTTGTGAGGCCTCTTCAGTTAAACAGAGGATGACGGTAGATGTGAAGAAAGCAGTGAAGAACAGCGGTTCAGGGCAGGCAGACCGCTGTAAGGCTTTAGAGGCACATCCTCCTTCTGACAGCAAGGTGTCCCTTTCTGTCGTCGATCCCGCTCCCTGTCAGAGCAGCCACACAAAGACTACACAGCTTATGTGGAAAAAGGTAACTAATAAATAAAAAAGTCCTTTAAGAAAAGGGAATGCCGTCTTAGAGTAAGCATTCACACAGTTCTCATCACAAAAATGATGGTCCGAGCGTCTTTCAGAGTGCTCCAGCGTTTCTACACTGTCAGAGCAGATCCTATAAAGACCAGTGCATCTCTTCAAAGTCCACAGCCTCGCCCAAGTTTGTGTCCGTCTCCAGGAGGCTCATGATCACGGCCATGGCTGCTTCATCGTTGCTAAGACTACTAAGGCCCGGTCCAACCACGCTGTCCAAATCCAGCTGGGAATTCTCCCCTGAGGTGAGATGGGGGGAAATAAAAAACACCAAACTAAGAAAAATACAGGATTTATACGAGGAGATAAGTGAATATGATCCTGTATACAGTTTACAAACAAGCTTATCAACAGAAGCAGAGAGAATACCCATGAGTGATTCTGCGCCTGAGAAAGCAGCTCCTTGGGGCTCATCCTCTGTGCTGGACTTTCCTGGAATCTCCATGTCTGTTGCCTCTCCATTTGGCACCTACAAACCAAAGAGGAGTAAATTATAGCCCTTGTAGCAACATGGCAGGAGTTTAGTCATGAGGAAAAAAAGGGGAAAGAATAAAATCTGTGCACGCTAAATTATGCCTTACAACCAGTGGAGGAAATTCACCATAATTTCCCTGTACATCCAGAGGTGCTTCCATCGTTTTATAGTTGTTCTGCTTTTAAGAAAATCTTTTGCCATTACTGTGAGACCTTTAAACAAACCTGAAACATATTTTTTATGCTCCCATATTTGATATCTTCTGAATTTACTTTTATTAAAAGTAAAAACAACAACAAAAACTAGAATTACTCTCGTGGTTGTACACCTCCACCAACCAGTCAAGTTGCAGTTTACGTCCTTGTCCTTCCAAAATGTCATCATTTCGTCATATTTTTGAATTCTTAAGTTGGGGTCAAAAATGTATTTCATGAAGTCAGACTGAATTCAACTTGGAGTGGACGTTTGCGCCAATTTTTTAGAAATCAAGGCCATTAATTGAGGCGTTCCTCAGATATCACTTTCACGAGAATGGACCGATCGGACGGCCATGGCTGTCGCCAGCACGGAAGCATACAAACCAAATGAATTGCTTCATTTCATATTCATTCACTTCATTTCATATACAAATATAATTTTACAGACAGAAGTCAAACCTTATTCAGAAAGTGACAGTTATTTTTATTGCATTTGGTGAAATATTGGGACAAAAAAATTTTTTTTCACATTGATCTAGTGTCAATTAAACTTGTACTAATATGCTGTTCTTTGGACTATTTGTATTGTTTATGTTTAAGAAAATTTGACTTGCTTTATTCTTATACAGTATATACTTATATAAATATAGGGTGACCGATGTGGGTTTTTTATGGGGTTTTTTTTAAGAATCAATGGCCAGTATATGGTGCCATTTTTTTTTGCCGATATCTTTGGCTAGTTTTAAATTAAAGTAAGCATATATATATATATATATATATATATATATATATATATATATATATATATATATATATATATATATATATATATATATATATATATATATATATATATATATATATATATATATATATATATATATATATATATATATATATATATATATATATACACATATATATATATATATATATATATATATATATATATATATATACACATATATATATATACATATATATATATATATACACATATATATATATACATATATATATATTTAAAAAATGTGGGTACTTGCCAAATAAAAACTGATTCTGATTGTTTGACTGAATGAAAAATTACACTATAATATATGCCTACATCTCCATGGACACTACACACCTGTAAGCATATATGGTTAATTAATTAATTAAACTATGGACAGTATTTTTCCCCATTGAGTACACTCATTTTGGACTGGGCTAGTCTGAAAAGCTTCATGCCCTTTTGTGAATGGGACATATGGACCTATAATCGAAGATATGTATGTACGCTGACTTACATTGTTGCTGATTTGATTGTGAGTTTGTGGACACTTCTCCTGTGGGAGACTGAACGGGCTGACGCTACCACTGGAAGGTGATGAGTTCATCCTAAAGCAATACAGACACAGATCAACTTAAAAACTGCACAAAGTAAAATCGTCAGCAACTGAGAAGCAAAGCAACGGGAGATTAAAAAAAAAAAAAAACTCGCTTGATCACTCTCTTTGTAATTGACTTTGAGATTTATTTATCTCTCAATCACTATTACAAAAAGTAAAGAGGACTTGCTCTGTTGTGAGGCCACACCTGTTGAAATCCAGCAGCTCATTGGCGATCTGGGTCCCTATGCTTCCAGCATAAATCATAGCTCCAGGTGAGGTGGAGATACCTGGTATAACAAGGGACTTCTTGCCATCTTCTAACAGAAAGAAAACAATTCAAACCAAATGAACGGGCATGTGCTTTACAGTGTGCTACGGCTACACAATCTGTATTTTCAAGCATCATAAAGGCATCAGAGACCTTTTTTATCTTCATTTTAACTGACCTTCGGAAGTCTTGGAATTGCTCGACTGTTCAGACTTGTTTCCCGACCGACTGGTTCGACTGTGATCATACCTTGTCGAGGGATGAGAAAACAGGTGAAGCTCTGATTAATATACTGTATATCTGTCTCAGATGCAAAATATTTAAGTAATGCACAATGGGACTGAGGCATATACTCACGACATGACTGTGTTACTTGACACAATGTATTCTACTTCTTTGGTCCAGGGATTTACAAAACTAAACCACTGACTTTGCAGAGTCACAAAAGAGCCATATTTTGTTTTGAACTTATAGCAGTTTGTCTCTATTTTGTCTTTACTCCGCAGCACTGTGGAAGAAAAACAGTGAGATGATGAGTTAGAGGAAACGCAAAAGGAGAGATTGCAAATTAATATTTGATCTAAATTGGCTTACATAACTGAGGAATGTAGGTATCATGTTAGACATTAAAAGGATCCAAGACAATTAAAAGAAAGTAGGGGTGTCAAAGCTAACATGATAATAACACATTTGTTGTAACAGCACTAATTTCTTTAACGCATTAATGCAACTTGCAATTTTTTTTTTTTTTGGTAGCAGGCTCGGTTTTAAAGCTAGAGTGACAATGGTCCATTGCTGCCAACCACGTCATACTAGTTTAATGAAAAAGAAGTTAAATAATGCTCCACACTAAATTTTGGTAAGGAATAACCGCCATGGCCATTTTCAAAGGGGTCCCTTGACCTCTGACCTCAAGATCTGTGAATGTAAATGGGTTCTCTGGGTACCCACGAGTCTCCCCTTTACAGACATGCCCACTTTATGATAATCACATGCAGTTTGGGGCAAGTCATAGTCAAGTCAGACACCACACTGACACACTGACAGCTGTTGTTGCCTGTTGGGCTTGAGTTTGCCTAACCATATATTTTATGCTAAATGCAGTACCTGTGAGGGTTCCTGGACAGTATTTGTCATTGTTTTGTTGTTAACTGACTGCCAAAAATAAAAACATATATTTGCATTAAGCAAACGTATTTGCCCACTCCCATGTTGATAAGAGCATTAAATACTTGACAGATCTCCCTTTAAGGTACATTCTAAACAGACAAAATGTGTGATTAATTTGCGATTAATTCCGATTAACTATAGACAACCACGTGATTAATTGTGATTAAATATTTTAATTGATTCACAGCCTTTGAAGAAAGTTAAACAGTATGAAAAAAGTGTTATTTGCCTTTTCGATGTCTGTCAGCCAAATGCGGTAAGTCGTCTTGATGGAAGTACTCATAGCATGACGTCCCAAGCAATTCTTGGGGAAGATAACCGAGAATGGTTGTTGCTCTGCAGAAGAAAAGGAAAGTTTAGTGTTAAAAGAGCATACAAGTTTATCACGCTCATGTTAGAAATGTCAATGAAATATCTGGAACGTCTACAACCGTCTACCACCCCGTAACTGAAATTCACTTCTACCTTTGATCAACAAAGGTGAATTTGCCATCCATGGCATAGCGAGTGATGAACTCTGTGGGTTTAACTCGGACTTCTCCATTAACCTGGGGAGATGAGTGGGAGTGGACGCGTCCCATTGCCACCAGGCAGCTGAAGTGGGAGCTCTCCTGCTTGTCTGCCTCGCCCTCCCCCTCTGCTCCAAGCTGGCTGGTAGGCCAGCTGCGCATGTAGCCTGTACAGTGGACGGTGCAGTACTTCTGCGACTCTGTAGGCACATGCAGACACAAATCACAAAACAAACAAAACATATACATAAAATGGAATCTAAACTAGAGATCATCTTGTGACGGGATCACACCAGCTGCGTCGCATATTTGGAGGGCATTAAGTAAAGTGGAGGCACTTTCTACATTTCTATTTCTGGCCCCCTTGCTTGGACAACACCCCTCTTCAAACTTAACACATGCTAAGTTTCGAGAGTGCATCGTGCATGGTTGTGGTGATATCTTGGTGACAAAATCTACATATCTATCTAAAATTATCTATCTAAATTACACCAATACTTCTCGTGAATAGATGCGTACCTGATAAATACATTAGCTGCTGTACATGACACCAATTAAATTCAAGTCCTGAATGTACAGAAGTTATCTGCTGGAAAAGCCACTGGATCATTTCCCCACCTTTCTTTTTGGATGTGCTGGCTTGGAATTCCTTCTCCTCCACTTTGACAGAAATCTTGTTGTATTTCATGCGGCAGAAGAATGAACGGCGTGCGCCTGAATGCAGTCGCGCAGCACCAACTGGGAGGTCAGCCTGGACCTGCAGACCGGCTGGAGACATGACAGGAGTGTTAAATGTGCCCTTTCTCTCTTACACACACACACACTTACACATACAGACAAAAAAAAACTGCTTTACTTTTAGCATCTATTAGTCGTTCACGTGGGTATAATTCAGAAGCCGACAGCTGCTCCTTCACTTTTCCCATGTCCTTAGGGTGTATGTAATCAAACAGGCTCTGTCCAATCAGCTCCGCCTGTAGGAAGAACAAACAACTTATCAAACTGACCTAAAATAAAAAGAAATGTCAAAACCATTCTGCATCTAAGGCAATTCCTGCTGACAGATAACAAACTGAACAAAGTGTATTGATTGCTGACCCCAGAACACACCAGATACCGTGTGGCGCAGAGATGGAGCACATTAAGATTTCAGTAAAAATGAGAGAAAGCAATGGCTCATTTCTCAAAGCTTTCCTCAACGGCAGCAAATAAATGTCCTTTTAATCCAGTCATTAAGAATATCAATATAATCACATTACATTGTGCTCCAACGGCCAATTAAAATTTGTATAAGGACCAACATGTTTGGTCATTCATCATTTTTTCATCATCAGAGCAGTCGTGTGTCTGCTGAGGGTTACTTTTCAGCGAGGATTTTGAATTGTAATTTGGCAATTTTTGGAAAAACCTAAAATATCTATCAGGATTTAAAATGTACCATTAGTAGCATTAGATTTTAACAATAATTCGCAAAGGTAACTGTAAAGCTAAAATACTGTACATTAAGTTTTTTTTTACAAAGTAAAGACATGCCAATGTGCTTTTTGAATATTATAATGCAAACAAATATAACCATTAGTTTTGAATTTCTAAAGAGCACTTTTGTGAAATCTGTGTGCACACGATGCCCTGTACCCACACGCAATCTGGGTCTGAATTTAAAAACAACCAGGCTGACATAAGTATAGATAATATGCACACTTCAATATTTGTTTGTTTATCACAAGTCATATCATCGTTGCAATATTGAGCAGTGTTACTGCACATGGCAGATTTCCCTCATATGATACCGGCCTCGTAGATGTTACTGTTGTTTAAAAAGCTCTAGTGCTGCTGACCTGATGCTGACATTTTTTGATTTGTTTTTATTTATTAATTCTTTTTAAATACCACAGTGGCACTTTTAGATCAGAGGTCCAGCCATACGATGTGACAATGAAGTGTTTTGTTCCTTATGTCAACTGTTGTGAAGACAAACAGTTGACTTATTTGCCAAATAAATGAAAAGCATGTTTAAATTGAAGTTGTAAATTGGCCTCCTTGCTGTACAAATGTATAAATGTACTGCACCAAACCGAAAACTGTGACCCCGAACCGTGAATTTTATGAACCGGCCCACCCCAGTACTGATATGTTACAGCTAAAAAACTAAAACTGAAAATTAATTAACCTTAATTCATTTTTATTATCATTATTTTTTAAGATATCCCTTTTATTTAGTTTCAGTTTATGACAACATTTTCCCCTGCTTATTTTCAGTTTTAGTTTACCATAATAAGCCTGGTAGGTTTTAGACCATTAACAGTCGTCCCAAGACAATGCAACCCGTCTGGTGTGTCTGGAGTTTCACATGAACAAAGATGCTGCAGATACAGTAACAAATGTAAAAGCGTTACCCGACTATAATTTAATATCTTCGTGACGGACTCCGAGACAAAAACTATTTTCCCACGATCACAGCCAACAACAAACAGGAACCCATCAGCAGCCTGCACAACAAAGAAACATGGGGGGGAAACAGGAGGATGCAATGAGATGACATGGTAAAGACAAAAGTAAGTGGCCATTGAGTAGATTTTTATATTCGATTTATAAATTTTATTGTACTCAAGGTGCTTAATTCTATATTATCTCGCCTCACAAAAAGAGGGCCACAGGTTCGATTCCGGCAGTGTGGAGTTTGCATGTTCTCCCCGTGTAAGCGTGGGTTTTCTCCAGGTACTCCAGCTTCCTCCCACAGTCCAAAGACATGCTGTTTAGGTTAACTGATAACTCTAAATTGCCCGTAGGTGTGGATGTGAGCGTGAATGGTTGTCTGTCTATATATTGTCTGTCTCTATGTGCCCTGCGATGGACTGGCGACCTGTTCAGGGTGAACCCAGGGTGTACCCCGCCTTTGCCCAATGCCAGCTGGGATCGGCTCCAGCCGCGACCCCGACACCCGCGACCCCTAACGGGATAAGCAGTTGACGATGGATGGATGGGTAATTCTATATTATCTGTCTCAACATGGCAGCTAATGGTGCTAACAGCTCAGCTGCAACCACCATATAAAAGCAGTGCAGAGCAGAGGCTGAGAGCATAGCCAGTGGGGCACGCTCACATGCATGAACATGTATTAAAAGCAAACATGGCCAGCTCGGCTACGTGAACAAAGTACAGAGAAGCTCAGATTATAACACACAGAGGGAGAGCAACTTCATTCTCAGGTAGACATTACTCTTCTATATCTCCACATAGCAAATAGTTGCTGGTGTTACATTAATGCTCTGGATATTGAATTAAGCACCTTTAATATAGTTTTTAAAATAAGCAGAAGCATTTAAATTATAATCATGAAAAATCAGTACATCATTATAAGGAGAACAGTCTACACAGCAAGTAAAACTGAAAATACAATGCATGTTAAAGATTTTGATGATCTCTCTAATTCTTTTATCAGACGAACACAACCCACAGTAAAGCAAGGGCGTTTGTCGCTACATTATAGCCTGATGGTGACTTTTAAATGAAACATTTAATGAAGTACATATCTTAAAAAGCAATGTTTTGTTTACCTTGAGGACAAGGTGTTTGAGCTCCTCGTCGGGAAGGAAGGATGGTTTGCAGTTGGTTTCAGAAAAAGAACTTGCTGAACCTGAAAACAGACAAAAATATTACACAGCTGGTCCAATATCACATTACTACATAACATTTAGACATTAGGTTAAAGTCTATTACAACCTGGGTATTACTGTCAGAGTTTTAGGCCTAACTCTGTCGGTAACGTTGACTGTTGAGATCTGGGAACATGATAAAACTGATAAAAATATGTCAGGGCAACAAACGTGCGATTAGACATGTTTTGAGCAAACACTTGGGTTAGCCAAACTTCCGTGTGAAAGAAAAACAAAGGCAACGGTAAAATTATTATCCAAACTGGTAACACCTCACCTGTTCAGTAAGGGATTATTACCAAATTATGTATGTGCTCACTTTTAAATTCACCTCCAAATAGAGTCCAAATAGTAGAGGTTTTGCCAGGTTTGGTCTGGTCTACGGGCTTGAACCAGTTTGAGTTCATGCAAACTAGCTGAACCATCAGTTGTAATTATGACAGGTTAGCCTAAATCAGCAACCTGTGCTAATACTGTCAAGGCACTAAATCCAACTTTTATTATATTAGTAATAAGCAATATGGCAAAGTGATTTGGAGAGGTGCACACTGTTTACTAGAATGTTTGTGTGGTTTTTGTGGTGACAAGATGTGATGTTAGTCTCAAAGAAAACTGTGAAGCCGACAAAAGAGTGAGGCTAAAATCATAGATGAGGCATCATGTAAACACTTCAAGAAAAAAAAAGTCATGGCAAAGTAATTATGTTCCACTCTGGATGTTTTGTTTTTTACCAAACTGCTGCATTTAACGTTGCACTGGAGAGTCCAAGGATAGCATGACCACTAACAATTATGACCAAAGCTAAAAAATAAAGCCCATATTGCATTAAACTGGAAATATCCCTTGATTAAAACACATTATTTGTCCCTGTGCAGAAATTGGTTTGCACACAATCACAAGGCATTTTATGAAAAACACAATCACAGAAGGCACCAGACATACTCGTACACATACATATACTTTGCAATTTGCGACAAACAACAACAAATAAGGGGTAATGAGGAAATACATACAGTATATTAGGGCTGTCAATCAATGATATTGTTAAAAGAATTGCGATTAACTGCATGATTGTCCATATCACCGTTTTTATCTGTTCAAATGATTTGTCAAGTATTTGATGATTGGGAGCAGGTAAATATGCTGCTTTATGCAAATGTAAGTATATATTAATTATTGGAAATCAATAAACAACAAACAATTAACATAAAAAACATGCCCAAATCATAACATGGCAAAGCCCAACAGGCAACAACAGCTGTCAGTGTGTCAGTGTGCTGACTTGACTATGACTTCCCCCAAACTGCATCATTATCATAAAGTGGGTTTGTCTGTAAAGTGGGGACTCGTGTGTACCCATAGAACCAATATTCATTCACATATCTTAAGGTCAGAGGTCAAGGGACCCCTTTGAAAATGGCCATGACAGTTTTTCAAGTCAGGGTAAAGGGTACCTTTGAGAGATTTGAGGTGCTGAACGGCCATTCTGAGCACAGTGAGTTTGTCCAGTTTACGGGACATCGGGTTACAAGTAGGGATCATGGCTGATAGTTTGTCAATGAGGTTGTTCATTTTGTCACGTCTCCTCTTCTCAATTTGGCTGTGCGGTTCCCTGCAGAGACATTAAATAAGAAATCATTTAAAACATTCAAAGGAGCTTTCACTTTACAGGTCATCTGCATCCATAAACCGTAGCTTATACATTTTGCATGTAACAATGACCATGGACATTTTAAGATTTATGATATTACACGAATGTTAGAATATTACAAATGTGGTGGTGTTAAAGAAAACCTACCTGAAGCATTTAATTTTGACATGTTGGTCCTCCCCATCTGATCTGTAGAGCAGAGAAACACATCTGAAATGTATTTATGCCAAGCAACAATATGCAAATGCAGAACAGCACAGAATAACTAGGTCAGCTCTGAAAGTCCTTAATTAGCACACAGTACCCATTTTGGTCATCTTCCATATCTTCCATGTCCATATCCATAGAAGCAGCTTTTGTATCCCTAGGGAAAAAAATTGTCACTACATAGCAACTACAACAATTTAGGTTGTTGGGGTCAAATTAAAGCAGTCACACTACTTACTGGTTGTCCATGCTGCCCTTGCGCTTCCGGGGCATCTCCATGCTCAAGGACATGCCAGCAGCTGAGGAGGGAGTCATCAAGCTGGGCAAAGAGACAGAACCACTTTGGTTTTCCTCAACCAGCACATCTTCTGAAACGCAAAAGACACAATGAGCTGTAACTGGTCATAAGGTGTGAGGAACTGATTTAACTTGCAAGCACATCGATATGTGCTCACCTTGTACTACATAATTCAGTGTTTTGTGTCAGCAGTTAAAGCAATACTCTTCAAACGCCCAAGTTCATCTAGTTTTCAATAATAATTAATAATTATATTATAATTAATAATTAGTCATTTTTCTAGTGAAAAATCAGATATCTAACTATAAAGAAAGGAATCTGTATGTCCTTCGCGTATCTTGAGAACTGCTCGTCCGATCTACTTCACATATATTGTGTGTATTCCAAGGCAGTGCTGTGACAAACTTGGTGAAATTTCAATATTAATAAACTTGGTAAAAACAAGAGCACTTGGGTGTGTTTTTCAGCAGTGGGTTGATTTCGTGATTTGGGAGCCTGAAGGCAAATACTGTCTTTACAGTTTTCTGCTTTACTTTTCACCCTCTCTAACTGAGAATGTTGGTATTGGCAGTGGTAGAAGTACGCTTACTGAAAACTTTTTGTGTGAAGTAAAACTATTTACCTTATTAATAGTAAAACAATTAATACCACACAGTAAATATCCTGTATTCAAATTTTTAGAGTGAAAGAGAGGCAGCATATCAGCCCAATGGACTCATCATCTGTACAAGGTGGAGCTTTCCATTCTAATATAATGCTGGATAGTTTAATGCATAATAATGTGTTATATTTGAATGGTTAAAGGTTACTGAACTAATTTTTTAAAGTATATTGTACAATCTTTCTGCTTGCAATTATTTTTCCTAGACTTCTGCTCTCAGAGCTAGTTATTAAATAAATGATTAATAAAACTAATAATCAAATGCAGGCGCAATTTTTTAATATGATCAAGACTAGGTATATTTGTACAGTCTTTACTTTAATTACAAACAGCGATTTACGATGTACCTTGGTATAACGCAGAGAAACGCATGTGGGTGGGTACTGACACTGGCTCTCTATTTATGTTGATAACTTGCTGCAATTCAAAGTTTTTCCTCAAGCATTTAATAAGTTATATTGTAAGATGTCTGTGTGCATGCTTTTACATCTTTTTTGTGTTATGCCCCACCAAATTAGACATGAAAATATATAATATAGCTTTCTAAAGTGGTCTAATTCACACAACCCGAAAGAAAAGCACAACATGGAGAAACCAGTGAATACTGGAGGATTCTTGAAAGACTACTTGAATGATTACTTGACTATCAAACTTTAGGTGATTATTTTTCCTGTTGATCAACTAATCATTTCACCACTACATCGATCTGCATAAAAATCATTTAACCGCAGAAACGACATTCTAATAGGACTTTGAATACCAGTTCACTTCATTATTGTTCATTTCTAATTTCTGATTGATTGTTTAGCCTATCATTTTTTTCCCACCTGTATTTAACACTATGGTACCTGGCAGTGGGTGGGAGATATTAGGCAGCAGGTGAACATTTTGTCCTTGAAATGAATGTGTTGCAAGCAGAAAAATGGGCAGGCGTAAAGATGTGAGCGACTTTGACAAGGTTCTGATTGTGATGGCTGGACGACTGGGTCAGAGCATCTCCAAAACTGCAGCTCTCCAAGGCTGGCCCGTGTTGTCCGATCCAATAGAAGAGCTACTGTAGCTCAAATTACTCAAAAAGTTAATGCTGGTTCTGGTAGAAAGATGTCAAAACACTGCATTGTTTGTTGCATACGGGGCTGCGTAATCGCAGACTGGTCAGGGTGCCCATGCTGAACCCTGCCTGGTAGCATCAGAACTGGACCACAGAGCAATGGCGGCCTGGTCTGATGAATCACGTTTTCTTGTACATCATGTGGATGTCTGGGTGTGCACACTGCAAAAATTGTTCAAGAATAGTTTGAGGAACACAACAATGAGCTTGAGGTGTTGATTTTGGACTCCAAATTCTCCAGATCTCAATCCAATCGAGCATCTGTGGGATGTGCTGGACCTACTCAATATTAGGCAGGTGGTCATGATGTTATGGTTGATCAGTGCTTATCGCTTTACCATTTCTTGTTAGCAGCCAAAATTAGTACCCAGTTTACAATATCAAACAATTAATCCAGGGTCTTTTTCATGTGGAGACTTAAGCATCATTCAGCCAAAGACTACAGCAGGTGATTTTACTGAAGGAGTGTTAGTCAATCAGTGAAATCACCTGCTGTCATTCAGCTGCAAAGGAAACTTGCATACGCTTTATTCTCCATGGCTAATGAATGAAAAGCCTGAGACTGACCGATTAATCAACTAATCTGCTCAGCCTTACCTCTCACCCCAGCTAAAAACAATCCATTAGTGCTACAGAAACGAACATGCCCACCAGATGTCTTTATTTGAATGGAAGGATGCGAGCGTGTGTTAGCAGGGATTATGAAAGCCCAAGCTGTTTTGATGGGGTTGTTCAGAGACAAAAACCTTGCAGCTCTACTGTCTCCCTGTCTGTGTCTCTGCAGCCTATCATCTATTCTGATAAATTATGAAGCTGCCATGACTTTGATTTAGTCGTGGCCTCAGACGTGACCTCAGAGAACGGCATGAGAATGACCAAACACGGCTCATATCCATGGCACGGGGGCCCATTTTCAACGCTGCTCCACAGACCCCGTGACCCAAATAGCCATTAACAGATCAGCAACAACCTGATTTTTAATCCTGCTCCCCCTGTCAAGATGTGTTGGATTACAGAGTTACAGTGATTGTAACTAGATGACTGCCAACTCCTACAATCCCTCTCTCCGGTTCTCACATGTTCATTAACTTGCTCAATCACCCAATCCACAAATGAGCATCTGCTGCACTTAAATAACCACATGAGCTGCACTGTATGTCCTACTCACACTGTCACACAGTAAGGCTGATTGGTTTATTGTATTATACTTCAAGTTAGTTTAAGATCAGGGCACAAAAAAGGTCTGCACATCGTTAGGCTCCAAATAAATAGTTTATTTCTCTTATTTAAATTTATGCAGTAGTGGTCAACTGTGCAGTCAGACTAGGTTATGAGCTACCCTGTACCATCTCCACTTTAGTCATAAAGATATTAATATACACACACCTGGTATCCACTCAGTAAGTCCACTGTCTGATGGTTGCCAACACAATAGCTTGATCTGATAACACTGAAGTCACTATGAAACTTTATGCTAATGTTACACACAGTTAACCACATGCTAATTTAATACCAATAAGTGTGTTGTTTGGCAAAGGAAAACGGCAAAGGTTTATACGGAAAAGCATCCTGAATATGGACAAGGAGGAAAGATGACTTCATGGGCCATCATGAGACCTTATTTTAGAAACAATAGTCATTATTTTGAACAATAGTCAGAGGCAACAAACAAATACTTTTTTGAGCCCATCTGAATTGTGCCATGAATCACACATATGTTGTTTGTCACTCGCTTCACTGCTGATAAAAAGAACAGGAACAGCTGGATTAGAGGTACTGCTGTATGTACCATGGCAATATTAGAGGTACTGCGGAATGTGCCATGGTAATATTAGAGGTACTGCGGTATGTACCATGGACTGCGGTATGTACCATGGTAATATTAGAGGAACTGCAGTATGTACCATTGTAATATTAGAGGTACCGCAGTATGTACCATGGTAATATTAGAGGTACTGCGGTTTATACCATGGTAATATTAGAGGTACTGCGGTATGTACCATGGACTGCGGTATGTACCATGGTAATATTAGAGGAACTGCAGTATGTACCATTGTAATATTAGAGGTACCGCAGTATGTACCATGGTAATATTAGAGGTACTGCGGTTTATACCATGGTAATATTAGAGGTACTGCGGCATGTACCATGGTAATATTAGAGGTACCGCGATATGTACCATGGTAATATTAGAGGTACCACAGAATGTACCATGGTAATATTAGAGATACCACAGAATGTACCATGGTAATATTAGAGGTACCACACAATGTATCATGGTAATATTAGAGGTACCACAGAATGTGCCATGGTAATATTAGAGGTACGGTATGGACCATGGTCATATGTGAGGTACCGTAGTATGTACCATGGTAATACAAGAGGCACCACAGTATATACCATGGTCATATCTGTGGTACCACGGTATGTACCATGGTAATATTCAAAGTACTATGGTATGTACTATGGTCATTTCTGAGGTAGCATGTATGTACCATAGTTATATCTGGGTTACCATAGTAATGTACCGTCATATTACAGGTACCACGGTATGATCCATAGTTATATCTGAGGTACTTGTAATATCTACCATGGTTGTATCTGAGGTACTGTAGTATGGACCATGGTAATAATCGAGGTACTACGGTATGTATCGTGGTGTTATCTAAGGTACCACGGTATGTACCATGCTAACATGGTACCATGGTCATATCTGTGGTACCACGGTATGTACCATGGTAATATTCGAAGTACTACAGTATGTATTATGGTTATTTCTGAGGTAGCATGCATGTACCATAGTTATATTTGGGTTATCACAGTAACGTGCCGTGGTCATATTACAGGAACCACAGTATGATCCATGGATGCATCTGAGGTACTGTAATATGTACCATGGTTGTATCTGAGGTACTGTAATATGTACCATGGTAATATTACAGGTACCACGGTATGTGCCATGGTTATATCTGAAATACTACAGTATGTACTATGGTTATATCTGAGATACTATGGTATGTGCCATAGTTATGGCTTAGGTACCATAGTATGTTATTACAGGTGCCACGGTATGATCCATAGTTATATGTGACGTACTGTCGTATGTACCATCTTAATACTACAGATACCACGGTAAGTACCATGGTTATATCTGAGATACCACAGTATGTATCATGGTTATTTCTGACGTTACAGTAGCATGTACGATAGCAATATTCGAGGTACCATGGTATGTACCTTGGTAATATTAGAGGTACCGTGGTAATATCTGAGATACTGTAAAATGTACCATGGTTACATCTGAGGTACCGTAGCAGGTACCATAGTAATAATAGAGTGTATATCATAGTTATATAGTGAATGAGGTCCCATGGTATACCATGGAAGTACACGTAGTTTACCGTGGTGACATTTCTTACGGGCTTTAACTTGTTCATTTCAGTGAGCAGCTTTCTAGGGCAGCTGAATATAATACGTAACATTAGAGACGTACAGACACGATGTAAGGACACCATGACAGTGGCTCCAGCGACCCTTCGTCCAGGCTACATCAGCGGTACACCGTTTGGGCCTAAACGGCACCGAGCATTAATGCTAACTTGACACATTGGACAGACACACCGCGACACCAGTTCAGTCAGAAAAATATCTACAGTGACAAATTATCGTGGACTGTACAACCACCTCTAACGTTACCCAAAGTACTCGGTTGGTTTGAGACTGTTGCCCTAGTAAACAGGCAGGCCTTGCTACCGGTGCTAAGCTAACATTTGCGTGGTTCAGTCGTTCATTAGGTTAACGTTAGCAAACACCAAGTTACACAGAAGTTACAATGCAGAATGCAATGAACATGATCATTGAACAAGCCGAGATATAGTCATATTCTGCACAACTGGCTGACAAACAACGTCGTGTAGTGTTGCATAAACGACGTAGAAGGCGAGTTTGCTCTACTGATCTACTGACCTAGTTTTTAAATAGCGCAAAGTTGCAGTCAACCGGTGAGCCATTGTCAAAAACACACCACTGCGCTTCTCTTTTTAATGGTAAATCTCACACACACGTCAAGTCACCATCACGTGAACACTCAAACTGTAGCTTTAGAGGTGTTTCAATTACCTGCCGGTTCGCCTCCCGCTCTGTCACCGCCGCCAGCCGCTGCATTCCGGGCCGACATGGCTGGAGCCGGTGCGCTGGGGCCCGGGACTCCAATGCATGGGTGAGGCAGTTAACGTCACTCCGGGTTGTTGCTGTTTTAATACAACTAGGATAGGGAGCCGAGATGGAGGCAAATGGTGTACAACTGCCTTTTATTCCATAGAATAAGAAAAACACAGGAAGAGGACGCACAGACATACACCGCTGTGTGCGCGATACAGGACAGTGTGGAGAGCTGGGGGCAAACACGGAAGACACGGCACAGTCGCCACCTACCGGCGCTCCGGGGCTCCCTCACGTCTCATCTCATCCATCCATCGTCAACCGCTTTTCCCGTTGGGGGTCGCGGGGGGGCTGGCATTGGGGGAGGGCGGGGTTCACCCTGGACAGGTCGCCAGTCCATCGTGTGTGTATATATATATATATATATATATATATATAAGGATGCAACACCTTTTTCAAAATGCCTATAATATATATATTCTTTATATTCTTTATATATATATTTTACAGGTTTCTTTGTTTCCATGTGTTCATTATGTGTTTGTTATTTATGTTATTAATATTGTCTGTTATTATGATACACTTTTATAGATTCAATTCACCATCCAAGTGTTCTTTTTAACATTTTTATTATTATATTTCCATTCACAAATTCATTTGTATGGCATCTGCCTTCACTGCCATACAAGGAGCTATAAAACGCATTCACACACACCGTTGGCACAGCCTTCAAGGAGCAATTTGAGGCTCAGTATCTTGCCCAAGGACAGTTCAACATGTGGATTGGAGAAGCCAGGGACTGAACCACCAATCTTCTGTTTAAACCAGAGCTGGAGAAAACGCAGACAAACTCTACACAGAGAGGCCCGCCTCCTGTGAGGTGACAGTGCTCACCACTGCACCACTATGCTCATACTACATTTATAAATATAAACTAAGAATATTCATTTCTTGAGCTGTGTGAAGGCATAGCCTATCAGGCCTATACCCACAGTGGTGATGACAAGCGGGAGACCTATTGTCAGCAGACCTCTAGCACAGCTCTGAAACAAAGACTCAGTCTCTGGGGGGCTCTCATCTGTGACATCTGCAGGTGCAGGTGTGCAGGTGTGTAGGTTCTCCTTGTTCACTTTGTTGAGCGCTTGCCTAAACTGTTCTGCAGCAGAGGTCAGCATCTGTGTTTTCTTATCTTTAGCCCTGATGACTTTCTGATCCTCTCTGACTTGGTTCTGAAGTTCAGGCACAGCTTCACTTATAGCCTCTTCTTGTCTCAGAGATTCAAGGTGGGCAACCTTCGCAATCAGGCTCTGATTCTCATCAGTTACGATTTTCTGGTTTTTCTTCAGATCATGAATTTGTTTTCGCAGATTCTCATTCTCCATCTCGTTTTCGAAAAGCTGATAGCGGAGGTGGAAAATATGAATCTCATCAGTTATGTTTTTCTCATATTTCAGACGAAGTTGTTCTTGCAGATTCCCATTATCTATCTCTTTTTTGGATAGCTGATCGTGAAGGTCGGCAATCTGCTGAATCAGACTCTGATTCTCATCAGTGATGATTTTCTCGTTTTTCTTCAGATCATGAAGTTGTTTTCGCAGATTCTCAACCTCCATCTCTTTTTCGAGTAGCTCATTGCGGAGGTGGGAAATACGCTGAATCAGGCTCTGCTTATCATCAGTTATGATTTTCTCATTTTTCATCAGATCGTGAAGTTGTTTTCGGATATCCTCATTCTCTGTCTCTTTTTTGACTAGCTGATCGTGGAGGTGGGACATCTGCTTAATCAGGGTCTGGTGCTTATCAGTCATGATTTTCTCATTTTTCTTCAGATCATGAAGTTGGTCTTGCAGATTCTCATTCTGTGCCTCTTTAATGCTCATCTGAGATTTCAGCAGGGCCAGTTTATCACAAATGTCCTTACGCGCCTTGATCAAAGAGTCCTGTCTTTCCTCACCATCTTCCACTTCTGCCAATAGGTTTTTGTACCTTATCTCCATCATTTTGTTCTTGTGTGTAAGCATGGCTATCTTCTCTATCAGCTCATCTCTGTCTTGCTGATTGGCACAAAGCTCGCTGTCACATTGTTTCCTCAGATCCTCAATCTCTTCTTGGTTTATCTTGTCTTTCAATTGAAGTCTGGCTACCTCATTAGTCATATTTTCATTACTGATAGTCAAATCCAAAATCTTTGCCTTCAGTTGACGTGTCTGAGTGTTATGTTTCTTTTCGATCTCGTCTAACTCCTTCTGATGTGCCTCTCCTTTTTCAAACAGCATCTGCTGTTCCTTGATTTCACTTTCTGTTTGCACCGTTCTATACTTCAGTTGGTTCTGCAGATCTTCCATGCCTGCGTAAAAGTTGCAAGTCTCCTCGTGTTTGTCCATTTTTTCTGCAACGCTTATCTTCTGCCTGTTCTGGAAATCAACAGTTGTCTAGAGACAATTTTGCTTTCCTCAAAACCTTGAAACAATCTAGCTACTGCTTTCCTGCCAAGCCTGAATGAAATGAAGCCTCATGTATTCCTTAGTCAAGGACTAAGCAGATCGCAGAATCCCTGCGCTTTGATCTTGCTCTGACGTCATGACATTCTAAAATTCGATCACGTGTGACGACATGACGTTCGTCAGAACCATCACGTGCGTAACTATCATGGCGCCTCATCGTGACATTCTACGCGCATGCGCTTGTGCACAGTTTAGCAACAGATTCCGGGGGGCGGATCCGCCCTAGCATCTCGCTCATTTCGGTCACCCGCCCAGGATCCGGCCCGCCTCCAGAGAGGACGCTGTCAAACTGCGGACACAGTACCGATACCGGGCGGATCCGCACACCGAACGCGCCTTTTCTTTTCCCTCCCAGTCAAAATACTTAACGGCTGAGTCGCAGTTGCTGACTGCTCCCTCTGGGTGGAGGAGCCCTCGTTGTGAGACCGAGGAGGATACGACCAAGGTAAGCAGCTAACGCTAAACTGCCTAGTAAAATTATACCGGTCATAGATAACGTTTTTAATTGCCATGTATGCTGTCTTTAATTCTGAAATGTGCATTTATGGCAGGCCGAGTTAGCTCAAGTTACACCACATTAGCACTAGCTAACATAGCGTTAGATTTGAGATAAAGTTAACAAACTCCCAGTTGGACGGGATGTATTTCTGTCTGGGAGGGGCTGATTTTATCATTAATTAACGTTAACCTTGCCTGCTGTGGTTATTTTGATCCAGCCCTGAGCGCATATTTCAGGAGCAAGACCCCATGGTACGTTAACGTTTAATGTCTAGCTAACACAGTGTTAGCTAGCTAGCTAGTTAGCTAGCTAGCTAGTTAGCTAGCTAGCTAGCTAGCTAGCTAGCTAGTATAGCTAGCTAGTTAGCTAGCTAGCTAGCTAGCTAGCTAGTTAGCTAGCTAGCTAGTTAGCTAGCTAGCTAGTTAGCTAGCTAGCTAGTTAGCTAAAAACACGAGGGACAGGTTCTGGTATAATGTTGCTCGTTTGAGCCACGTTTTCAGCTGATATGTGTATAGATGATAAATAATGTCTGTATAACAGAATGCCGAATTAGCTATCAGTAGTTTCTGTTTTTATTGTAGCCATGGATGTGGAGATAAATGTGACGGGGTGACTTTGGTACTGTAGTGAAGTAATGTGGGGAAGGGTATCTCCTGGCGGATATGTAGGGAACAGCCCCGCGTGCTTGATGACTGATGATTTTCACCTGTGTGTGGTTGTTAGGAAGCGGAGTGATAAAGGAGGGAGATTGAATGGTTGGGGCGGGTGAGAGACGAGACTGGTTTCTGTCGTGGCTGTGGCCGGCACGGTGCGGGTGGGTGCTGTTCGCAACTTTTAGTGTTGCCGACAGTGAAGACAGCAGACAGGGGGTCCGTTCCTCTGTTAGGAGGGGAGGCTGGATGCCTCCTTTAGATATAGAGGGGCTGGGGTTTAGTTGTGGCCTCGCCTGAGCTGCACGACGCTGTGTTCATCCTATTTGATGCCTCAACTCAGGCCAGACCGAGCCGCCTGCTGCCGCTGCTGAGTACTGCTGTTGCTTCCGGAGAACCTGGGGGTCCTGCTAACGTTAACGGACGGGTCCATGTGTGCACCCCCATGGGGGGGGGGTCTCGTCGCCGGGGGGCGAGATAAGTCTTGAACATTCTTACCTTAAATGTCTGTCTGTTTTGCTACATGTTTCTTTACCTTGCGAACTTTATTAGCTGTTGCAAATTAGCTTTTTGGTAATTGACTCCAAGCAGGGACTGTAGGGGAGACTTGTTGGTGGCTGAGGAAGCCCTCTGCCTCCCTCTAGTGATAGTTGTGGGTTGCGCCGGTCCATATACTAGAGCGCCCACGTTTTGGTTGCAGTGTATTGGTACAGATTTCCTGTTCCCTTAGAGTGCTGTGGCTTATTGGTTGTGCGTTTTACCAGGGTGTGCTGGGTGATAGTTGCAGTGTGTTTTATCGGGGTTGGAGTGAAGTATTTGCAGAGCAGTCAATCATAGGCTACCAGGTGCATGCAGGGGTGTACTTGGGATTTCGGGTGGGTGCCTAGGTCCCAGAGGTTGGCCCCCGTCTAGTCATCCTGTCCTGTAAAGTCAACATTTTTAATGAATTAATCTCTTTAATAAAGTTGTATTGCATGTACTCTATTCCTGTGTTTGTGGCGATCTATTCTGGCCTCTGTCACCGGACCACACCGGGTAACAAAGCTAGTGGCAGCTGATGCCGTTTTGCAACCTCTAAAATTCAAAGTTGTTGACAGCTTAAAATGCGATAATTATCAGACAAGTTCTTCAGCGTTTTTTTTCTGATTACTAAGCGGATTTATGGATGTACATTAATTTGACGATTTAACGTTACATGTTGGCAATGCCATCCTCAGTAGGTTATTCGGTCACACTGACAGATAAACTGTGTTTCACGTTTTTCATGTGCCTGCCTACATCATGTAACTGATGGTTAACTAGTTAAACAGACCGAGGAGCACCTTGAATAGCATGTTTTCTACCTCCACTGTAATGATTATCCCAATGGAGATTAAGATAGTTAAGTGTCAGTTTTCGCTCAGATGATTAATACATCGAGGTGTTTCAGCCGCACAAAGACATTAGGTACAAATAAATAGAGAATTAGATGTAAGAATAACTAGAATGAAACATGCAAAAATGAACAAGAGCATTTAAAGACGAACTCGCCAGGTAGTGACAAGTTAAAATGAAAAGTTAAATGACAAGGACAGTAGGATTAATAGCAGCAAGTCTAGCATATACAGCCATTGAATACAGTCATTTTCTTCAATTTCTTGTTCATTTTAATGCCTGGTACCACTAAAGGTAGATTTGTTTGGACAAATACAGTGATTACAACAAAAATAGCTCATAAGAGTTTAATTTAAGAGCTGGTATCTAGTCATTTTCCATGGTTTTCTTGATAATAACCAAAATCATTCTTACATCAATAGCTATGGCATCGTACTGCCAAAAACAGTGCTTTTAGGTATTCCATGTTTTCTTTTCTGTCTCCTTTAGTCACACGATACACACAGGAGTTAGTACTTGATTGCATAACCATTGTTTTTGATGACTGCAGCCATGCGTCTTGGCATGCTCTCCACCAGCTTCTGGTATTGTTCTGCTGCCACAGCAGCCCGTTCCTGTTGCACAAATTTGCTTTGTTTTTGGGCTTGTGGTTCTCCATTTTGAGTTTGATGATTTTCCACAGGCATTCCATTGGATTTAGATCTGGTGATTGAGCAGGCTAAGGCATGGTTCGAATGATCTGGTTCTCCATCCAGGCTTTAACTGACCTTGCCGTGTGGCCAGGGGCATTGTCACGTTGGAAAATCCTCGAGGCAGCTGATGGAAGAAGACTGTTATTCGCCCTTCACACAATTGCATATGCCCTGTTCCAGCCATACTGAAACAACCCCAGATCATCATTGATCCACCCCCATGTTTTACTGTAGGGGCAAGACAGTCTGGTTTGTAGGTTTCTCCGCCGCCTTTCACTGATGAAGGGCTCCTTCTGTGCCCTGTGTGACTTCAAACCAGCTTCAAGAAGTCGGTTTTGAACTGTCCTTGCTGACCAAGTCACATTCCTCAACAGTGCCCACTCATTTTTAAGGTCCCTGGAGGTCTGACGACAATTACTGACACAGGAACGGATGAGTGCACGGTCATCTCTTTGGATAGAAAGACATTTCCTGCCTCGACCAGCAACCAAATTGGTAGTACCATGTTCGGCTTGTTTTTTCTTGGTGTAATGAACGGCTGTCTTGGAGATCTTCAGTTTTTTGGCTACCTGCCTCTCACTCATGCCACTTTCCAGCAGTGCCAAAATGGCTACCTTTGTGGCTTCACATACTTCTTTTGTTTTGGGCATTATGAGAGAGCTGACAATGTCTGAGTTGTGCTACGACTTGAATGTAAGCAGGAAACCAGGCCAGGCCATTGCATGTGCAGTGTTGCTTATGACATGAGATGGCCTCTTGTATTCCCAGGATATATAATTCAGCTTAAGCATGTCAAACAGGACATAAAGTATTATATAATCAGCTGCATTTTTATTTGTGGTGTTCATTGTATTCTTCAGGTAATATACCTTTAGTGGTACCAGGCATAAAATGAACAAGAAATTGAAGAACACAAGGGCAGTCTAATATTTTTTTTCTATGACTGTATGTAAACAGTGTACTCCAGAATAGTATTTAATGTTACTGTGATTAAGTAATGATACTTAGTGCTGTCTGTATTAACATAGCAAAATAGAAATATAGTATATGATGTGCTAAGATAATATAACACATTAACATAGAATAGTATGATATTGTACAGTAAAGTATGAGGTATAAGATACAGTAAAAGGTGTAATGTAATAATATAAAACACTGCAGGGTATGTCTGGCTAAAAAGTTGAATCGGGCTCAAGTACGACTACAACACAACATCATCTGGCAACCCACCACTCAGGTGGTCAAGATACGAGCATGTGCACATTTCTGACTTTACTGTTTACATTACAATTCAGGCAGTCATGCAAGATAAAATACTTTTTGACATGACAACTTTTCAGACTTGTAAAATCCTTCTTCTTAGAATAATAAACGATTATACAGTGTTTTGTCATCTAATAGCCGTAAAATGCATGGCTCTTTCACTCCAACCAGCCTTCCTGGATCATATTACTTCATTCTCTGCGTAGCTAGACATGACTCCTCTATAGCTTTACATCGACAATAGTTGTTGATGATATATTAATGCTCTGAATATTGCATAGAGAACCTTCTCATGTCAGCCAGCAGCCTTTCAGTCTAAAAGCTACTGGTTATGTGTATCCTTTTAAAACATAGAAACTGCTGGTTGCAATGGGGGTTCATGAAATTTTGTATGATGCTCTACTTCTGTGTTTACAGATGCTGCGAGAAAGAGTGCCGTTATCTGTGCCGCCACTGCTGACATTTCAAAACCTGCAAAACGGTGGTTCAACCTTGCTGCAGACTGGGGGACCTCGAGGGAGCGTGCCACTGTAAAGCTGAGACTCTTGAGATGAGATGAGATTCAACTTTATTGTCATTGTGCAGAGTACAAGTACAGAGACAACGAAATGCAGTTAGCATCCATCCGGAAGTGCAAAAAGACAGCAGTAAAGTGCAGAGTGTGTGCAAATGTACAATATAAAAAATAAGAGTATTGCGAATGGAGTATGTGCAAATATACAGAATAAGAACTAGTATGGGAATTATACTAGATGAATGCGAGGTCAATAACAGTAAACCAGTATGAAAAATACACTATAAGCTAAGTACACTAGGTGAGTATGATTACACTATTTACATATGAATATACTATGTTGGTATCTTACCCTATATATACATTGAGTGAGTTAAAGCAGTGTGAATACACTAATAAATAGAAAACACTTTACGAGTGTACTATAGTGAGGTAGAATATGAATATGATTTCCAGTGTGAACAGAATGTACACTATAGACAGAATGAATAGTTATATAAATAGGGGTGCTATGGGTGGGGTGAGTCCTGCTATCATGTAGATACAACTGCATCCAACTGTATACATGTGTGATGATGTTAGTCCCCATCCATCCATCCATCCATCCATCGTCAACCGCTTATCCCGTTAGGGGTGGGGGGGGGGGGGGGGGCCCCCCCGGGGGGTATGGGGGGAGGGGGGGGTCCCCCGGGGAGGGGCCGGCGGTCCAGGGGGGGAAAAAAAAAAAAAAAAAAAAAAAAAAAAAAAAAAAATTCCCTCTCATATCAAAAAATAAAAAAAAAAAAAAAAAATAAATTTAAAAAAAGAATATTTTTGGGGGGGGGGGGGGGGGGGGGGGGCGGGGGGAGAAAACGCGGGCAGGGGGGGGGAAAAAAAAAAAAATCAAAAAAAAAGGGGGGAAGGTGGAATCGAACCTGCGACCCTCTTGCTGTGAGGCGACAGCGCTAACCACTACACCACCGTGCAGCGATGTTAGTCCCCATTGGAGCCATTTCATTGTAGTGAAACCATTTTTTGAAACTTGACTGTTTAAAATGACCTGTGGTGACCTCTAGGATAATCACAACCTCATGAAACTTTACAGCCATAAACTATAGACCTATAGCTTTCAGAGGATGGGTGGCTTTCCTAAGTAGATTAACAATAAGGGGGTTTCTGTGAACTTTACACAGCTGAAAAACTCACCATCCAGTTGCAGAAAAGTACAATTCTTGCAGAAAGTTTTGGATCCCAAATCACAGCATGACTTTTTCTAGGGTGTTCCTCAAGGTCATGGAGTCTTACTGTGGTATTTTGGAGGAATTATTGATCATTTTCATCAATTCTCCAGTGGTAAAAATTGGTTAAATTTAGCACCAAATGAGTGTAACATGGTATCAACCCAAAAATTTCTGCAACAACTTATGAGACATAATATAGCATGGGGATGGACATTATATACTCCTATCATCATGTTCTAAGCCATTATACTCTTTTACTATTTATTTTAATGAGACTTTTACCACCAACTTCTGATCAGTTCATCCTTCAGTTCATTTGGATGTTTTAAGGTGTTCCTCACTGTGTTCATCAAGATTTGAATTTAATAAAAAAGGTTTTTATTCAATTTATGGTAGCATTTCCTTTTTCCAGTAATAACTTTAATGCATGTACAGTCTTAATGACTTCTGTTTTTAGATTATGTTTTGGCCATTTCGAATAAGAATTGAGTCCGGATTGGGTCCGGACTGAATGAGCTACTTCATGAACGGATCCAAATAGGATTTGGGCCGGATGAGCAGCTTTTTGTGCGGATACGGGCAGTGTCAGGACCAGATCCAGTCTGGATCTGTGATCTGAATTATCCGGACTTCTGTTTTTAGATTATTTTTTGGCCATTTCGAATAAGGACTGAACCCAGATCCGGTCTGGATCCGTTCCGGATTCGTCCTGCCGTGCAAGTGGACTCCGATCTGGATCTGTTTTGCGGATCCGTTCCGGAGCCTAACATGCCTCCGGCATGGATCCGGTGCGGAGTCAGTTTGCTATCTGACTAAGTACATAATCCGTGTAACACTGATATAATGCATGGGGGCAGTAGGGGTCGGTTGTGATATGATTTATGTCACGTGTTCATATAATTAGTCATGCTAGTACTTGAGGAAATCACCGGTGGATTCCTTCTGACCCCACACAGGTCTGAACTGCGTGGAAAACAACAGACATTTCCCGTCCAAATAACGAATTAACTTTTGAAGACACATTTTTGTTTTCAGAAATGCTTTTCAAGTTTCCTTGCAAATGAATCCAATAACTGCAATATAGGGAGTTTTGCACTTAGTTATTATGGGAAGTGTATGACATACAAATCTGAGATAGACGTAAAAGAGAATGAAAGACTGAAATTAATTCATTACATTAATTTGTAGCAATACTGGAAAGAAAGAGCACTGATGTTACTTCTTAATGTAATTTAATGTGAATCCACCTACCTTTCATTATCCATTAACTTGATCAGATCAAATCATAAGCGGTTAATTCTCTAGGTGGAGGCAGGTGACAGAACAGTCTCTGTATTATTGTTGTATAACGTGAAGCTGATTGTGCATTGACGTCTTTACGGTGAAGCACTTCAAGTTGCATGTCTTGTATGAAAGGTACTATCCAAATTTCTATATGGTTTTATTATTATCATTCATTCATTCATTCATTCATCGTCAACCGCTTATCCCGTTAGGGGTCGCGGGGGGCTGGAGCTGATCCCAGCTAGCATAGGGCAAAGGCGGGGTTCACCCTGGACAGGTCGCCAGTCCATCGCAGGGCACATAGAGACAGACAACATATAGATAGACAACCATTCACGCTCACATCCACACCTACGGGCAATTTAGAGTGATCAATTAACCTAAATTGCTTGTTTTTGGACGGTGGGAGGAAGCCTCTTGCTGTGAGGTGACAGCGCTAACCACTACACCACCGTGCAGCCCTTTATTATTATCATTATTTATTTATTGTGATGGGTGCAAGATGGAGGTAGAGTCTCACAGCCTGACGGGAAAACCCCTAAATGGTATTGAAGAAATGCTGGATATTTAACAACCCCAGATATTGAGTCCATACAAAACAAAACAAGTTACTTTCCTTTATATGGGTTAATGGACATTTGCAGGCTATTATTTGTTAAGATGTCAATTCTTAAGTTTCGGGTTTGCCTAATACGTTTGAGGAATTTCATAAACAGATATTGTAATGACTGGAAGTTAGCTAACCCTAACCCTCCACCTTGTGGAGCCATGCAGAGGGCTAAACACATATTATAGGCATTTTGTAAAAGGTGTTGCAGACATTGGTCATCCTTTTATCAGCTCGCACATGCACATAAAGGGAGGTGCTTCCAATGGGGTGGGATCTCTAAGAGTGTTTATATATATATATATATATATATATATATATATATATATATATATATATATATATATGGGGGGGTATATATATATATATATATATATGTGTGTGTGTGTGTATATATATGTATATATATATACTTATATATATATATACGTATATATATACTTATATATATATATACTTATATATATATATATACACATATATATACATATATATATATATATATGTATATATTTTACAGGTTTCTTTGTTTCCATGTGTTCATTATGTGTTATGTTATTTATGTTATTATTAATATTGTCTGTTATTATGATACACTTTACTTTTATAGATTCAATTCACCATCCAAGTGTTCTTTTTAACATTTTTATTATTATATTTCCATTCACAAATTCATTTGTATGGCATCTGCCTTCACTGCCATACAAGGAGCTATAAAACGCATTCACACACACCGTTGGCACAGCCTTCAGGAGCAATTTGAGGCTCAGTATCTTGCCCAAGGACAGTTCAACATGTGGATTGGAGAAGCCAGGGACTGAACCACCAATCTTCTGTTTAAACCAGAGCTGGAGAAAACGCAGACAAACTCTACACAGAGAGGCCCGCCTCCTGTGAGGTGACAGTGCTCACCACTGCACCACTATGCTCATACTACATTTATAAATATAAACTAAGAATATTCATTTCTTGAGCTGTGTGAAGGCATAGCCTATCAGGCCTATACCCACAGTGGTGATGACAAGCGGGAGACCTATTGTCAGCAGACCTCTAGCACAGCTCTGAAACAAAGACTCAGTCTCTGGGGGGCTCTCATCTGTGACATCTGGGTGCAGGGTGCAGGTGTGTAGGTTCTCCTTGTTCACTTTGTTGAGCGCTTGCCTAAACTGTTCTGCAGCAGAGGTCAGCATCTGTGTTTTCTTATCTTTAGTCCTGATGACTTTCTGATCCTCTCTGACTTGGTTCTGAAGTTCAGGCACAGCTTCACTTATAGCCTCTTCTTGTCTCAGAGATTCAAGGTGGGCAACCTTCGCAATCAGGCTCTGATTCTCATCAGTTACGATTTTCTGGTTTTTCTTCAGATCATGAATTTGTTTTCGCAGATTCTCATTCTCCATCTCGTTTTCGAAAAGCTGATAGCGGAGGTGGAAAATATGAATCTCATCAGTTATGTTTTTCTCATATTTCAGACGAAGTTGTTCTTGCAGATTCCCATTATCTATCTCTTTTTTGGATAGCTGATCGTGAAGGTCGGCAATCTGCTGAATCAGACTCTGATTCTCATCAGTGATGATTTTCTCGTTTTTCTTCAGATCATGAAGTTGTTTTCGCAGATTCTCAACCTCCATCTCTTTTTCGAGTAGCTCATTGCGGAGGTGGGAAATACGCTGAATCAGGCTCTGCTTATCATCAGTTATGATTTTCTCATTTTTCATCAGATCGTGAAGTTGTTTTTGGATATCCTCATTCTCTGTCTCTTTTTTGACTAGCTGATCGTGGAGGCGGGACATCTGCTTAATCAGGGTCTGGTGCTTATCAGTCATGATTTTCTCATTTTTCTTCAGATCATGAAGTTGGTCTTGCAGATTCTCATTCTGTGCCTCTTTAATGCCCATCTGAGATTTCAGCAGGGCCAGTTTATCACAAATGTCCTTACGCGCCTTGATCAGAGAGTCCTGTCTTTCCTCACCATCTTCCACTTCTGCCAATAGGTTTTTGTACCTTATCTCCATCATTTTGTTCTTGTGTGTAAGCATGGCTATCTTCTCTATCAGCTCATCTCTGTCTTGCTGAGTGGCACAAAGCTCGCTGTCACATTGTTTCCTCAGATCCTCAATCTCTTCTTGGTTTATCTTGTCCTTCAATTGAAGTCTGGCTACCTCATTAGTCATATTTTCATTACTGATAGTCAAATCCAAAATCTTTGCCTTCAGTTGACGTGTCTGTGTGTTATGTTTCTTTTCGATCTCGTCTAACTCCTTCTGATGTGCCTCTCCTTTTTCAAACAGCATCTGCTGTTCCTTGATTTCACTTTCTGTTTGCACCGTTCTATACTTCAGTTGGTTCTGCAGGTCTTCCATGCCTGCGTAAAAGTTGCAAGTCTCCTCGTGTTTGTCCATTTTATCTGCAACGCTTATCTTCTGCCTGTTCTGGAAATCAACAGTTGTCTATAGACAATTTTGCTTTCCTCAAAACCTTGAAACAATCTAGCTACTGCTTTCCTGCCAAGCCTGAATGAAATGAAGCCTCATGTATTCCTTAGTCCTTGTAAGCAGATGGCAGAATCCCTGCGCTTTGATCTTGCTCTGACGTCATGACATTTTAAAATTCGATCACGTGTGACGACATGACGTTCGTCAGAACCATCACGTGCGTTACTACCATGGCGCCTCATCGTGACATTCTACGCGCATGCGCTTGTGCACAGTTTAGCAACATATTCCGGGGGGCGGATCCGCCCTAGCATCTCGCTCATTTCGGTCACCCGCCCAGGATCCGGCCCGTCTCCAGAGAGGACGCTGTCAAACTGCGGACACAGTACCGATACCAGGCGGATCCGCACACCGAACGCGCCTTTTCTTTTCCCTCCCAGTCAAAATACTTAACGGCTGAGTCGCAGTTGCTGACTGCTCCCTCTGGGTGGAGGAGCCCTCGTTGTGAGACCGAGGAGGATACGACCAAGGTAAGCAGCTAACGCTAAACTGCCTAGTGCCTAGTAAAATTATACCGGTCATAGATAACGTTTTTAATTGCCATGTATGCTGTCTTTAATTCTGAAATGTGCATTTATGGCAGGCCGAGTTAGCTCAAGTTACACCACATTAGCACTAGCTAACATAGCGTTAGATTTGAGATAAAGTTAACAAACTCCCAGTTGGACGGGATGTATTTCTGTCTGGGAGGGGCTGATTTTATCATTAATTAACGTTAACCTTGCCTGCTGTGGTTATTTTGATCCAATCCTGAGCGCATATTTCAGGAGCAAGACCCCATGGTACGTTAACGTTTAGTGTCTAGCTAACACAGTGTTAGCTAGCTAGCTAACTAGCTAGCTAGCTAACTAGATAGCTAGCTAACTAGATAGCTAGCTAACTAGCTAGCTAGTTAGCTAGCTAGCTAACTAGATAGCTAGCTAACTAGCTAGCTAGTTAGCTAGCTAGCTAGCTAGCTAACACGAGGGACAGGTTCTGGTATAATGTTGCTCGTTTGAGCCACGTTTTCAGCTGATATGTGTATAGATGATAAATAATGTCTGTATAACAGAATGCCGAATTAGCTATCAGTAGTTTCTGTTTTTATTGTAGCCATGGATGTGGAGATAAATGTGACGGGGTGACTTTGGTACTGTAGTGAAGTAATGTGGGGAAGGGTGGGGGAGACGAGACTGGTTTCTGGCTGTGGCTGTGGCGGGCACGGTGCGGGTGGGTGCTGTTCGCAACTTTTAGTGTTGCCGACAGTGAAGACAGCAGACAGGGGGTCCGTTCCTCTGTTAGGAGGGGAGGCTGGATGCCTCCTTTAGATAGAGAGGGACTGGGGTTTAGTTGTGGCCTCGCCTGAGCTGCACGACGCTGTGTTCATCCTATTTGATGCCTCACCTCACGCCAGACCGAGCCGCCTGCTGCCGCTGCTGAGTACTGCTGTTGCTTCCGGAGAGCCTGGGGGTCCTGCTAACGTTAACGGACGGGTCCATGTGTGCACCCCCATGGGGGGGGGTCTCGTCGCCGGGGGGCGAGATAAGTCTTGAACATTCTTACCTTAAATGTCTGTCTGTTTTGCTACATGTTTCTTTACCTTGCGAACTTTATTAGCTGTTGCAAATTAGCTTTTAGGTAATTGACTCCAAGCAGGGACTGTAGGGGAGACTTGTTGGTGGCTGAGGAAGCCCTCTGCCTCCCTCTAGTGATAGTTGTGGGTTGCGCCGGTCCATATGCTAGAGCGCCCACGTTTTGGTTGCAGTGTATTGGTACAGATTTCCTGTTCCCTTAGAGTGCTGTGGCTTATTGGTTGTGCGTTTTACCAGGGTGTGCTGGGTGATAGTTGCAGTGTGTTTTATCGGGGTTGCAGTGAAGTATTTGCAGAGCAGTCAATCATAGGCTACCAGGTGCATGCAGGGGTGTACTTGGGATGTCGGGTGGGTGCCTAGGTCCCAGAGGTTGGCCCCCGTCTAGTCATCCTGTCCTGTAAAGTCAACATTTTTAATGAATTAATCTCTTTAATAAAGTTGTATTGCATGTACTCTATTCCTGTGTTTGTGGCGATCTATTCTGGCCTCTGTCACCGGACCACACCGGGTAACAAAGCTAGTGGCAGCTGATGCCGTTTTGCAACCTCTAAAATTCAAAGTTGTTGACAGCTTAAAATGCGATAATTATCAGACAAGTTCTTCAGCGTTTTTTTTCTGATTACTAAGCGGATTTATGGATGTACATTAATTTGACGATTTAACGTTACATGTTGGCAATGCCATCCTCAGTAGGTTATTCGGTCACACTGACAGATAAACTGTGTTTCACGTTTTTCATGTGCCTGCCTACATCATGTAACTGATGGTTAACCAGTTAAACAGACCGAGGAGCACCTTGAATAGCATGTTTTCTACCTCCACTGTAATGATTATCCCAATGGAGATTAAGATAGTTAAGTGTCAGTTTTCGCTCAGATGATTAATACATCGAGGTGTTCCAGCCGCGCAAAGACATTAGGTACAAATAAATAGAGAATTAGATGTAAGAATAACTAGAATGAAACATGCAAAAATGAACAAGAGCATTTAAAGACGAACTCGCCAGGTAGTGACAAGTTAAAATGAAAAGTTAAATGACAAGGACAGTAGGATTAATAGCAGCAAGTCTAGCATATACAGCCATTGAATACAGTCATTTTCTTCAATTTCTTGTTCATTTTAATGCCTGGTACCACTAAAGGTAGATTTGTTTGGACAAATACAGTGATTACAACAAAAATAGCTCATAAGAGTTTAATTTAAGAGCTGGTATCTAGTCATTTTCCATGGTTTTCTTGATAATAACCAAAATCATTCTTACATCAATAGCTATGGCATCGTACTGCCAAAAACAGTGCTTTTAGGCATTCCATGTTTTCTTTTCTGTCTCCTTTAGTCACACGATACACACAGGAGTTAGTACTTGATTGCATAACCATTGTTTTTGATGACTGCAGCCATGCGTCTTGGCATGCTCTCCAGCAGCTTCTGGTATTGTTCTGCTGCCACAGCAGCCCGTTCCTGTTGCACAAATTTGCTTTGTTTTTGGGCTTGTGGTTCTCCAATTTGAGTTTGATGATTTTCCACAGGCATTCCATTGGATTTAGATCTGGTGATTGAGCAGGCTAAGGCATGGTTCGAATGATCTGGTTCTCCATCCAAGCTTTAACTGACCTTGCCGTGTGGCCAGGGGCATTGTCATGTTGGAAAATCCTCGAGGCAGCTGATGGAAGAAGACTGTTATTCGCCCTTCACACAATTGCATATGCCCTGTTCCAGCCATACTGAAACAACCCCAGATCATCATTGATCCACCCCCATGTTTTACTGTAGGGGCAAGACAGTCTGGTTTGTAGGTTTCTCCGCCGCCTTTCACTGATGAAGGGCTCCTTCTGTGCCCCGTGTGACTTCAAACCAGCTTCAAGAAGTCGGTTTTGAACTGTCCTTGCTGAACACGTCACATTCCTCAACAGTGCCCACTCATTTTTAAGGTCCCTGGAGGTCTGACGACAATTACTGACACAGGAACGGATGAGTGCACGGTCATCTCTTTGGATAGAAAGACATTTCCTGCCTCGACCAGCAACCAAATTGGTAGTACCATGTTCGGCTTGTTTTTTCTTGGTGTAATGAACGGCTGTCTTGGAGATCTTCAGTTTTTTGGCTACCTGCCTCTCACTCATGCCACTTTCCAGCAGTGCCAAAATGGCTACCTTTGTGGCTTCACATACTTCTTTTGTTTTGGGCATTATGAGAGAGCTGACAATGTCTGAGTTGTGCTACGACTTGAATGTAAGCAGGAAACCAGGCCAGGCCATTGCATGTGCAGTGTTGCTTATGACATGAGATGGCCTCTTGTATTCCCAGGATATATAATTCAGCTTAAGCATGTCAAACAGGACATAAAGTATTATATAATCAGCTGCATTTTTATTTGTGGTGTTCATTGTATTCTTCAGGTAATATACCTTTAGTGGTACCAGGCATAAAATGAACAAGAAATTGAAGAACACAAGGGCAGTCTAATATTTTTTTTTCTATGACTGTATGTAAACAGTGTACTCCAGAATAGTATTTAATGTTACTGTGATTAAGTAATGATACTTAGTGCTGTCTGTATTAACATAGCAAAATAGAAATATAGTATATGATGTGCTAAGATAATATAACACATTAACATAGAATAGTATGATATTGTACAGTAAAGTATGAGGTATAAGATACAGTAAAAGGTGTAATGTAATAATATAAAACACTGCAGGGTATGTCTGGCTAAAAAGTTGAATCGGGCTCAAGTACGACTACAACACAACATCATCTGGCAACCCACCACTCAGGTGGTCAAGATACGAGCATGTGCACATTTCTGACTTTACTGTTTACATTACAATTCAGGCAGTCATGCAAGATAAAATACTTTTTGACATGACAACTTTTCAGACTTGTAAAATCCTTCTTCTTAGAATAATAAACGATTATACAGTGTTTTGTCATCTAATAGCCGTAAAATGCATGGCTCTTTCACTCCAACCAGCCTTCCTGGATCATATTACTTCATTCTCTGCGTAGCTAGACATGACTCCTCTATAGCTTTACATCGACAATAGTTGTTGATGATATATTAATGCTCTGAATATTGCATAGAGAACCTTCACATGTCAGCCAGCAGCCTTTCAGTCTAAAAGCTACTGGTTATGTGTATCCTTTTAAAACATAGAAACTGCTGGTTGCAATGGGGGTTCATGAAATTTTGTATGATGCTCTACTTCTGTGTTTACAGATGCTGCGAGAAAGAGTGCCGTTATCTGTGCCGCCACTGCTGACATTTCAAAACCTGCAAAACGGTGGTTCAACCTTGCTGCAGACTGGGGGACCTCGAGGGAGCGTGCCACTGTAAAGCTGAGACTCTTGAGATGAGATGAGATTCAACTTTATTGTCATTGTGCAGAGTACAAGTACAGAGACAACGAAATGCAGTTAGCATCCATCCGGAAGTGCAAAAAGACAGCAGTAAAGTGCAGAGTGTGTGCAAATGTACAATATAAAAAATAAGAGTATTGCGAATGGAGTATGTGCAAATATACAGAATAAGAACTAGTATGGGAATTATACTAGATGAATGCGAGGTCAATAACAGTAAACCAGTATGAAAAATACACTATAAGCTAAGTACACTAGGTGAGTATGATTACACTATTTACATATGAATATACTATGTTGGTATCTTACCCTATATATACATTGAGTGAGTTAAAGCAGTGTGAATACACTAATAAATAGAAAACACTTTACGAGTGTACTATAGTGAGGTAGAATATGAATATGATTTCCAGTGTGAACAGAATGTACACTATAGACAGAATGAATAGTTATATAAATAGGGGTGCTATGGGTGGGGTGAGTCCTGCTATCATGTAGATACAACTGCATCCAACTGTATACATGTGTGATGATGTTAGTCCCCATTGGAGCCATTTCATTGTAGTGAAACCATTTTTTGAAACTTGACTGTTTAAAATGACCTGTGGTGACCTCTAGGATAATCACAGCCTCATGAAACTTTACAGCCATAAACTATAGACCTATAGCTTTCAGAGGATGGGTGGCTTTCCTAAGTAGATTAACAATAAGGGGGTTTCTGTGAACTTTACACAGCTGAAAAACTCACCATCCAGTTGCAGAAAAGTACAATTCTTGCAGAAAGTTTTGGATCCCAAATCACAGCATGACTTTTTCTAGGGTGTTCCTCAAGGTCATGGAGTCTTACTGTGGTATTTTGGAGGAATTATTGATCATTTTCATCAATTCTCCAGTGGTAAAAATTGGTTAAATTTAGCACCAAATGAGTGTAACATGGTATCAACCCAAAAATTTCTGCAACAACTTATGAGACATAATATAGCATGGGGATGGACATTATATACTCCTATCATCATGTTCTAAGCCATTATACTCTTTTACTATTTATTTTAATGAGACTTTTACCACCAACTTCTGATCAGTTCATCCTTCAGTTCATTTGGATGTTTTAAGGTGTTCCTCACTGTGTTCATCAAGATTTGAATTTAATAAAAAAGGTTTTTATTCAATTTATGGTAGCATTTCCTTTTTCCAGTAATAACTTTAATGCATGTACAGTCTTAATGACTTCTGTTTTTAGATTATGTTTTGGCCATTTCGAATAAGAATTGAGTCCGGATTGGGTCCGGACTGAATGAGCTACTTCATGAACGGATCCAAATAGGATTTGGGCCGGATGAGCAGCTTTTTGTGCGGATACGGGCAGTGTCAGGACCAGATCCAGTCTGGATCTGTGATCTGAATTATCCGGACTTCTGTTTTTAGATTATTTTTTGGCCATTTCGAATAAGGACTGAACCCAGATCCGGTCTGGATCCGTTCCGGATTCGTCCTGCCGTGCAAGTGGACTCCGATCTGGATCTGTTTTGCGGATCCGTTCCGGAGCCTAACATGCCTCCGGCATGGATCCGGTGCGGAGTCAGTTTGCTATCTGACTAAGTACATAATCCGTGTAACACTGATATAATGCATGGGGGCAGTAGGGGTCGGTTGTGATATGATTTATGTCACGTGTTCATATAATTAGTCATGCTAGTACTTGAGGAAATCACCGGTGGATTCCTTCTGACCCCACACAGGTCTGAACTGCGTGGAAAACAACAGACATTTCCCGTCCAAATAACGAATTAACTTTTGAAGACACATTTTTGTTTTCAGAAATGCTTTTCAAGTTTCCTTGCAAATGAATCCAATAACTGCAATATAGGGAGTTTTGCACTTAGTTATTATGGGAAGTGTATGACATACAAATCTGAGATAGACGTAAAAGAGAATGAAAGACTGAAATTAATTCATTACATTAATTTGTAGCAATACTGGAAAGAAAGAGCACTGATGTTACTTCTTAATGTAATTTAATGTGAATCCACCTACCTTTCATTATCCATTAACTTGATCAGATCAAATCATAAGCGGTTAATTCTCTAGGTGGAGGCAGGTGACAGAACAGTCTCTGTATTATTGTTGTATAACGTGAAGCTGATTGTGCATTGACGTCTTTACGGTGAAGCACTTCAAGTTGCATGTCTTGTATGAAAGGTACTATCCAAATTTCTATATGGTTTTATTATTATCATTCATTCATTCATTCATTCATCGTCAACCGCTTATCCCGTTAGGGGTCGCGGGGGGGCTGGAGCTGATCCCAGCTAGCATAGGGCAAAGGCGGGGTTCACCCTGGACAGGTCGCCAGTCCATCGCAGGGCACATAGAGACAGACAACATATAGATAGACAACCATTCACGCTCACATCCACACCTACGGGCAATTTAGAGTGATCAATTAACCTAAATTGCTTGTTTTTGGACGGTGGGAGGAAGCCTCTTGCTGTGAGGTGACAGCGCTAACCACTACACCACCGTGCAGCCCTTTATTATTATCATTATTTATTTATTGTGATGGGTGCAAGATGGAGGTAGAGTCTCACAGCCTGACGGGAAAACCCCTAAATGGTATTGAAGAAATGCTGGATATTTAACAACCCCAGATATTGAGTCCATACAAAACAAAACAAGTTACTTTCCTTTATATGGGTTAATGGACATTTGCAGGCTATTATTTGTTAAGATGTAAATTCTTAAGTTTCGGGTTTGCCTAATACGTTTGAGGAATTTCATAAACAGATATTGTAATGACTGGAAGTTAGCTAACCCTAACCCTCCACCTTGTGGAGCCATGCAGAGGGCTAAACACATATTATAGGCATTTTGTAAAAGGTGTTGCAGACATTGGTCATCCTTTTATCAGCTCGCACATGCACATAAAGGGAGGTGCTTCCAATGGGGTGGGATCTCTAAGAGTGTTTTATATATATATATATATATATATATATATATATATATATATATATATATATATATATATATATATATATATATATATATATATATATATATATATATATATATATATATATATACATATGTGTATATATATATGTATATATTTTACAGGTTTCTTTGTTTCCATGTGTTCATTATGTGTTATGTTATTTATGTTATTATTAATATTGTTTGTTATTATGATACACTTTACTTTTATAGATTCAATTCACCATCCAAGTGTTCTTTTTAACATTTTTATTATTATATTTCCATTCACAAATTCATTTGTATGGCATCTGCCATCACTGCCATACAAGGAGCTATAAAACGCATTCACACACACCGTTGGCACAGCCTTCAAGGAGCAATTTGAGGCTCAGTATCTTGCCCAAGGACAGTTCAACATGTGGATTGGAGAAGCCAGGGACTGAACCACCAATCTTCTGTTTAAACCAGAGCTGGAGAAAACGCAGACAAACTCTACACAGAGAGGCCCGCCTCCTGTGAGGTGACAGTGCTCACCACTGCACCACTATGCTCATACTACATTTATAAATATAAACTAAGAATATTCATTTCTTGAGCTGTGTGAAGGCATAGCCTATCAGGCCTATACCCACAGTGGTGATGACAAGCGGGAGACCTATTGTCAGCAGACCTCTAGCACAGCTCTGAAACAAAGACTCAGTCTCTGGGGGGCTCTCATCTGTGACATCTGCAGGTGCAGGTGTGCAGGTGTGTAGGTTCTCCTTGTTCACTTTGTTGAGCGCTTGCCTAAACTGTTCTGCAGCAGAGGTCAGCATCTGTGTTTTCTTATCTTTAGCCCTGATGACTTTCTGATCCTCTCTGACTTGGTTCTGAAGTTCAGGCACAGCTTCACTTATAGCCTCTTCTTGTCTCAGAGATTCAAGGTGGGCAACCTTCGCAATCAGGCTCTGATTCTCATCAGTTACGATTTTCTGGTTTTTCTTCAGATCATGAATTTGTTTACGCAGATTCTCATTCTCCATCTCGTTTTCGAAAAGCTGATAGCGGAGGTGGAAAATATGAATCTCATCAGTTATGTTTTTCTCATATTTCAGACGAAGTTGTTCTTGCAGATTCCCATTATCTATCTCTTTTTTGGATAGCTGATCGTGAAGGTCGGCAATCTGCTGAATCAGACTCTGATTCTCATCAGTGATGATTTTCTCGTTTTTCTTCAGATCATGAAGTTGTTTTCGCAGATTCTCAACCTCCATCTCTTTTTCGAGTAGCTCATTGCGGAGGTGGGAAATACGCTGAATCAGGCTCTGCTTATCATCAGTTATGATTTTCTCATTTTTCATCAGATCGTGAAGTTGTTTTTGGATATCCTCATTCTCTGTCTCTTTTTTGACTAGCTGATCGTGGAGGTGGGACATCTGCTTAATCAGGGTCTGGTGCTTATCAGTCATGATTTTCTCATTTTTCTTCAGATCATGAAGTTGGTCTTGCAGATTCTCATTCTGTGCCTCTTTAATGCTCATCTGAGATTTCAGCAGGGCCAGTTTATCACAAATGTCCTTACGCGCCTTGATCAGAGAGTCCTGTCTTTCCTCACCATCTTGCACTTCTGCCAATAGGTTTTTGTACCTTATCTCCATCATTTTGTTCTTGTGTGTAAGCATGGCTATCTTCTCTATCAGCTCATCTCTGTCTTGCTGATTGGCACAAAGCTCGCTGTCACATTGTTTCCTCAGATCCTCAATCTCTTCTTGGTTTATCTTGTCTTTCAATTGAAGTCTGGCTACCTCATTAGTCATATTTTCATTACTGATAGTCAAATCCAAAATCTTTGCCTTCAGTTGACGTGTCTGAGTGTTATGTTTCTTTTCGATCTCGTCTAACTCCTTCTGATGTGCCTCTCCTTTTTCAAACAGCATCTGCTGTTCCTTGATTTCACTTTCTGTTTGCACCGTTCTATACTTCAGTTGGTTCTGCAGATCTTCCATGCCTGCGTAAAAGTTGCAAGTCTCCTCGTGTTTGTCCATTTTATCTGCAACGCTTATCTTCTGCCTGTTCTGGAAATCAACAGTTGTCTATAGACAATTTTGCTTTCCTCAAAACCTTGAAACAATCTAGCTACTGCTTTCCTGCCAAGCCTGAATGAAATGAAGCCTCATGTATTCCTTAGTCCTTGTAAGCAGATCGCAGAATCCCTGCGCTTTGATCTTGCTCTGACGTCATGACATTTTAAAATTCGATCACGTGTTACGACATGACGTTCGTCAGAACCATCACGTGCGTTACTATCATGGCGCCTCATCGTGACATTCTACGCGCATGCGCTTGTGCACAGTTTAGCAACAGATTCCGGGGGGCGGATCCGCCCTAGCATCTCGCTCATTTCGGTCACCCGCCCAGGATCCGGCCCGCCTCCAGAGAGGACGCTGTCAAACTGTGGACACAGTATCGATACCAGGCGGATCCGCACACCGAACGCGCCTTTTCTTTTCCCTCCCAGTCAAAATACTTAACGGCTGAGTCGCAGTTGCTGACTGCTCCCTCTGGGTGGAGGAGCCCTCGTTGTGAGACCGAGGAGGATACGACCAAGGTAAGCAGCTAACGCTAAACTGCCTAGTAAAATTATACCGGTCATAGATAACGTTTTTAATTGCCATGTATGCTGTCTTTAATTCTGAAATGTGCATTTATGGCAGGCCGAGTTAGCTCAAGTTACACCACATTAGCACTAGCTAACATAGCGTTAGATTTGAGATAAAGTTAACAAACTCCCAGTTGGACGGGATGTATTTCTGTCTGGGAGGGGCTGATTTTATCATTAATTAACGTTAACCTTGCCTGCTGTGGTTATTTTGATCCAGCCCTGAGCGCATATTTCAGGAGCAAGACCCCATGGTACGTTAACGTTTAATGTCTAGCTAACACAGTGTTAGCTAGCTAGTTAGCTAGCTAGTTAGCTAGCACGAGGGACAGGTTCTGGTATAATGTTGCTCGTTTGAGCCACGTTTTCAGCTGATATGTGTATAGATGATAAATAATTTCTGTATAACAGAATGCCGAATTAGCTATCAGTAGTTTCTGTTTTTATTGTAGCCATGGATGTGGAGATAAATGTGACGGGGTGACTTTGGTACTGTAGTGAAGTAATGTGGGGAAGGGTATCTCCTGGCGGATATGTAGGGAACAGCCCCGCGTGCTTGATGACTGATGATTTTCACCTGTGTGTGGTTGTTAGGAAGCGGAGTGATAAAGGAGGGAGATTGAATGGTTGGGGCGGGTGAGAGACGAGACTGGTTTCTGTCGTGGCTGTGGCCGGCACGGTGCGGGTGGGTGCTGTTCGCAACTTTTAGTGTTGCCGACAGTGAAGACAGCAGACAGGGGGTCCGTTCCTCTGTTAGGAGGGGAGGCTGGATGCCTCCTTTAGATAGAGAGGGACTGGGGTTTAGTTGTGGCCTCGCCTGAGCTGCACGACGCTGTGTTCATCCTATTTGATGCCTCACCTCACGCCAGACCGAGCCGCCTGCTGCCGCTGCTGAGTACTGCTGTTGCTTCCGGAGAGCCTGGGGGTCCTGCTAACGTTAACGGACGGGTCCATGTGTGCAACCCCATGGGGGGGGTCTCGTCGCCGGGGGGCGAGATAAGTCTTGAACATTCTTACCTTAAATGTCTGTCTGTTTTGCTACATGTTTCTTTACCTTGCGAACTTTATTAGCTGTTGCAAATTAGCTTTTAGGTAATTGACTCCAAGCAGGGACTGTAGGGGAGACTTGTTGGTGGCTGAGGAAGCCCTCTGCCTCCCTCTAGTGATAGTTGTGGGTTGCGCCGGTCCATATGCTAGAGCGCCCACGTTTTGGTTGCAGTGTATTGGTACAGATTTCCTGTTCCCTTAGAGTGCTGTGGCTTATTGGTTGTGCGTTTTACCAGGGTGTGCTGGGTGATAGTTGCAGTGTGTTTTATCGGGGTTGCAGTGAAGTATTTGCAGAGCAGTCAATCATAGGCTACCAGGTGCATGCAGGGGTGTACTTGGGATGTCGGGTGGGTGCCTAGGTCCCAGAGGTTGGCCCCCGTCTAGTCATCCTGTCCTGTAAAGTCAACATTTTTAATGAATTAATCTCTTTAATAAAGTTGTATTGCATGTACTCTATTCCTGTGTTTGTGGCGATCTATTCTGGCCTCTGTCACCGGACCACACCGGGTAACAAAGCTAGTGGCAGCTGATGCCGTTTTGCAACCTCTAAAATTCAAAGTTGTTGACAGCTTAAAATGCGATAATTATCAGACAAGTTCTTCAGCGTTTTTTTTCTGATTACTAAGCGGATTTATGGATGTACATTAATTTGACGATTTAACGTTACATGTTGGCAATGCCATCCTCAGTAGGTTATTCGGTCACACTGACAGATAAACTGTGTTTCACGTTTTTCATGTGCCTGCCTACATCATGTAACTGATGGTTAACCAGTTAAACAGACCGAGGAGCACCTTGAATAGCATGTTTTCTACCTCCACTGTAATGATTATCCCAATGGAGATTAAGATAGTTAAGTGTCAGTTTTCGCTCAGATGATTAATACATCGAGGTGTTTCAGCCGCACAAAGACATTAGGTACAAATAAATAGAGAATTAGATGTAAGAATAACTAGAATGAAACATGCAAAAATGAACAAGAGCATTTAAAGACGAACTCGCCAGGTAGTGACAAGTTAAAATGAAAAGTTAAATGACAAGGACAGTAGGATTAATAGCAGCAAGTCTAGCATATACAGCCATTGAATACAGTCATTTTCTTCAATTTCTTGTTCATTTTAATGCCTGGTACCACTAAAGGTAGATTTGTTTGGACAAATACAGTGATTACAACAAAAATAGCTCATAAGAGTTTAATTTAAGAGCTGGTATCTAGTCATTTTCCATGGTTTTCTTGATAATAACCAAAATCATTCTTACATCAATAGCTATGGCATCGTACTGCCAAAAACAGTGCTTTTAGGTATTCCATGTTTTCTTTTCTGTCTCCTTTAGTCACACGATACACACAGGAGTTAGTACTTGATTGCATAACCATTGTTTTTGATGACTGCAGCCATGCGTCTTGGCATGCTCTCCACCAGCTTCTGGTATTGTTCTGCTGCCACAGCAGCCCGTTCCTGTTGCACAAATTTGCTTTGTTTTTGGGCTTGTGGTTCTCCATTTTGAGTTTGATGATTTTCCACAGGCATTCCATTGGATTTAGATCTGGTGATTGAGCAGGCTAAGGCATGGTTCGAATGATCTGGTTCTCCATCCAGGCTTTAACTGACCTTGCCGTGTGGCCAGGGGCATTGTCACGTTGGAAAATCCTCGAGGCAGCTGATGGAAGAAGACTGTTATTCGCCCTTCACACAATTGCATATGCCCTGTTCCAGCCATACTGAAACAACCCCAGATCATCATTGATCCACCCCCATGTTTTACTGTAGGGGCAAGACAGTCTGGTTTGTAGGTTTCTCCGCCGCCTTTCACTGATGAAGGGCTCCTTCTGTGCCCTGTGTGACTTCAAACCAGCTTCAAGAAGTCGGTTTTGAACTGTCCTTGCTGACCAAGTCACATTCCTCAACAGTGCCCACTCATTTTTAAGGTCCCTGGAGGTCTGACGACAATTACTGACACAGGAACGGATGAGTGCACGGTCATCTCTTTGGATAGAAAGACATTTCCTGCCTCGACCAGCAACCAAATTGGTAGTACCATGTTCGGCTTGTTTTTTCTTGGTGTAATGAACGGCTGTCTTGGAGATCTTCAGTTTTTTGGCTACCTGCCTCTCACTCATGCCACTTTCCAGCAGTGCCAAAATGGCTACCTTTGTGGCTTCACATACTTCTTTTGTTTTGGGCATTATGAGAGAGCTGACAATGTCTGAGTTGTGCTACGACTTGAATGTAAGCAGGAAACCAGGCCAGGCCATTGCATGTGCAGTGTTGCTTATGACATGAGATGGCCTCTTGTATTCCCAGGATATATAATTCAGCTTAAGCATGTCAAACAGGACATAAAGTATTATATAATCAGCTGCATTTTTATTTGTGGTGTTCATTGTATTCTTCAGGTAATATACCTTTAGTGGTACCAGGCATAAAATGAACAAGAAATTGAAGAACACAAGGGCAGTCTAATATTTTTTTTCTATGACTGTATGTAAACAGTGTACTCCAGAATAGTATTTAATGTTACTGTGATTAAGTAATGATACTTAGTGCTGTCTGTATTAACATAGCAAAATAGAAATATAGTATATGATGTGCTAAGATAATATAACACATTAACATAGAATAGTATGATATTGTACAGTAAAGTATGAGGTATAAGATACAGTAAAAGGTGTAATGTAATAATATAAAACACTGCAGGGTATGTCTGGCTAAAAAGTTGAATCGGGCTCAAGTACGACTACAACACAACATCATCTGGCAACCCACCACTCAGGTGGTCAAGATACGAGCATGTGCACATTTCTGACTTTACTGTTTACATTACAATTCAGGCAGTCATGCAAGATAAAATACTTTTTGACATGACAACTTTTCAGACTTGTAAAATCCTTCTTCTTAGAATAATAAACGATTATACAGTGTTTTGTCATTTAATAGCCGTAAAATGCATGGCTCTTTCACTCCAACCAGCCTTCCTGGATCATATTACTTCATTCTCTGCGTAGCTAGACATGACTCCTCTATAGCTTTACATCGACAATAGTTGTTGATGATATATTAATGCTCTGAATATTGCATAGAGAACCTTCACATGTCAGCCAGCAGCCTTTCAGTCTAAAAGCTACTGGTTATGTGTATCCTTTTAAAACATAGAAACTGCTGGTTGCAATGGGGGTTCATGAAATTTTGTATGATGCTCTACTTCTGTGTTTACAGATGCTGCGAGAAAGAGTGCCGTTATCTGTGCCGCCACTGCTGACATTTCAAAACCTGCAAAACGGTGGTTCAACCTTGCTGCAGACTGGGGGACCTCGAGGGAGCATGCCACTGTAAAGCTGAGACTCTTGAGATGAGATGAGATTCAACTTTATTGTCATTGTGCAGAGTACAAGTACAGAGACAACGAAATGCAGTTAGCATCCATCCGGAAGTGCAAAAAGACAGCAGTAAAGTGCAGAGTGTGTGCAAATGTACAATATAAAAAATAAGAGTATTGCGAATGGAGTATGTGCAAATATACAGAATAAGAACTAGTATGGGAATTATACTAGATGAATGCGAGGTCAATAACAGTAAACCAGTATGAAAAATACACTATAAGCTAAGTACACTAGGTGAGTATGATTACACTATTTACATATGAATATACTATGTTGGTATCTTACCCTATATATACATTGAGTGAGTTAAAGCAGTGTGAATACACTAATAAATAGAAAACACTTTACGAGTGTACTATAGTGAGGTAGAATATGAATATGATTTCCAGTGTGAACAGAATGTACACTATAGACAGAATGAATAGTTATATAAATAGGGGTGCTATGGGTGGGGTGGGGGGGGGGAGTCCTGCTATCATGTAGATACAACTGCATCCAACTGTATACATGTGTGATGATGTTAGTCCCCATTGGAGCCATTTCATTGTAGTGAAACCATTTTTTGAAACTTGACTGTTTAAAATGACCTGTGGTGACCTCTAGGATAATCACAGCCTCATGAAACTTTACAGCCATAAACTATAGACCTATAGCTTTCAGAGGATGGGTGGCTTTCCTAAGTAGATTAGATTAACAATAAGGGGGTTTCTGTGAACTTAACACAGCTGAAAAACTCACCATCCAGTTGCAGAAAAGTACAATTCTTGCAGAAAGTTTTGGATCCCAAATCACAGCATGACTTTTTCTAGGGTGTTCCTCAAGGTCATGGAGTCTTACTGTGGTATTTTGGAGGAATTATTGATCATTTTCATCAATTCTCCAGTGGTAAAAATTGGTTAAATTTAGCACCAAATGAGTGTAACATGGTATCAACCCAAAAATTTCTGCAACAACTTATGAGACATAATATAGCATGGGGATGGACATTATATACTCCTATCATCATGTTCTAAGCCATTATACTCTTTTACTATTTATTTTAATGAGACTTTTACCACCAACTTCTGATCAGTTCAGCCTTCAGTTCATTTGGATGTTTTAAGGTGTTCCTCACTGTGTTCATCAAGATTTGAATTTAATAAAAAAGGTTTTTATTCAATTTATGGTAGCATTTCCTTTTTCCAGTAATAACTTTAATGCATGTACAGTCTTAATGACTTCTGTTTTTAGATTATTTTTTGGCCATTTCGAATAGAATGGTCGGTTGGGTCGGCTGAATGAGTCTTATGACGGTAAATAGGATTTGGGCCGGATGAGAGCTTTTGTGCGGATACGGGAGTGTCAGGAAGATCCAGTCTGGATTGTGATCTGAATTATCCGGACTTCTGTTTTTAGATTATTTTTTGGCCATTTCGAATAAGGACTGAACCCAGATCCGGTCTGGATCCGTTCCGGATTCGTCCTGCCGTGCAAGTGGACTCCGATCTGGATCTGTTTTGCGGATCCGTTCCGGAGCCTAACATGCCTCCGGCATGGATCCGGTGCGGAGTCAGTTTGCTATCTGACTAAGTACATAATCCGTGTAACACTGATATAATGCATGGGGGCAGTAGGGGTCTGTTGTGATATGATTTATGTCACGTGTTCATATAATTAGTCATGCTAGTACTTGAGGAAATCACCGGTGGATTCCTTCTGACCCCACACAGGTCTGAACTGCGTGGAAAACAACAGACATTTCCCGTCCAAATAACGAATTAACTTTTGAAGACACATTTTTGTTTTCAGAAATGCTTTTCAAGTTTCCTTGCAAATGAATCCAATAACTGCAATATAGGGAGTTTTGCACTTAGTTATTATAGGAAGTGTATGACATACAAATCTGAGATAGACGTAAAAGAGAATGAAAGACTGAAATTAATTCATTACATTAATTTGTAGCAATACTGGAAAGAAAGAGCACTGATGTTACTTCTTAATGTAATTTAATGTGAATCCACCTACCTTTCATTATCCATTAACTTGATCAGATCAAATCATAAGCGGTTAATTCTCTAGGTGGAGGCAGGTGACAGTGCAGTCTCTGTATTATTGTTGTATAACGTGAAGCTGATTGTGCATTGACGTCTTTACGGTGAAGCACTTCAAGTTGCATGTCTTGTATGAAAGGTACTATCCAAATTTCTATATGGTTTTATTATTATCATTCATTCATTCATTCATTCATCGTCAACCGCTTATCCCGTTAGGGGTCGCGGGGGGGCTGGAGCTGATCCCAGCTAGCATAGGGCAAAGGCGGGGTTCACCCTGGACAGGTCGCCAGTCCATCGCAGGGCACATAGAGACAGACAACATATAGATAGACAACCATTCACGCTCACATCCACACCTACGGGCAATTTAGAGTGATCAATTAACCTAAATTGCTTGTTTTTGGACGGTGGGAGGAAGCCGGAGTACCCGGAGAAAACCCATGCTTACATGGGGAGAACATACAAACTCCACACAGAAGAGTCCCAAGCCGGAATCGAACCTGCGACCCTCTTGCTGTGAGGTGACAGCGCTAACCACTACACCACCGTGCAGCCCTTTATTATTATCATTATTTATTTATTGTGGTGGGTGCAAGATGGAGGTAGAGTCTCACAGCCTGACGGGAAAACCCCTAAATGGTATTGAAGAAATGCTGGATATTTAACAACCCCAGATATTGAGTCCATACAAAACAAAACAAGTTACTTTCCTTTATATGGGTTAATGGACATTTGCAGGCTATTATTTGTTAAGATGTAAATTCTTAAGTTTCGGGTTTGCCTAATACGTTTGAGGAATTTCATAAACAGATATTGTAATGACTGGAAGTTAGCTAACCCTAACCCTCCACCTTGTGGAGCCATGCAGAGGGCTAAACACATATTATAGGCATTTTGTAAAAGGTGTTGCAGACATTGGTCATCCTTTTATCAGCTCGCACATGCACATAAAGGGAGGTGCTTCCAATGGGGTGGGATCTCTAAGAGTGTTTATATATATATATATATATATGCGTATATATATATATGTATATATATATATATGCGTATATATATATATATGTATATATATATATATATATATATATATATATATATATATATATATATATATATATATATATATATATATATGTGTATATATATACGTATATATACATATGTGTATATATATATATGTATATATTTTACAGGTTTCTTTGTTTCCATGTGTTCATTATGTGTTATGTTATTTATGTTATTATTAATATTGTTTGTTATTATGATACACTTTACTTTTATAGATTCAATTCACCATCCAAGTGTTCTTTTTAACATTTTTATTATTATATTTCCATTCACAAATTCATTTGTATGGCATCTGCCATCACTGCCATACAAGGAGCTATAAAACGCATTCACACACACCGTTGGCACAGCCTTCAAGGAGCAATTTGAGGCTCAGTATCTTGCCCAAGGACAGTTCAACATGTGGATTGGAGAAGCCAGGGACTGAACCACCAATCTTCTGTTTAAACCAGAGCTGGAGAAAACGCAGACAAACTCTACACAGAGAGGCCCGCCTCCTGTGAGGTGACAGTGCTCACCACTGCACCACTATGCTCATACTACATTTATAAATATAAACTAAGAATATTCATTTCTTGAGCTGTGTGAAGGCATAGCCTATCAGGCCTATACCCACAGTGGTGATGACAAGCGGGAGACCTATTGTCAGCAGACCTCTAGCACAGCTCTGAAACAAAGACTCAGTCTCTGGGGGGCTCTCATCTGTGACATCTGCAGGTGCAGGTGTGCAGGTGTGTAGGTTCTCCTTGTTCACTTTGTTGAGCGCTTGCCTAAACTGTTCTGCAGCAGAGGTCAGCATCTGTGTTTTCTTATCTTTAGCCCTGATGACTTTCTGATCCTCTCTGACTTGGTTCTGAAGTTCAGGCACAGCTTCACTTATAGCCTCTTCTTGTCTCAGAGATTCAAGGTGGGCAACCTTCGCAATCAGGCTCTGATTCTCATCAGTTACGATTTTCTGGTTTTTCTTCAGATCATGAATTTGTTTTCGCAGATTCTCATTCTCCATCTCGTTTTCGAAAAGCTGATAGCGGAGGTGGAAAATATGAATCTCATCAGTTATGTTTTTCTCATATTTCAGACGAAGTTGTTCTTGCAGATTCCCATTATCTATCTCTTTTTTGGATAGCTGATCGTGAAGGTCGGCAATCTGCTGAATCAGACTCTGATTCTCATCAGTGATGATTTTCTCGTTTTTCTTCAGATCATGAAGTTGTTTTCGCAGATTCTCAACCTCCATCTCTTTTTCGAGTAGCTCATTGCGGAGGTGGGAAATACGCTGAATCAGGCTCTGCTTATCATCAGTTATGATTTTCTCATTTTTCATCAGATCGTGAAGTTGTTTTTGGATATCCTCATTCTCTGTCTCTTTTTTGACTAGCTGATCGTGGAGGTGGGACATCTGCTTAATCAGGGTCTGGTGCTTATCAGTCATGATTTTCTCATTTTTCTTCAGATCATGAAGTTGGTCTTGCAGATTCTCATTCTGTGCCTCTTTAATGCTCATCTGAGATTTCAGCAGGGCCAGTTTATCACAAATGTCCTTACGCGCCTTGATCAGAGAGTCCTGTCTTTCCTCACCATCTTCCACTTCTGCCAATAGGTTTTTGTACCTTATCTCCATCATTTTGTTCTTGTGTGTAAGCATGGCTATCTTCTCTATCAGCTCATCTCTGTCTTGCTGATTGGCACAAAGCTCGCTGTCACATTGTTTCCTCAGATCCTCAATCTCTTCTTGGTTTATCTTGTCTTTCAATTGAAGTCTGGCTACCTCATTAGTCATATTTTCATTACTGATAGTCAAATCCAAAATCTTTGCCTTCAGTTGACGTGTCTGAGTGTTATGTTTCTTTTCGATCTCGTCTAACTCCTTCTGATGTGCCTCTCCTTTTTCAAACAGCATCTGCTGTTCCTTGATTTCACTTTCTGTTTGCACCGTTCTATACTTCAGTTGGTTCTGCAGATCTTCCATGCCTGCGTAAAAGTTGCAAGTCTCCTCGTGTTTGTCCATTTTATCTGCAACGCTTATCTTCTGCCTGTTCTGGAAATCAACAGTTGTCTATAGACAATTTTGCTTTCCTCAAAACCTTGAAACAATCTAGCTACTGCTTTCCTGCCAAGCCTGAATGAAATGAAGCCTCATGTATTCCTTAGTCCTTGTAAGCAGATCGCAGAATCCCTGCGCTTTGATCTTGCTCTGACGTCATGACATTTTAAAATTCGATCACGTGTTACGACATGACGTTCGTCAGAACCATCACGTGCGTTACTATCATGGCGCCTCATCGTGACATTCTACGCGCATGCGCTTGTGCACAGTTTAGCAACAGATTCCGGGGGGCGGATCCGCCCTAGCATCTCGCTCATTTCGGTCACCCGCCCAGGATCCGGCCCGCCTCCAGAGAGGACGCTGTCAAACTGTGGACACAGTATCGATACCAGGCGGATCCGCACACCGAACGCGCCTTTTCTTTTCCCTCCCAGTCAAAATACTTAACGGCTGAGTCGCAGTTGCTGACTGCTCCCTCTGGGTGGAGGAGCCCTCGTTGTGAGACCGAGGAGGATACGACCAAGGTAAGCAGCTAACGCTAAACTGCCTAGTAAAATTATACCGGTCATAGATAACGTTTTTAATTGCCATGTATGCTGTCTTTAATTCTGAAATGTGCATTTATGGCAGGCCGAGTTAGCTCAAGTTACACCACATTAGCACTAGCTAACATAGCGTTAGATTTGAGATAAAGTTAACAAACTCCCAGTTGGACGGGATGTATTTCTGTCTGGGAGGGGCTGATTTTATCATTAATTAACGTTAACCTTGCCTGCTGTGGTTATTTTGATCCAGCCCTGAGCGCATATTTCAGGAGCAAGACCCCATGGTACGTTAACGTTTAATGTCTAGCTAACACAGTGTTAGCTAGCTAGTTAGCTAGCTAGTTAGCTAGCACGAGGGACAGGTTCTGGTATAATGTTGCTCGTTTGAGCCACGTTTTCAGCTGATATGTGTATAGATGATAAATAATTTCTGTATAACAGAATGCCGAATTAGCTATCAGTAGTTTCTGTTTTTATTGTAGCCATGGATGTGGAGATAAATGTGACGGGGTGACTTTGGTACTGTAGTGAAGTAATGTGGGGAAGGGTATCTCCTGGCGGATATGTAGGGAACAGCCCCGCGTGCTTGATGACTGATGATTTTCACCTGTGTGTGGTTGTTAGGAAGCGGAGTGATAAAGGAGGGAGATTGAATGGTTGGGGCGGGTGAGAGACGAGACTGGTTTCTGTCGTGGCTGTGGCCGGCACGGTGCGGGTGGGTGCTGTTCGCAACTTTTAGTGTTGCCGACAGTGAAGACAGCAGACAGGGGGTCCGTTCCTCTGTTAGGAGGGGAGGCTGGATGCCTCCTTTAGATAGAGAGGGACTGGGGTTTAGTTGTGGCCTCGCCTGAGCTGCACGACGCTGTGTTCATCCTATTTGATGCCTCACCTCACGCCAGACCGAGCCGCCTGCTGCCGCTGCTGAGTACTGCTGTTGCTTCCGGAGAGCCTGGGGGTCCTGCTAACGTTAACGGACGGGTCCATGTGTGCAACCCCATGGGGGGGGTCTCGTCGCCGGGGGGCGAGATAAGTCTTGAACATTCTTACCTTAAATGTCTGTCTGTTTTGCTACATGTTTCTTTACCTTGCGAACTTTATTAGCTGTTGCAAATTAGCTTTTAGGTAATTGACTCCAAGCAGGGACTGTAGGGGAGACTTGTTGGTGGCTGAGGAAGCCCTCTGCCTCCCTCTAGTGATAGTTGTGGGTTGCGCCGGTCCATATGCTAGAGCGCCCACGTTTTGGTTGCAGTGTATTGGTACAGATTTCCTGTTCCCTTAGAGTGCTGTGGCTTATTGGTTGTGCGTTTTACCAGGGTGTGCTGGGTGATAGTTGCAGTGTGTTTTATCGGGGTTGCAGTGAAGTATTTGCAGAGCAGTCAATCATAGGCTACCAGGTGCATGCAGGGGTGTACTTGGGATGTCGGGTGGGTGCCTAGGTCCCAGAGGTTGGCCCCCGTCTAGTCATCCTGTCCTGTAAAGTCAACATTTTTAATGAATTAATCTCTTTAATAAAGTTGTATTGCATGTACTCTATTCCTGTGTTTGTGGCGATCTATTCTGGCCTCTGTCACCGGACCACACCGGGTAACAAAGCTAGTGGCAGCTGATGCCGTTTTGCAACCTCTAAAATTCAAAGTTGTTGACAGCTTAAAATGCGATAATTATCAGACAAGTTCTTCAGCGTTTTTTTTCTGATTACTAAGCGGATTTATGGATGTACATTAATTTGACGATTTAACGTTACATGTTGGCAATGCCATCCTCAGTAGGTTATTCGGTCACACTGACAGATAAACTGTGTTTCACGTTTTTCATGTGCCTGCCTACATCATGTAACTGATGGTTAACCAGTTAAACAGACCGAGGAGCACCTTGAATAGCATGTTTTCTACCTCCACTGTAATGATTATCCCAATGGAGATTAAGATAGTTAAGTGTCAGTTTTCGCTCAGATGATTAATACATCGAGGTGTTTCAGCCGCACAAAGACATTAGGTACAAATAAATAGAGAATTAGATGTAAGAATAACTAGAATGAAACATGCAAAAATGAACAAGAGCATTTAAAGACGAACTCGCCAGGTAGTGACAAGTTAAAATGAAAAGTTAAATGACAAGGACAGTAGGATTAATAGCAGCAAGTCTAGCATATACAGCCATTGAATACAGTCATTTTCTTCAATTTCTTGTTCATTTTAATGCCTGGTACCACTAAAGGTAGATTTGTTTGGACAAATACAGTGATTACAACAAAAATAGCTCATAAGAGTTTAATTTAAGAGCTGGTATCTAGTCATTTTCCATGGTTTTCTTGATAATAACCAAAATCATTCTTACATCAATAGCTATGGCATCGTACTGCCAAAAACAGTGCTTTTAGGTATTCCATGTTTTCTTTTCTGTCTCCTTTAGTCACACGATACACACAGGAGTTAGTACTTGATTGCATAACCATTGTTTTTGATGACTGCAGCCATGCGTCTTGGCATGCTCTCCACCAGCTTCTGGTATTGTTCTGCTGCCACAGCAGCCCGTTCCTGTTGCACAAATTTGCTTTGTTTTTGGGCTTGTGGTTCTCCATTTTGAGTTTGATGATTTTCCACAGGCATTCCATTGGATTTAGATCTGGTGATTGAGCAGGCTAAGGCATGGTTCGAATGATCTGGTTCTCCATCCAGGCTTTAACTGACCTTGCCGTGTGGCCAGGGGCATTGTCACGTTGGAAAATCCTCGAGGCAGCTGATGGAAGAAGACTGTTATTCGCCCTTCACACAATTGCATATGCCCTGTTCCAGCCATACTGAAACAACCCCAGATCATCATTGATCCACCCCCATGTTTTACTGTAGGGGCAAGACAGTCTGGTTTGTAGGTTTCTCCGCCGCCTTTCACTGATGAAGGGCTCCTTCTGTGCCCTGTGTGACTTCAAACCAGCTTCAAGAAGTCGGTTTTGAACTGTCCTTGCTGACCAAGTCACATTCCTCAACAGTGCCCACTCATTTTTAAGGTCCCTGGAGGTCTGACGACAATTACTGACACAGGAACGGATGAGTGCACGGTCATCTCTTTGGATAGAAAGACATTTCCTGCCTCGACCAGCAACCAAATTGGTAGTACCATGTTCGGCTTGTTTTTTCTTGGTGTAATGAACGGCTGTCTTGGAGATCTTCAGTTTTTTGGCTACCTGCCTCTCACTCATGCCACTTTCCAGCAGTGCCAAAATGGCTACCTTTGTGGCTTCACATACTTCTTTTGTTTTGGGCATTATGAGAGAGCTGACAATGTCTGAGTTGTGCTACGACTTGAATGTAAGCAGGAAACCAGGCCAGGCCATTGCATGTGCAGTGTTGCTTATGACATGAGATGGCCTCTTGTATTCCCAGGATATATAATTCAGCTTAAGCATGTCAAACAGGACATAAAGTATTATATAATCAGCTGCATTTTTATTTGTGGTGTTCATTGTATTCTTCAGGTAATATACCTTTAGTGGTACCAGGCATAAAATGAACAAGAAATTGAAGAACACAAGGGCAGTCTAATATTTTTTTTCTATGACTGTATGTAAACAGTGTACTCCAGAATAGTATTTAATGTTACTGTGATTAAGTAATGATACTTAGTGCTGTCTGTATTAACATAGCAAAATAGAAATATAGTATATGATGTGCTAAGATAATATAACACATTAACATAGAATAGTATGATATTGTACAGTAAAGTATGAGGTATAAGATACAGTAAAAGGTGTAATGTAATAATATAAAACACTGCAGGGTATGTCTGGCTAAAAAGTTGAATCGGGCTCAAGTACGACTACAACACAACATCATCTGGCAACCCACCACTCAGGTGGTCAAGATACGAGCATGTGCACATTTCTGACTTTACTGTTTACATTACAATTCAGGCAGTCATGCAAGATAAAATACTTTTTGACATGACAACTTTTCAGACTTGTAAAATCCTTCTTCTTAGAATAATAAACGATTATACAGTGTTTTGTCGTTTAATAGCCGTAAAATGCATGGCTCTTTCACTCCAACCAGCCTTCCTGGATCATATTACTTCATTCTCTGCGTAGCTAGACATGACTCCTCTATAGCTTTACATCGACAATAGTTGTTGATGATATATTAATGCTCTGAATATTGCATAGAGAACCTTCACATGTCAGCCAGCAGCCTTTCAGTCTAAAAGCTACTGGTTATGTGTATCCTTTTAAAACATAGAAACTGCTGGTTGCAATGGGGGTTCATGAAATTTTGTATGATGCTCTACTTCTGTGTTTACAGATGCTGCGAGAAAGAGTGCCGTTATCTGTGCCGCCACTGCTGACATTTCAAAACCTGCAAAACGGTGGTTCAACCTTGCTGCAGACTGGGGGACCTCGAGGGAGCGTGCCACTGTAAAGCTGAGACTCTTGAGATGAGATGAGATTCAACTTTATTGTCATTGTGCAGAGTACAAGTACAGAGACAACGAAATGCAGTTAGCATCCATCCGGAAGTGCAAAAAGACAGCAGTAAAGTGCAGAGTGTGTGCAAATGTACAATATAAAAAATAAGAGTATTGCGAATGGAGTATGTGCAAATATACAGAATAAGAACTAGTATGGGAATTATACTAGATGAATGCGAGGTCAATAACAGTAAACCAGTATGAAAAATACACTATAAGCTAAGTACACTAGGTGAGTATGATTACACTATTTACATATGAATATACTATGTTGGTATCTTACCCTATATATACATTGAGTGAGTTAAAGCAGTGTGAATACACTAATAAATAGAAAACACTTTACGAGTGTACTATAGTGAGGTAGAATATGAATATGATTTCCAGTGTGAACAGAATGTACACTATAGACAGAATGAATAGTTATATAAATAGGGGTGCTATGGGTGGGGTGAGTCCTGCTATCATGTAGATACAACTGCATCCAACTGTATACATGTGTGATGATGTTAGTCCCCATTGGAGCCATTTCATTGTAGTGAAACCATTTTTTGAAACTTGACTGTTTAAAATGACCTGTGGTGACCTCTAGGATAATCACAGCCTCATGAAACTTTACAGCCATAAACTATAGACCTATAGCTTTCAGAGGATGGGTGGCTTTCCTAAGTAGATTAACAATAAGGGGGTTTCTGTGAACTTTACACAGCTGAAAAACTCACCATCCAGTTGCAGAAAAGTACAATTCTTGCAGAAAGTTTTGGATCCCAAATCACAGCATGACTTTTTCTAGGGTGTTCCTCAAGGTCATGGAGTCTTACTGTGGTATTTTGGAGGAATTATTGATCATTTTCATCAATTCTCCAGTGGTAAAAATTGGTTAAATTTAGCACCAAATGAGTGTAACATGGTATCAACCCAAAAATTTCTGCAACAACTTATGAGACATAATATAGCATGGGGATGGACATTATATACTCCTATCATCATGTTCTAAGCCATTATACTCTTTTACTATTTATTTTAATGAGACTTTTACCACCAACTTCTGATCAGTTCATCCTTCAGTTCATTTGGATGTTTTAAGGTGTTCCTCACTGTGTTCATCAAGATTTGAATTTAATAAAAAAGGTTTTTATTCAATTTATGGTAGCATTTCCTTTTTCCAGTAATAACTTTAATGCATGTACAGTCTTAATGACTTCTGTTTTTAGATTATGTTTTGGCCATTTCGAATAAGAATTGAGTCCGGATTGGGTCCGGACTGAATGAGCTACTTCATGAACGGATCCAAATAGGATTTGGGCCGGATGAGCAGCTTTTTGTGCGGATACGGGCAGTGTCAGGACCAGATCCAGTCTGGATCTGTGATCTGAATTATCCGGACTTCTGTTTTTAGATTATTTTTTGGCCATTTCGAATAAGGACTGAACCCAGATCCGGTCTGGATCCGTTCCGGATTCGTCCTGCCGTGCAAGTGGACTCCGATCTGGATCTGTTTTGCGGATCCGTTCCGGAGCCTAACATGCCTCCGGCATGGATCCGGTGCGGAGTCAGTTTGCTATCTGACTAAGTACATAATCCGTGTAACACTGATATAATGCATGGGGGCAGTAGGGGTCTGTTGTGATATGATTTATGTCACGTGTTCATATAATTAGTCATGCTAGTACTTGAGGAAATCACCGGTGGATTCCTTCTGACCCCACACAGGTCTGAACTGCGTGGAAAACAACAGACATTTCCCGTCCAAATAACGAATTAACTTTTGAAGACACATTTTTGTTTTCAGAAATGCTTTTCAAGTTTCCTTGCAAATGAATCCAATAACTGCAATATAGGGAGTTTTGCACTTAGTTATTATGGGAAGTGTATGACATACAAATCTGAGATAGACGTAAAAGAGAATGAAAGACTGAAATTAATTCATTACATTAATTTGTAGCAATACTGGAAAGAAAGAGCACTGATGTTACTTCTTAATGTAATTTAATGTGAATCCACCTACCTTTCATTATCCATTAACTTGATCAGATCAAATCATAAGCGGTTAATTCTCTAGGTGGAGGCAGGTGACAGAACAGTCTCTGTATTATTGTTGTATAACGTGAAGCTGATTGTGCATTGACGTCTTTACGGTGAAGCACTTCAAGTTGCATGTCTTGTATGAAAGGTACTATCCAAATTTCTATATGGTTTTATTATTATCATTCATTCATTCATTCATTCATCGTCAACCGCTTATCCCGTTAGGGGTCGCGGGGGGGCTGGAGCTGATCCCAGCTAGCATAGGGCGAAGGCGGGGTTCACCCTGGACAGGTCGCCAGTCCATCGCAGGGCACATAGAGACAGACAACATATAGATAGACAACCATTCACGCTCACATCCACACCTACGGGCAATTTAGAGTGATCAATTAACCTAAATTGCTTGTTTTTGGACGGTGGGAGGAAGCCGGAGTACCCGGAGAAAACCCATGCTTACATGGGGAGAACATACAAACTCCACACAGAAGAGTCCCAAGCCGGAATCGAACCTGCGACCCTCTTGCTGTGAGGTGACAGCGCTAACCACTACACCACCGTGCAGCCCTTTATTATTATCATTATTTATTTATTGTGGTGGGTGCAAGATGGAGGTAGAGTCTCACAGCCTGACGGGAAAACCCCTAAATGGTATTGAAGAAATGCTGGATATTTAACAACCCCAGATATTGAGTCCATACAAAACAAAACAAGTTACTTTCCTTTATATGGGTTAATGGACATTTGCAGGCTATTATTTGTTAAGATGTAAATTCTTAAGTTTCGGGTTTGCCTAATACGTTTGAGGAATTTCATAAACAGATATTGTAATGACTGGAAGTTAGCTAACCCTAACCCTCCACCTTGTGGAGCCATGCAGAGGGCTAAACACATATTATAGGCATTTTGTAAAAGGTGTTGCAGACATTGGTCATCCTTTTATCAGCTCGCACATGCACATAAAGGGAGGTGCTTCCAATGGGGTGGGATCTCTAAGAGTGTTTATATATATATATATATATATATATATATATATATATATATATATATATATATATATATATATATATATTATATATATATATATTTATATATATATATATATATATATATATATATATATATATATATATATATATATATATATATATATATATATATATATATATATATATATATATATATATATACTTATATATATATATACATATGTGTATATATATATGTATATATTTTACAGGTTTCTTTGTTTCCATGTGTTCATTATGTGTTATGTTATTTTGTTATTATTAATATTGTTTGTTATTATGATACACTTTACTTTTATAGATTCAATTCACCATCCAAGTGTTCTTTTTAACATTTTTATTATTATATTTCCATTCACAAATTCATTTGTATGGCATCTGCCATCACTGCCATACAAGGAGCTATAAAACGCATTCACACACACCGTTGGCACAGCCTTCAGGAGCAATTTGAGGCTCAGTATCTTGCCCAAGGACAGTTCAACATGTGGATTGGAGAAGCCAGGGACTGAACCACCAATCTTCTGTTTAAACCAGAGCTGGAGAAAACGCAGACAAACTCTACACAGAGAGGCCCGCCTCCTGTGAGGTGACAGTGCTCACCACTGCACCACTATGCTCATACTACATTTATAAATATAAACTAAGAATATTCATTTCTTGAGCTGTGTGAAGGCATAGCCTATCAGGCCTATACCCACAGTGGTGATGACAAGCGGGAGACCTATTGTCAGCAGACCTCTAGCACAGCTCTGAAACAAAGACTCAGTCTCTGGGGGGCTCTCATCTGTGACATCTGCAGGTGCAGGTGTGCAGGTGTGTAGGTTCTCCTTGTTCACTTTGTTGAGCGCTTGCCTAAACTGTTCTGCAGCAGAGGTCAGCATCTGTGTTTTCTTATCTTTAGCCCTGATGACTTTCTGATCCTCTCTGACTTGGTTCTGAAGTTCAGGCACAGCTTCACTTATAGCCTCTTCTTGTCTCAGAGATTCAAGGTGGGCAACCTTCGCAATCAGGCTCTGATTCTCATCAGTTACGATTTTCTGGTTTTTCTTCAGATCATGAATTTGTTTTCGCAGATTCTCATTCTCCATCTCGTTTTCGAAAAGCTGATAGCGGAGGTGGAAAATATGAATCTCATCAGTTATGTTTTTCTCATATTTCAGACGAAGTTGTTCTTGCAGATTCCCATTATCTATCTCTTTTTTGGATAGCTGATCGTGAAGGTCGGCAATCTGCTGAATCAGACTCTGATTCTCATCAGTGATGATTTTCTCGTTTTTCTTCAGATCATGAAGTTGTTTTCGCAGATTCTCAACCTCCATCTCTTTTTCGAGTAGCTCATTGCGGAGGTGGGAAATACGCTGAATCAGGCTCTGCTTATCATCAGTTATGATTTTCTCATTTTTCATCAGATCGTGAAGTTGTTTTTGGATATCCTCATTCTCTGTCTCTTTTTTGATTAGCTGATCGTGGAGGTGGGACATCTGCTTAATCAGGGTCTGGTGCTTATCAGTCATGATTTTCTCATTTTTCTTCAGATCATGAAGTTGGTCTTGCAGATTCTCATTCTGTGCCTCTTTAATGCTCATCTGAGATTTCAGCAGGGCCAGTTTATCACAAATGTCCTTACGCGCCTTGATCAGAGAGTCCTGTCTTTCCTCACCATCTTCCACTTCTGCCAATAGGTTTTTGTACCTTATCTCCATCATTTTGTTCTTGTGTGTAAGCATGGCTATCTTCTCTATCAGCTCATCTCTGTCTTGCTGATTGGCACAAAGCTCGCTGTCACATTGTTTCCTCAGATCCTCAATCTCTTCTTGGTTTATCTTGTCTTTCAATTGAAGTCTGGCTACCTCATTAGTCATATTTTCATTACTGATAGTCAAATCCAAAATCTTTGCCTTCAGTTGACGTGTCTGAGTGTTATGTTTCTTTTCGATCTCGTCTAACTCCTTCTGATGTGCCTCTCCTTTTTCAAACAGCATCTGCTGTTCCTTGATTTCACTTTCTGTTTGCACCGTTCTATACTTCAGTTGGTTCTGCAGATCTTCCATGCCTGCGTAAAAGTTGCAAGTCTCCTCGTGTTTGTCCATTTTATCTGCAACGCTTATCTTCTGCCTGTTCTGGAAATCAACAGTTGTCTATAGACAATTTTGCTTTCCTCAAAACCTTGAAACAATCTAGCTACTGCTTTCCTGCCAAGCCTGAATGAAATGAAGCCTCATGTATTCCTTAGTCCTTGTAAGCAGATCGCAGAATCCCTGCGCTTTGATCTTGCTCTGACGTCATGACATTTTAAAATTCGATCACGTGTTACGACATGACGTTCGTCAGAACCATCACGTGCGTTACTATCATGGCGCCTCATCGTGACATTCTACGCGCATGCGCTTGTGCACAGTTTAGCAACAGATTCCGGGGGGCGGATCCGCCCTAGCATCTCGCTCATTTCGGTCACCCGCCCAGGATCCGGCCCGCCTCCAGAGAGGACGCTGTCAAACTGTGGACACAGTATCGATACCAGGCGGATCCGCACACCGAACGCGCCTTTTCTTTTCCCTCCCAGTCAAAATACTTAACGGCTGAGTCGCAGTTGCTGACTGCTCCCTCTGGGTGGAGGAGCCCTCGTTGTGAGACCGAGGAGGATACGACCAAGGTAAGCAGCTAACGCTAAACTGCCTAGTAAAATTATACCGGTCATAGATAACGTTTTTAATTGCCATGTATGCTGTCTTTAATTCTGAAATGTGCATTTATGGCAGGCCGAGTTAGCTCAAGTTACACCACATTAGCACTAGCTAACATAGCGTTAGATTTGAGATAAAGTTAACAAACTCCCAGTTGGACGGGATGTATTTCTGTCTGGGAGGGGCTGATTTTATCATTAATTAACGTTAACCTTGCCTGCTGTGGTTATTTTGATCCAGCCCTGAGCGCATATTTCAGGAGCAAGACCCCATGGTACGTTAACGTTTAATGTCTAGCTAACACAGTGTTAGCTAGCTAGTTAGCTAGCTAGTTAGCTAGCTAGTTAGCTAGCTAGTTAGCTAGCTAGTCTAGCTAGCACGAGGGACAGGTTCTGGTATAATGTTGCTCGTTTGAGCCACGTTTTCAGCTGATATGTGTATAGATGATAAATAATTTCTGTATAACAGAATGCCGAATTAGCTATCAGTAGTTTCTGTTTTTATTGTAGCCATGGATGTGGAGATAAATGTGACGGGGTGACTTTGGTACTGTAGTGAAGTAATGTGGGGAAGGGTATCTCCTGGCGGATATGTAGGGAACAGCCCCGCGTGCTTGATGACTGATGATTTTCACCTGTGTGTGGTTGTTAGGAAGCGGAGTGATAAAGGAGGGAGATTGAATGGTTGGGGCGGGTGAGAGACGAGACTGGTTTCTGTCGTGGCTGTGGCCGGCACGGTGCGGGTGGGTGCTGTTCGCAACTTTTAGTGTTGCCGACAGTGAAGACAGCAGACAGGGGGTCCGTTCCTCTGTTAGGAGGGGAGGCTGGATGCCTCCTTTAGATAGAGAGGGACTGGGGTTTAGTTGTGGCCTCGCCTGAGCTGCACGACGCTGTGTTCATCCTATTTGATGCCTCACCTCACGCCAGACCGAGCCGCCTGCTGCCGCTGCTGAGTACTGCTGTTGCTTCCGGAGAGCCTGGGGGTCCTGCTAACGTTAACGGACGGGTCCATGTGTGCAACCCCATGGGGGGGGTCTCGTCGCCGGGGGGCGAGATAAGTCTTGAACATTCTTACCTTAAATGTCTGTCTGTTTTGCTACATGTTTCTTTACCTTGCGAACTTTATTAGCTGTTGCAAATTAGCTTTTAGGTAATTGACTCCAAGCAGGGACTGTAGGGGAGACTTGTTGGTGGCTGAGGAAGCCCTCTGCCTCCCTCTAGTGATAGTTGTGGGTTGCGCCGGTCCATATGCTAGAGCGCCCACGTTTTGGTTGCAGTGTATTGGTACAGATTTCCTGTTCCCTTAGAGTGCTGTGGCTTATTGGTTGTGCGTTTTACCAGGGTGTGCTGGGTGATAGTTGCAGTGTGTTTTATCGGGGTTGCAGTGAAGTATTTGCAGAGCAGTCAATCATAGGCTACCAGGTGCATGCAGGGGTGTACTTGGGATGTCGGGTGGGTGCCTAGGTCCCAGAGGTTGGCCCCCGTCTAGTCATCCTGTCCTGTAAAGTCAACATTTTTAATGAATTAATCTCTTTAATAAAGTTGTATTGCATGTACTCTATTCCTGTGTTTGTGGCGATCTATTCTGGCCTCTGTCACCGGACCACACCGGGTAACAAAGCTAGTGGCAGCTGATGCCGTTTTGCAACCTCTAAAATTCAAAGTTGTTGACAGCTTAAAATGCGATAATTATCAGACAAGTTCTTCAGCATTTTTTTTCTGATTACTAAGCGGATTTATGGATGTACATTAATTTGACGATTTAACGTTACATGTTGGCAATGCCATCCTCAGTAGGTTATTCGGTCACACTGACAGATAAACTGTGTTTCACGTTTTTCATGTGCCTGCCTACATCATGTAACTGATGGTTAACCAGTTAAACAGACCGAGGAGCACCTTGAATAGCATGTTTTCTACCTCCACTGTAATGATTATCCCAATGGAGATTAAGATAGTTAAGTGTCAGTTTTCGCTCAGATGATTAATACATCGAGGTGTTTCAGCCGCACAAAGACATTAGGTACAAATAAATAGAGAATTAGATGTAAGAATAACTAGAATGAAACATGCAAAAATGAACAAGAGCATTTAAAGACGAACTCGCCAGGTAGTGACAAGTTCAAATGAAAAGTTAAATGACAAGGACAGTAGGATTAATAGCAGCAAGTCTAGCATATACAGCCATTGAATACAGTCATTTTCTTCAATTTCTTGTTCATTTTAATGCCTGGTACCACTAAAGGTAGATTTGTTTGGACAAATACAGTGATTACAACAAAAATAGCTCATAAGAGTTTAATTTAAGAGCTGGTATCTAGTCATTTTCCATGGTTTTCTTGATAATAACCAAAATCATTCTTACATCAATAGCTATGGCATCGTACTGCCAAAAACAGTGCTTTTAGGTATTCCATGTTTTCTTTTCTGTCTCCTTTAGTCACACGATACACACAGGAGTTAGTACTTGATTGCATAACCATTGTTTTTGATGACTGCAGCCATGCGTCTTGGCATGCTCTCCACCAGCTTCTGGTATTGTTCTGCTGCCACAGCAGCCCGTTCCTGTTGCACAAATTTGCTTTGTTTTTGGGCTTGTGGTTCTCCATTTTGAGTTTGATGATTTTCCACAGGCATTCCATTGGATTTAGATCTGGTGATTGAGCAGGCTAAGGCATGGTTCGAATGATCTGGTTCTCCATCCAGGCTTTAACTGACCTTGCCGTGTGGCCAGGGGCATTGTCACGTTGGAAAATCCTCGAGGCAGCTGATGGAAGAAGACTGTTATTCGCCCTTCACACAATTGCATATGCCCTGTTCCAGCCATACTGAAACAACCCCAGATCATCATTGATCCACCCCCATGTTTTACTGTAGGGGCAAGACAGTCTGGTTTGTAGGTTTCTCCGCCGCCTTTCACTGATGAAGGGCTCCTTCTGTGCCCTGTGTGACTTCAAACCAGCTTCAAGAAGTCGGTTTTGAACTGTCCTTGCTGACCAAGTCACATTCCTCAACAGTGCCCACTCATTTTTAAGGTCCCTGGAGGTCTGACGACAATTACTGACACAGGAACGGATGAGTGCACGGTCATCTCTTTGGATAGAAAGACATTTCCTGCCTCGACCAGCAACCAAATTGGTAGTACCATGTTCGGCTTGTTTTTTCTTGGTGTAATGAACGGCTGTCTTGGAGATCTTCAGTTTTTTGGCTACCTGCCTCTCACTCATGCCACTTTCCAGCAGTGCCAAAATGGCTACCTTTGTGGCTTCACATACTTCTTTTGTTTTGGGCATTATGAGAGAGCTGACAATGTCTGAGTTGTGCTACGACTTGAATGTAAGCAGGAAACCAGGCCAGGCCATTGCATGTGCAGTGTTGCTTATGACATGAGATGGCCTCTTGTATTCCCAGGATATATAATTCAGCTTAAGCATGTCAAACAGGACATAAAGTATTATATAATCAGCTGCATTTTTATTTGTGGTGTTCATTGTATTCTTCAGGTAATATACCTTTAGTGGTACCAGGCATAAAATGAACAAGAAATTGAAGAACACAAGGGCAGTCTAATATTTTTTTTCTATGACTGTATGTAAACAGTGTACTCCAGAATAGTATTTAATGTTACTGTGATTAAGTAATGATACTTAGTGCTGTCTGTATTAACATAGCAAAATAGAAATATAGTATATGATGTGCTAAGATAATATAACACATTAACATAGAATAGTATGATATTGTACAGTAAAGTATGAGGTATAAGATACAGTAAAAGGTGTAATGTAATAATATAAAACACTGCAGGGTATGTCTGGCTAAAAAGTTGAATCGGGCTCAAGTACGACTACAACACAACATCATCTGGCAACCCACCACTCAGGTGGTCAAGATACGAGCATGTGCACATTTCTGACTTTACTGTTTACATTACAATTCAGGCAGTCATGCAAGATAAAATACTTTTTGACATGACAACTTTTCAGACTTGTAAAATCCTTCTTCTTAGAATAATAAACGATTATACAGTGTTTTGTCATCTAATAGCCGTAAAATGCATGGCTCTTTCACTCCAACCAGCCTTCCTGGATCATATTACTTCATTCTCTGCGTAGCTAGACATGACTCCTCTATAGCTTTACATCGACAATAGTTGTTGATGATATATTAATGCTCTGAATATTGCATAGAGAACCTTCACATGTCAGCCAGCAGCCTTTCAGTCTAAAAGCTACTGGTTATGTGTATCCTTTTAAAACATAGAAACTGCTGGTTGCAATGGGGGTTCATGAAATTTTGTATGATGCTCTACTTCTGTGTTTACAGATGCTGCGAGAAAGAGTGCCGTTATCTGTGCCGCCACTGCTGACATTTCAAAACCTGCAAAACGGTGGTTGGGGCGGCAGTAGCTCAGTCCGTAAGGACTTGGGTTAGGATGTGGAGGACCCGGGTTCAAATCCCCCATGGACCAAGACCAATTGGTTGGGGGGGGGGTGCCAGTTTACCTCTTGGGCCCTGCCGGGGGGCCCCTGGGGAGGGGCCCCAACCCCCACTTGGGCTGGGGGCTGGTGGGGGGCGCCCCCTCAACTCTCACACCTCTCAAAAAAAAAATATATATATGGGGTGAGTGGTGTGGGGAGAAAAGAGGAGAGAAAAAATTATTTTCCCCGGGGGGGAAAAAAAAAAAAAATTTTTTTTTTTTTTTCTCCTTCAACCTTGCTGCAGACTGGGGGACCTCGAGGGAGCGTGCCACTGTAAAGCTGAGACTCTTGAGATGAGATGAGATTCAACTTTATTGTCATTGTGCAGAGTACAAGTACAGAGACAACGAAATGCAGTTAGCATCCATCCGGAAGTGCAAAAAGACAGCAGTAAAGTGCAGAGTGTGTGCAAATGTACAATATAAAAAATAAGAGTATTGCGAATGGAGTATGTGCAAATATACAGAATAAGAACTAGTATGGGAATTATACTAGATGAATGCGAGGTCAATAACAGTAAACCAGTATGAAAAATACACTATAAGCTAAGTACACTAGGTGAGTATGATTACACTATTTACATATGAATATACTATGTTGGTATCTTACCCTATATATACATTGAGTGAGTTAAAGCAGTGTGAATACACTAATAAATAGAAAACACTTTACGAGTGTACTATAGTGAGGTAGAATATGAATATGATTTCCAGTGTGAACAGAATGTACACTATAGACAGAATGAATAGTTATATAAATAGGGGTGCTATGGGTGGGGTGAGTCCTGCTATCATGTAGATACAACTGCATCCAACTGTATACATGTGTGATGATGTTAGTCCCCATTGGAGCCATTTCATTGTAGTGAAACCATTTTTTGAAACTTGACTGTTTAAAATGACCTGTGGTGACCTCTAGGATAATCACAGCCTCATGAAACTTTACAGCCATAAACTATAGACCTATAGCTTTCAGAGGATGGGTGGCTTTCCTAAGTAGATTAGATTAACAATAAGGGGGTTTCTGTGAACTTTACACAGCTGAAAAACTCACCATCCAGTTGCAGAAAAGTACAATTCTTGCAGAAAGTTTTGGATCCCAAATCACAGCATGACTTTTTCTAGGGTGTTCCTCAAGGTCATGGAGTCTTACTGTGGTATTTTGGAGGAATTATTGATCATTTTCATCAATTCTCCAGTGGTAAAAATTGGTTAAATTTAGCACCAAATGAGTGTAACATGGTATCAACCCAAAAATTTCTGCAACAACTTATGAGACATAATATAGCATGGGGATGGACATTATATACTCCTATCATCATGTTCTAAGCCATTATACTCTTTTACTATTTATTTTAATGAGACTTTTACCACCAACTTCTGATCAGTTCATCCTTCAGTTCATTTGGATGTTTTAAGGTGTTCCTCACTGTGTTCATCAAGATTTGAATTTAATAAAAAAGGTTTTTATTCAATTTATGGTAGCATTTCCTTTTTCCAGTAATAACTTTAATGCATGTACAGTCTTAATGACTTCTGTTTTTAGATTATGTTTTGGCCATTTCGAATAAGAATTGAATCCGGATTGGGTCCGGACTGAATGAGCTACTTCATGAACGGATCCAAATAGGATTTGGGCCGGATGAGCAGCTTTTTGTGCGGATACGGGCAGTGTCAGGACCAGATCCAGTCTGGATCTGTGATCTGAATTATCCGGACTTCTGTTTTTAGATTATTTTTTGGCCATTTGAACTGAACCCAGATCCGGTCTGGATCCGTTCCGGATTCGTCCTGCCGTGCAAGTGGACTCCGATCTGGATCTGTTTTGCGGATCCGTTCCGGAGCCTAACATGCCTCCGGCATGGATCCGGTGCGGAGTCAGTTTGCTATCTGACTAAGTACATAATCCGTGTAACACTGATATAATGCATGGGGGCAGTAGGGGTCGCTTGTGATATGATTTATGTCACGTGTTCATATAATTAGTCATGCTAGTACTTGAGGAAATCACCGGTGGATTCCTTCTGACCCCACACAGGTCTGAACTGCGTGGAAAACAACAGACATTTCCCGTCCAAATAACGAATTAACTTTTGAAGACACATTTTTGTTTTCAGAAATGCTTTTCAAGTTTCCTTGCAAATGAATCCAATAACTGCAATATAGGGAGTTTTGCACTTAGTTATTATAGGAAGTGTATGACATACAAATCTGAGATAGACATAAAAGAGAATGAAAGACTGAAATTAATTCATTACATTAATTTGTAGCAATACTGGAAAGAAAGAGCACTGATGTTACTTCTTAATGTAATTTAATGTGAATCCACCTACCTTTCATTATCCATTAACTTGATCAGATCAAATCATAAGCGGTTAATTCTCTAGGTGGAGGCAGGTGACAGTACAGTCTCTGTATTATTGTTGTATAACGTGAAGCTGATTGTGCATTGACGTCTTTACGGTGAAGCACTTCAAGTTGCATGTCTTGTATGAAAGGTACTATCCAAATTTCTATATGGTTTTATTATTATCATTCATTCATTCATTCATCGTCAACCGCTTATCCCGTTAGGGGTCGCGGGGGGCTGGAGCTGATCCCAGCTGGCATAGGGCGAAGGCGGGGTTCACCCTGGACAGGTCACCAGTCCATCGCAGGGCACATAGAGACAGACAACATATAGATAGACAACCATTCACGCTCACATCCACACCTACGGGCAATTTAGAGTGATCAATTAACCTAAATTGCTTGTTTTTGGACGGTGGGAGGAAGCCGGAGTACCCGGAGAAAACCCATGCTTACATGGGGAGAACATACAAACTCCACACAGAAGAGTCCCAAGCCGGAATCGAACCTGCGACCCTCTTGCTGTGAGGTGACAGCGCTAACCACTACACCACCGTGCAGCCCTTTATTATTATCATTATTTATTTATTGTGGTGGGTGCAAGATGGAGGTAGAGTCTCACAGCCTGACGGGAAAACCCCTAAATGGTATTGAAGAAATGCTGGATATTTAACAACCCCAGATATTGAGTCCATACAAAACAAAACAAGTTACTTTCCTTTATATGGGTTAATGGACATTTGCAGGCTATTATTTGTTAAGATGTAAATTCTTAAGTTTCGGGTTTGCCTAATACGTTTGAGGAATTTCATAAACAGATATTGTAATGACTGGAAGTTAGCTAACCCTAACCCTCCACCTTGTGGAGCCATGCAGAGGGCTAAACACATATTATAGGCATTTTGTAAAAGGTGTTGCAGACATTGGTCATCCTTTTATCAGCTCGCACATGCACATAAAGGGAGGTGCTTCCAATGGGGTGGGATCTCTAAGAGTGTTTATATATATATATATATATATATATATATATATATATATATGTATATATATATGTGTGTATATATATGCGTATATATATATATATATATATATATATATATATATATATATATATATATATATATATACTTATATATATATATATATATATATATATATATATATATATATATATATATATATATATATATATATATATATATATATATATATATATATATATATATATATATATATATATATATATATATATATATATATATATATATATATATATATATATATATATATATATATATATATATATATATATATATATATATATATATATACATATATGTATATATATATGTATATATTTTACAGGTTTCTTTGTTTCCATGTGTTCATTATGTGTTATGTTATTTATGTTATTATTAATATTGTTTGTTATTATGATACACTTTACTTTTATAGATTCAATTCACCATCCAAGTGTTCTTTTTAACATTTTTATTATTATATTTCCATTCACAAATTCATTTGTATGGCATCTGCCATCACTGCCATACAAGGAGCTATAAAACGCATTCACACACACCGTTGGCACAGCCTTCAGGAGCAATTTGAGGCTCAGTATCTTGCCCAAGGACAGTTCAACATGTGGATTTGAGAAGCCAGGGACTGAACCACCAATCTTCTGTTTAAACCAGAGCTGGAGAAAACGCAGACAAACTCTACACAGAGAGGCCCGCCTCCTGTGAGGTGACAGTGCTCACCACTGCACCACTATGCTCATACTACATTTATAAATATAAACTAAGAATATTCATTTCTTGAGCTGTGTGAAGGCATAGCCTATCAGGCCTATACCCACAGTGGTGATGACAAGCGGGAGACCTATTGTCAGCAGACCTCTAGCACAGCTCTGAAACAAAGACTCAGTCTCTGGTGGGCTCTCATCTGTGACATCTGCAGGTGCAGGTGTGCAGGTGTGTAGGTTCTCCTTGTTCACTTTGTTGAGCGCTTGCCTAAACTGTTCTGCAGCAGAGGTCAGCATCTGTGTTTTCTTATCTTTAGCCCTGATGACTTTCTGATCCTCTCTGACTTGGTTCTGAAGTTCAGGCACAGCTTCACTTATAGCCTCTTCTTGTCTCAGAGATTCAAGGTGGGCAACCTTCGCAATCAGGCTCTGATTCTCATCAGTTACGATTTTCTGGTTTTTCTTCAGATCATGAATTTGTTTTCGCAGATTCTCATTCTCCATCTCGTTTTCGAAAAGCTGATAGCGGAGGTGGAAAATATGAATCTCATCAGTTATGTTTTTCTCATATTTCAGACGAAGTTGTTCTTGCAGATTCCCATTATCTATCTCTTTTTTGGATAGCTGATCGTGAAGGTCGGCAATCTGCTGAATCAGACTCTGATTCTCATCAGTGATGATTTTCTCGTTTTTCTTCAGATCATGAAGTTGTTTTCGCAGATTCTCAACCTCCATCTCTTTTTCGAGTAGCTCATTGCGGAGGTGGGAAATACGCTGAATCAGGCTCTGCTTATCATCAGTTATGATTTTCTCATTTTTCATCAGATCGTGAAGTTGTTTTTGGATATCCTCATTCTCTGTCTCTTTTTTGACTAGCTGATCGTGGAGGCGGGACATCTGCTTAATCAGGGTCTGGTGCTTATCAGTCATGATTTTCTCATTTTTCTTCAGATCATGAAGTTGGTCTTGCAGATTCTCATTCTGTGCCTCTTTAATGCCCATCTGAGATTTCAGCAGGGCCAGTTTATCACAAATGTCCTTACGCGCCTTGATCAGAGAGTCCTGTCTTTCCTCACCATCTTCCACTTCTGCCAATAGGTTTTTGTACCTTATCTCCATCATTTTGTTCTTGTGCGTAAGCATGGCTATCTTCTCTATCAGCTCATCTCTGTCTTGCTGAGTGGCACAAAGCTCGCTGTCACATTGTTTCCTCAGATCCTCAATCTCTTCTTGGTTTATCTTGTCCTTCAATTGAAGTCTGGCTACCTCATTAGTCATATTTTCATTACTGATAGTCAAATCCAAAATCTTTGCCTTCAGTTGACGTGTCTGAGTGTTATGTTTCTTTTCGATCTCGTCTAACTCCTTCTGATGTGCCTCTCCTTTTTCAAACAGCATCTGCTGTTCCTTGATTTCACTTTCTGTTTGCACCGTTCTATACTTCAGTTGGTTCTGCAGATCTTCCATGCCTGCGTAAAAGTTGCAAGTCTCCTCGTGTTTGTCCATTTTATCTGCAACGCTTATCTTCTGCCTGTTCTGGAAATCAACAGTTGTCTATAGACAATTTTGCTTTCCTCAAAACCTTGAAACAATCTAGCTACTGCTTTCCTGCCAAGCCTGAATGAAATGAAGCCTCATGTATTCCTTAGTCCTTGTAAGCAGATGGCAGAATCCCTGCGCTTTGATCTTGCTCTGACGTCATGACATTCTGAAATTCGATCACGTGTGACGACATGACGTTCGTCAGAACCATCACGTGCGTAACTATCATGGCGCCTCATCGTGACATTCTACGCGCATGCGCTTGTGCACAGTTTAGCAACAGATTCCGGGGGGCGGATCCGCCCTAGCATCTCGCTCATTTCGGTCACCCGCCCAGGATCCGGCCCGCCTCCAGAGAGGACGCTGTCAAACTGCGGACACAGTACAGATACCAGGCGGATCCGCACACCGAACGCGCCTTTTCTTTTCCCAGTCAAAATACTTAACGGCTGAATCGCAGTTGCTGACTGCGCCCTCTGGGTGGAGGAGCCCTCGTTGTGAGACCGAGGAGGATACGACCAAGGTAAGCAGCTAACGCTAAACTGCCTAGTGCCTAGTAAAATTATACCGGTCATAGATAACGTTTTTAATTGCCATGTATGCTGTCTTTAATTCTGAAATGTGCATTTATGGCAGGCCGAGTTAGCTCAAGTTACACCACATTAGCACTAGCTAACATAGCGTTAGATTTGAGATAAAGTTAACAAACTCCCAGTTGGACGGGATGTATTTCTGTCTGGGAGGGGCTGATTTTATCATTAATTAACGTTAACCTTGCCTGCTGTGGTTATTTTGATCCAGCCCTGAGCGCATATTTCAGGAGCAAGACCCCATGGTACGTTAACGTTTAATGTCTAGCTAACACAGTGTTAGCTAGCTAGTATAGCTAACACAGTGTTAGCTAGCTAGTTAGCTAGCTAACACAGTGTTAGCTAGCTAGTTAGCTAGCTAACACAGTGTTAGCTAGCTAGTTAGCTAGCTAACACAGTGTTAGCTAGCTAGTTAGCTAGCTAGTTAGCTAGCTAACACGAGGGACAGGTTCTGGTATAATGTTGCTCGTTTGAGCCACGATAAATAATTTCTGTATAATAGAATGCCGAATTAGCTATCAGTAGTTTCTGTTTTTATTGTAGCCATGGATGTGGAGATAAATGTGACGGGGTGACTTTGGTACTGTCGAAAACACTGCAGGGTATGTCTGGCTAAAAAGTTGAATCGGGCTCAAGTACGACTACAACACAACATCATCTGGCAACCCACCACTCAGGTGGTCAAGATACGAGCATGTGCACATTTCTGATAGACTCTGACTTTACTGTTTACATTACAATTCAGGCAGTTATGCAAGATAAAATACTTTTTGACATGACAACTTTTCAGACTTGTAAAATCCTTCTTCTTAGAATAATAAACGATTATACAGTGTTTTGTCATCTAATAGCCGTAAAATGCATGGCTCTTTCACTCCAACCAGCCTTCCTGGATCATATTACTTCATTCTCTGCGTAGCTAGACATGACTCCTCTATAGCTTTACATCGACAATAGTTGCTGATGATATATTAATGCTCTGAATATTGCATAGAGAACCTTCACATGTCAGCCAGCAGCCTTTCAGTCTAAAAGCTACTGGTTATGTGTATCCTTTTAAAACATAGAAACTGCTGGTTGCAATGGGGGTTCATGAAATTTTGTATGACGCTCTACTTCTGTGTTTACAGATGCTGTGAGAAAGAGTGCCGTTATCTGTGCCGCCACTGCTGACATTTCAAAACCTGCAAAACGGTAGTTCAACCTTGCTGCAGACTGGGGGACCTCGAGGGAGCGTGCCACTGTAAAGCTGAGACTCTTGTAGATACAACTGCATCCAACTGTATACATGTGTGATGATGTTAGTCCCCATTGGAGCCATTTCATTGTAGTGAAACCATTTTTTGAAACTTGACTGTTTAAAATGACCTGTGGTGACCTCTAGGATAATCACAGCCTCATGAAACTTTACAGCCATAAACTATAGACCTATAGCATTCAGAGGATGGGTGGCTTTCCTAAGTAGATTAACAATAAGGGGGTTTCTGTGAACTTTACACAGCTGAAAAACTCACCATCCAGTTGCAGAAAAGTACAATTCTTGCAGAAAGTTTTGGATCCCAAATCACAGCATGACTTTTTCTAGGGTGTTCCTCAAGGTCTTGGAGTCTTAATGTGGTATTTTGGAGGAATTATTGATCATTTTCATCAATTCTCCAGTGGTAAAAATTGGTTAAATTTAGCACCAAATGAGTGTAACATGGTATCAACCCAAAAATTTCTGCAGCAACTTATGAGACATAATATAGCATGGGGATGGACATTATATACTCCTATCATCATGTTCTAAGCCATTATACTCTTTTACTATTTATTTTAATGAGACTTTTACCACCAACTTCTAATCAGTTCATCCTTCAGTTCATTTGGATGTTTTAAGGTGTTCCTCACTGTGTTCATCAAGATTTGAATTTAATAAAAAAGGTTTTTATTCAATTTATGGTAGCATTTCCTTTTTCCAGTAATAACTTCAATTCAATAAATTCAAAAAATCAATAAATTTCACTCGATGGGAATATACATGCGTGCGGGAACATATTTTCATTACTTTGTTGTGTTTTATTTAGGCTAACATGCATTAATGCAGGGTCACATTTCAGATAGTGGACGTCCATCCTGTCTGTCCTCAGATGTCCATCTTTCTTTGTGCGTTTTCGTGAGCCAAGCGGCGTGGCCAGATCGCAGTCAAGTGCGCCCTTAGAGATCTCACTCCATTGGAAGTGCCTCCCTTTATGTGCGAGCTGATAAAAGGATGACCAATGTCTGCAACACCTTTTACAAAATGCCTATAATATGTGTTTATGAAATTCCTCAAACGCATTAGGCAAACCCAAAACTTAAGAATTTACATCTTAACAAATAATAGCCTGCAAAAGTAACTTGTTTTGTCTTGTATGGACTCAATAATATCTGGGGTTGTTAAATACCCATATATATATATATATATATATATATATATATATATATATATATATATATATATATATATATATATATTTTAATGGAGATATAATAATAAAAATAAAAAAAACACTTGGAGGGTGAATTGAATCTTGAATCTATGAAATTAAATAGAAATTCAATGTGTATCATAATAACAGATAATATTAATATAAATAAGTGAATAAATACAAGTGAAAAAACTAATAATAAAGCTAAGCATAATAACAAACCTGAAAGACGGAATACATAATGAACACACAGAAACAACGAAATCTGTAATATACACACACACAAACACATATGTATTATATATTATACACATATAATACTCCATCCCTATATCGTCACTGTAGATCCTGGTGGTGTGGATCAGTGAGTCGATTTCTCACTCATTCCTGGCGTACAGCTTGATGTCATATATGTATAGATATGCAGGATATATAAAACCGTAACACCTAACTCATGTAATTGCAATCACTTGATCAACAAGTGAACAATCAATCAACATTCAATAGGGAGTTTTGCAGTTAGCAATCAACACTCTCAACAATCATATGAACACTGATCTCAGGGTTCAATTGTCTACTCAGTTTGCCTTTATTTCAAAATAAGAGCACACTGAGCACACAAGATCACTTCTAACACTAACAAATCAAACTGTGTTCAAAGAACCTGCCGTCCATGGAAATAATGTCACCATTAAACACTCTTACAGACCTCACTCCATTGGAAGTGACTCCCTTTATGTGCGAGCTGATGCAAAGGATGAACAATGTCTGCAACACCTTTTACAAAATGCTTCTATTCTATTCTATTCTAATATGTGGTTAGCCCCTCTGAAGCTCTCAACCTCGGCCTATTTTGTTTTTACAGACAGGATATTGCCTAATTACCAACACAGCAGTATCTGCCATCGACCCCTGAGCGAAAGACAGAAAGATATTCCTGTATTAGTCCCACAGTGGGGAAATTCAGTTTTACACTGTTGTTCACACAGTACATATACATGCATCAATGGAGAGATGTCAGAGTGAGGGGGCTGCTCCTGACAAGCGCCCAGAGCAGTTGGTGCCTTGCTCAGGCACCTCGGCAGTGCCCCAGAGGTAAACTGGCACCTCTCCAGCAACCAGTTGGTCTTGGTCCATGGGGGACTTGAACCGGTGATCTCCGCATCCTAACCCAAGTGACTGAGCTACTGCCGCTCCTGAGCGAACGTGACATGCCAGAGGGTCTGGACTAGCAAAGACAAACACATTACACTTGGACAGTTAAACTTTAAGTTTGACTGTTTCAGTCTCATGTAAGGTCAAGTGAATCCTGCCAAGGTCGGTCTCCCCCTTACTAAACACAGATGTGCCGGTGCAGCAAATGTCTGATTGCTTTTAGTCCTCTTTTTTCACCCCAAACTAACAAACATCTCTCTCGTGTTAGTTTTAGTTCCACAGTGGGTAGATGACTGAATTAAATGCAGTGTATTGATTGTGTCTCTCACTGATCACATGTCACTTCCTCGTCCAGACACTAGGTGGTGGGCATGACTTAGAAATGGAGAGACTCAGGGATCACATTCAAAACATCCCTGGCTTCATACTCAGATATTTAGTGTGAATGCAGTTGAAGAGTCTAAGCCACTGAAACCAAATATACCTCTATTTAGTTTACACTAGCATATACAGTGCTTTTACTTCAGTGACCTTGTAATGGTGTGCTGTCTTGGCCAAGTCTCCTTCAAAAATTTGAATATCAAGGAATAAGTAAAATAAACAAAATAATTGTAATTATGTGTAAAGTATCTGATTTTCATGCCTTGCAGTACCTCTAAAAAAGAAAACTTACCAAAAAGAAGGTTATTCAAGTGTGCTATTAGTATACTTCTGTTATTCTTAAAACAAGAGAGTATACTTTCAGTTTACTTTTTATGTACTTATCACAGAACGTTTTTAAAGTATATCTACTTAACAAAAGCATACATAAGTATGCTTGGCTCATTCTGACAAATATACAGAAAAATCAAAGTACACTTGGCTCATACTGACAAGTATACAGAAAAGTGTACGTGGATTATCCTGAGAAATACACAGAAAAGTCTAAGTATACTTTGTTTATAGGCCTACTTGTACTTAATCTTTTGATCAAGATGTACTCAAGAAAAGTGTCACTAAGTATTCTTGCCTAATAGGCCTATAGAAAAGTATACTTGACGTGTAGCTGTGCTTACTTTTTTGATACAGTAGCCTATTAAAGTGTGTAAAGGCAGTTCCATTCATGTTTCCTGTAATGGAGCTATGATATTTCTTGAACAAAGAACTTTATCTATTGAGAGAGCGTCCACCAAGCTCTCAGTTTATTGATGGAGAGCATAAACAGTTCGAGTACCAGCATCTCCAGTCTCCTAGGACTCAGGCCCACACCATCCGGTCTGCTGTTTAAATTTTAAAATCCCACTCTGAAATGCATATTTGATTATCTTGGAAAAAAGCCTTTATTTCCCCCCCTGCTGGCAAAACAAGCAGTTCAGGGAAATGTCCATCACTGTCAAATAGTAAGAGATTGGTGTTGTTTCTATGTCCATGCGTCACGGAGGCAGTTATGATTTCTCTCCGTCCCTGTAAATAGCAGTCATGGAAAAGCAGGAGTGTGAACCTGGAACTTGATGGCTCTGTCTTGGGCTCCATCTGCTCCCATTTTACACCACAGCAGTCCAGCTTCTCCTGTCTCTCCTCAATGCAACTTGTCAAGCTCATGCATATTTAAGCGTTCCGGCTGCTATCGGATGAACCTAACTAGCTGACGGGTGGTGCCGGGGAGATGATGATGAGGATGATGTGTAAAGCGAGGGGGCAGGGTTTTGGAAAACCAGCTACACCTGCCCCTCCTCACCAGGAATGGATGCATTAAGAGACGGAGAGGAGATCTAAGCAGCTCAGATCAGCTGCAGACAAAAGGGGGTTCACCATGTCTAGAGACTGAAACCTGGATTCTACACTACCCATCAGTCTCTCTCTAAACTGGATCTTTAGGAGATGAAACCAGTTCCAGAGGCTCTGGCTGCATGGTATTTTTGTCTTTGAGGAATACTTCAACATCACCCTCCCCTCCACTTCAACACTGAATCGTCACACTAGAGAAAAGTGGACAGGGAACCCGTGGCACCACTGAAAGGTGAAGCCAATCCCAAACTCAGGAAGGATGATGAACAGCTTCTAGTGGATATTTCCCCCCTTGGTCAGAACAGAGTGTGTTAGTGAGGTATCAAGACACTGTTTCAGATAACGGCAGAGAGAAAACAAAGAGACAGAGAAAAATGCCTTTTGGTGGGTTAGCAGGTTTGAAGGAACAGGTGCTTAAGCCTGGGAAGGAGGAGGTGAAAAACACAGTGGGAGACTCTCTTGGAAAACTGCAAAGGTGAGAAGGTTTGTATGGGGAGTGGTGACAAGGAGGCATGAAGACTGTGTGCGCAGGGTGTTTGATCCACAGCTTTTTGAGATGTTGTTGGACTGAATGGAAATAAGCATTTCTCTCAGTCCAGAGAGTCTCAGAGATCCTGGCGATAAATAAATATTTGATCCTTGTGCTTGGCACCAGGCAACGCAGGTGATGTAATCACAGATTTTAAGACATTAATACATATTTCATATCTGACACATGCTTCACAAAGGGATGTGTGTGTGTGGTGGGGGAGCTCCCATTCTGCAAGGAAGATCATTGTCATTTTAAGAGAAACGACTAGTAGGCAATTTCCTGGAAAATTTATTTTGTGTGTATCGTTTATGTCATGTATAATAGGAGTGCATTAACTTACAAACAAGTGGAAAATGGTAATATTTTAGTCTTAGCTGATGAATATATATATATATATATATATATATATATATATATATATATATATATATATACTGCATATATCAACCTATTATAGCACAGATTTTGAAAATAACTTTCAACAACCTTCAACTATTTGTATCTGAAAAAGTGTGGGGTTCACTTGAAAAATCTTGGTCATGATCCAGCTAACAATCACTAAGACAATACACGTTTGCAGGATTGGGCTTCAGGACTTGTTGCTATTTCCAGATAGATTTTAAAGCAGTTTTGAAGAACCAGCAAATCCAGATTTATGTTAAATCATCAACAATCTTATCTGGATAACTCGGTTAATAATTTGGCAATTTGTTCTGTTCCTTTGATCAGGTCATCCTATTACCGCAAACACACTCATCTGATATTTCAAAGAGAAAGAAAGAATGAAAAAAGGCCAAATAAACAATATCCTTGAAAGACAAACTTTGGAAGAGGGCTACACAATTTAGAAAAAGTAAGTAAGTTAAGTTGTGGCTGCCTTTTTTGGTTAATGTACCAATGGAAAAGTTTTGAGGAGATGAAGTTTGTGACCAGGCACGAACTTTTAACCTTGCTTTGTTATTTTTGAACATGTCATCTTATATACCTTGAGACTGGTTGCAGGACATTAACACTGAAAGGTATTGATGTTAACATGGCTTGTTATCTTTATGCAGCTGAGAATTTGTGATGCTGTTTATATGCAGTGAGAGACACCTGCCAACCATATTAACTAGTCTTTCAGGTAATCATGTCTCTCAGTATGGCCACTATATTTATACTAGATAGACTATATTTTAATTTGTTAAATATTTTGACTAAAAAAAAAAAAGACTTTCATAGCAGTGTATTATAGCAGTGTATTATTTTGTAATAACAGGACACAACAGTTGTTACAAGTGTAAATACACCAGTGATTTTTCAAACACTGAGCTCAAAAAAGTGAAGATTTGAGTGCTTGATTTGATATCAACAGCTGATCCCAGTTTCTGGATGATGTGTGTCTTGCTGGAACAAAACTGCAGTATACTGTAGACCTGCTGCAGCAGGGCCAGCCACAACCCTTATGGTGGCCCAGGCGAAATTCAGATTTAGATAGGGTTCACCAGGCCCTGTAATCTGCAACACATATCAAACATCATGATTTTAAAACAAAAAATAAGATTATATTCATAAACAGCTGTATTTACTGTAATATGTGGTGCCTTCAAATGGAACTTGTGAATTTGTGTTCAAGAGATGGGAAGTCGAGAACTGTGTTCAAGTGGTTAAGTTGTGAGGAACACCGCTGCTCAGCAACAGCAATATTAACGTTACTGTCTGAGTCTAGAAGCCACAGAGGCTAACAATTTAACAAGCTAGCTAGTGGGTAACACAATGCAGAAAATGCAAAGGCATAATGACAGAGGAGAAAGATCAGTTCATTGAGAATATCAACATTTTACTCAGACATATAAAATTACCACGAAAAACAATATATGACTAAAATTACAACATACTGTACAATATTAACTTATTATACACCAATAAATGAATTTCCATGGGCTCCACCATTTCTCACAATGTCAACAAACACGTCACAAGTCGTGAACTTGGAGCTTTCAGAAACTTTCAACTTACAAGGTTGTGAATACGACATGAGGGGGGCGTTCATATGGACCCATCTCATTAACACAGTAAACACAGTCGGTCCCTGATGTTTTTGGCTTAAAAGTCTTTCGCCAGTTTCACTACAATTAACAGTTTTATGTACAAATAATGCAACCAGGCAGATGAAACAGGATGAGGAAGAGAAAAGTTTCCATCCTTCTTTTTTCATTTTTTTAAGAGGGCAACTCTCAGGGGATGGCACCCTAGGCAACTGCCTATATGGCCTATGCCTTGAGCCAGCCCTATGCTGCAGGCAGATGAAAGCAGGTCATGTGGGCAACAGAGACGATGATGGATTGTGGGTAGTACAACAGGTGTGGAGAGTGATGTACCTGAAAACAACCTGATAACCCGATGTGAGAGAGCAGAGAGACTTGGGTTATTGTGCTATGTTTGTTGCCACATTTTTTAAAATGTTACAGACAAAAAAAAAAAAAAATAAATCACATTTTGGCACATTTCAGGATATTGAGGGTGAAACAATATGGAAGAAGAAAGAACTACAACTAGTTACAGCTGACAATCACATGCTCCTATGGTGATTTTTTTTTTGCATCTTAGGAAAATAGATGGTAGTAATGTAGGAGAAGAGGACCACATTGAGCTGACAGAGGATGGACGTCCGGTGGCGTCAGTACCACGTCCTGCCCCACTGCTGGACTGCAGCTGTGGTGGCCTGCCCAAGCGCTACATCATCGCCATCCTCAGCGGCCTGGGCTTCTGCATCTCCTTTGGCATCCGTTGCAACCTCGGTGTGGCCATTGTGGAGATGGTGAACAACAACACCGTCTATATCAATGGGACTCCTGTGATTCAGGTAGCGGGATCAAATCAGACAGCACACGGCTTTGTATAATGTGTGTTTTTTTTTCTCTCTTTTTGCTTGGAAGAAGCAAACTATATTGCAGTTTAATCAACTCTTTTAGGGATGTGTTTGTGTTGCAGTCAGGTATGAACGAAGTTAAGTGGTAAGTTGCCATATTTTAGCGGGCATCTGTTGTTCCTTTCTCCCTCTCTAGAAAGCTCAGTTTAACTGGGACCCAGAGACAGTGGGGCTGATCCACGGCTCCTTCTTCTGGGGATACATTGTCACTCAAATCCCTGGTGGTTTCATCTCCAACAAGCTGTTTGCCAACAGGTGACGTACACTCCATGACCATCAATCAATCCTAACACCGTAATCTCTGTTTTATGTCATTAGAACTTGAATATCTTTTAGATTCTGTTGGTTAGAAAAACAATGACGATGATGATGCTTTGTGAGAGCCATTTTTTTTTTACCTTTCTCTGATATTTTATAAACCGTAGGATTAATCAAAAACAATCATTATTTGCAGCCCTAAACACAGCGCAGAGACGTTGTTGTGCTTGGACATTTTATTTATTTATTTTTGCCTGGCTGGTTGATATTTTTCACGAGTTAAGGGTGAGGTCAAGGTTGCTACAGTCATGACCACCATGTATGTTAAGAAAGGATCATAAAAAAGACTAAAAAAAGATAAAGGCTTGGGAGAGAGCGCTTCCTCAGCCTGCGTGGATAAAGGGTTAAGGCTGTACTGTGTGGTGAGTGGTACTGATGGAGCAGATAGCAGTCCTGTAATAAAAGCTTCACAGGAAAAGAGGACACGCCACTGACAGAGTTAATAATGAAAGATCCTGCCTCTGATTTCTCTCTGAAACACCAGCCTCTGGAATATTACAAGTGTCACTTACACACTGTTTTGGAAAAAGAGAAGGAAGGGGGGATGAGGTGGAGGAGGAAAGAGATGGGAGCTAAGCGGCAGCCTGGTGATGAAGCAGATGAAGCAAACTTGTGGATTGAATGGGATGTCTTTATCTCAGCGCAGACGCGTGAGATCTGTCTCATTATAAGGCTGACTGAGATGCTTTGAGCGGGAGATATTTGAAGATATCCTGCCTGCCAATATTAGACATCTACAGTAGCTTTCTGTTTGTTGTGTGTTTTTTCACATCTGACAAATAACAGCAATATAAATCAAGGTTATAATCTCTTAATAATATCTTAGGAATGTTCAGGGGAAGAATTGTGCAGTTTGGTACTAATTATGGGGCAAATCTGACTGTACTTGCTAAAATACTGTTGGTTATGTTAGCAATTAATTGGAATTTATTAAGCAAAAGTGTAGTATTTTAGTGTTTGTATTTCCCCCCAAAATTTCCCTTTTTGAAAAGTCTGTAATGCAAGTGCTTCAGGGGAACACTGATGTTACTACCATTTCACTTTAACATGCATATACATTCAAGAGGCTGCACGGTGGTGCAGTGGTTAGCTCTGTCACCGCACAGCAAGAGGGTCACGGTTTAAAACCCGGCTTGGGGCTCTCCTGTGTGGAGTTTGCATGTGCTAGCGTGGGTTTTCTCCAGGTTCTCCAGTTTGCAGGTTAATTGTTGACTCCAAATTGCTCACAGGTGTGAATGTGAACATAAATATATGCATATGTATATGTATATGTCGGCACTGTGATAGTCTGGCAACCTGTCCAGGGTGTACCCCGCATTCGCCCAATGTCAGCCCGCCGTGAAACTGAATAGGATAAGCAGTTACAGATAATGGATGGATGAATGGATGAACACACACATTCAACATGACATTGCGGTATTTCTGCAGGGTGTTTGGGGCTGCCATTTTCCTGACATCAGTGCTCAATATGTTCATCCCATCGGCAGCACGGGTACATTACGGCTGTGTCATGTTTGTTCGCATCCTGCAAGGCTTAGTGGAGGTAAGAAAAAAACAAGCTGGCAGTAAAATAGTGAAAACATATAAAGCTTCAATCATTCAATTTCTTGTTGAGAGTTAGATGAGAAGGTCATGTTTGTACGTAGATGACGCTAACGTCAGCAGCTGGTTATCTTAGCTTAGCATAAGGACTGGAAACAAGGGGGAACAGGTAGCCTGGCTCTGTCTGAAAAGTAACAAATTCAAGCTACAGTACCAGCACCTCTAAAGCTCAGTAATTATCAGGTTTTATTACATGGCTTTGTTGAATACTTGATTCTGATTGGTCAACCACAGTGTTTTTCGTAGTAGACCATTACTATAAGAGACCTTGTCTCTTTCATGTCAAATTATTGGTTGTGTCCAAAATTCCATGCTAACATGCTATTTAGTACACAAAAACAGTATGTGAGATTATTTATTAAGTCTGACACCTTAGTATGAAATCAATACTACATGAATTGCATACTATGTTCTGTGAAATACTACAGTATGCAACACTGGACACATAGTAATCCCACAATGCAACGCAGTAGTGACAACAACGTTCAAAATAGACATTGACAGACAGCTCTGTAATATCAACAAGGCTTCGATTTAACTACAAGTGTAAGATTTCACTTTGCTAGGGGTAATATATGTTTTAATTCAGTCGTTTTGGTCACATAAGTTTGGCACGGGTTACCATGGTCACACATCTCCAACCAGCAAGGGGGCTCTCAGGAAGTGACCTGGTAATTACTGCTCATTGTGTCCAAAAATTGACATACTACTGTTTAGTCATACAAAAGTATGTTGAACTATAGTACACAATATTGAGTATGTAGTGCATAGTATGCGATTTCAGATGATGTATTGATCTCTTACGTAAGTAGCTGTGTAATAAGCAGGATAATGTACAGTGAGCCAGTCATTGTTGTGAAATAAATGCCAGCCAGGGTTTATTTTGTAAATCTTGTTAGTTTAATCTTTACAAAAACTGGAGTGATTGCAGTTTTATGAGTGGGACAATTTCACTGCCCCCGGCCAAGAAATAGTCTGGCAAATAGCCTCTTGTAAAAGCTAAAGTTTTTACTATAATTTTTTTTTACCTGTTACTGTAAACAAGCAAGATATAATGTGTTCATTACTGAGGAGCCAGACTAGCTGCTGCCAGTTTTTTGTGCTAAAAAAAGCTAACTGTTCAGTAGCTACATATTTATCGCACAAATATGAGTCTTCTCATGTAACTCTCAGCAAGTATACTTCCCAAAATGTTGCTATTTTAAAGCATTTCCACTTTTTCAGAAGAATCCCAGGTTTGCTTTCAAATCAGTCTTTGACCTTTGACCTTCAACACTTCTTCCCTGCTTAGGGTGTCACCTACCCAGCATGCCATGGGATGTGGGCCAAATGGGCGCCACCTCTCGAACGGAGTCGACTGGCCACAACTTCATTCTGCGGTGAGCAATGCCTCTGGTTTCTTCTTGTCAAAATATTAGTGTTTGACCACAGCACAAAGTTTTTCACTGAATGAAACCAGTTTACACAGCCCTTCACAGTCACAGTGGGCCTGGTCAGTAAATGGACATGAGAGAGGTCATTTTGTTTTGCAGATTTAGTCCATCGCTGTCTCTCCTGAATTAAAATAACCTCATGACACTTCATGGAACCATGGCAACCCACACATCTAAACCCTCTTGACATTATCTGCAAATGAACACGGCTCACCTGCGTACTCAGGAGCTTCTCGCTCTATTCACCTAAATGAAGCGTCACATTGCTTACTGTCCAAAAGCACTCTCATGCTTCCCGCTCTATCATAACAACGGTGTTCATGAATCTGTCTGATAATAGAAAACACATTAAAACATCCTCTCTCTGTCTCTACAGAGCCAATGTCTCAGCATTTATTCAATGAAACTAATGTGTTTCTTTGATGTGTTTGCATCTATAGAGACACATTTTCACTATAGTGTAGGGTGTTTTTGTGTGAAGTTGAAGGCTTTTGCGCTGTAACTACATAAAGTTATGTATTTCTTTTGTATAATATTCAAATTTGTGACAAAAATATAATCCAAGACATTTTTATTTCGTATATATTTATTTAATATCCTATATATTTTTAGTTGTTTATCACTGGATTCTCATGTTACCGCTGGTATAATCATACCTTAACATTTAAATCTGACACTGATTTTTCCCAGGATCCTACGCAGGAGCAGTGATCGCCATGCCTTTAGCTGGAGTGCTTGTTCAGTATGTTGGATGGTCTTCGGTCTTCTATATCTATGGTGAGACTGTTGTCTGAATGTAATCTATCTATCTATCTACTATCTATATATATATATATATATATATATATATATATATATATTCTATAGGTTGTTCACCAGGTGTTGAGTTATTATATACACAAAGTGTCAGTTTGTGAAATGCAGAGTGGTTTTCTTCCAGGCACGCTGCTCTCTCAGTTGTACTTTGTATGCTTTGCACAGTAAGTGTGATCTGAATTGATTTTGACTTTGATTAAGATGATTAACTCTGATGAAAAAAATCATACTTTGCCAAATGTGTTTTAATAAAAATCTACTCTGGTTTGGCTGTGATATAATCTCATGATTTATTGATGTAAATTAGCATTTTCCTGTCTGGGCTCTGTGACTCATACCTTGCTCATTTCATTTTAATAATGAAAATTTCTTGTGGTCCAGAGAAGGTCAGGGCTTGTGTTAATTAGTCTGTCCCATACAAAGCCTTCACTTCAAACACCTTTAACTGTATTTGTACAAAGAATGCATTCATTTTTCTTGTTATTTCATGAAAAGGTGTTTTTGGGATCATATGGTACATCCTGTGGCTCCTGCTGGCATATGGAAGTCCTGCTGAACATCCCACAATCACAGACGAGGAGAGGACGTACATCGAGTCCACCATCGGTGAAACAATGCGCCAGCTGAGTGTGACCGAGGTGTGTGTACATCATATGCTGCCAGTTTCAGGGCATCACAGTGCAATGTTTTATCATGTCATGATTTTAGTGATGAAATCCTGACACACACACATAAAACGATATACACTGACTTCTGTCTGTCAATCACAGAAATTCAAGACTCCGTGGCGTCGTTTCTTCACCTCCATGCCCGTCTATGCTATCATCGTGGCCAACTTCTGCCGAAGCTGGACCTTCTACCTACTCCTCATCAGCCAGCCTGCATATTTTGAGGAAGTCTTCGGCTTTCCCATCAGCAAGGTTGGCCTCATAGTTTCACTACAGCCAACAATGACAAATGTCCATACAGACAGGTAATTAATCATAGGACCGGTTTACATTACGGCCTCCTGATTGTCTGCTCTCCCAACAGGTGGGGATCCTGTCTGCTGTCCCCCACATGGTGATGACAATTGTAGTTCCTATTGGAGGACAGCTGGCTGACTTCTTGCGCAGTAACAAAATCATGTCTACCACGAATGTGAGGAAACTCATGAACTGTGGAGGTACGTCGTGGTAAACTAGAAGCATTTATAGACTATATCTGAAACTAAGAGACTCACTCTCTGCTTTCACTGTGTTATTGTGCCCAATAATGGTTTTCAACCACATTTGCATTAGCCAGTAGTAGGCTAGTGGTAACATGTTAATAGTCTGAACTCTAGGGTGACATTATAATATGTCATTTTTAAAAAACAAGTTCCATATATCATTATCAGCCGTAATAACCTTTCAGCATGTTGTAATTCAAGTGTTCTGAGAGAAAACTAGACTTCTGCACCTCCTCATGGCAGAACTTTTGCTCCAGTTGGTGGGCGGTGATTTATTGTCAATATGAAATCTCAATATGGCTGCCGGGTCACTAACTTTCTCAAACAGTAACTACAAGATGTTTCTGAAAACATCTGAGGCGAGAAATAGGCATTACAGTAACAGAATATTGATTCAGATCGTTTGATCAGAGTTTGTGAGTGATTGACAGCTGCTCAGAGACATCAGGCTCCAGCTTGGTTCTGATTGGTTGTTTTTCTCCAGTCTGTGAAATCTTGCAGATGCCATTAGGAGCAACCGAGGACACAGAGAGACATGATTTTTTTTTTTCAAGATTACCTGTCTCATGCATTACTATCATGATATAGTGACCATTTGTCAGCTATGTCTTTTATTTCAAAGACTGGCAGTATTTAAAACATGGCAGTGCAGTGCACAAAAAGTCCTGAGGTATGATGAGGTATTGTACAGGATAATGACTTGAATAATTTCTTGCAGATTGATTTGTTTCTTACATGACTCATATCCTCTGGTCCTGTATTTTCACAGGATTTGGTATGGAGGCCACTCTGCTGTTGGTGGTGGGGTTTTCTCACACTCGAGGCGTCGCCATCTCCTTCCTAGTTCTGGCTGTAGGCTTCAGTGGATTCGCCATCTCAGGTATTAACACACCTGCATCAGAGAAACATTTATGTGTTACCTGAACTGTAAGTTTTTTTGTTTATATACTAAACCTAAAACATAAGGACAATTTACAGATTTCCCCACAGTTGTGGTCTTGACCAGACTTGAAATAAAATACTGAGTCCTTTTTGTCCAAGACTAAGACATGACAAGAGTAAAAATGTGGTTGATTGAGACACCTCATTTTACAGGTCCGCAAATTTCATAGTAATGAGGTGATGAATAGCAGGTAACCCATTTGAAACTTCTCTTGAATTACTGCCAAATTACCCCAGTATTTACCTCAGAATTTATTGAAATTACATTATTATAAACATTATTCAATAATTATATGCTAAAATACTATATAATCATTAAAATAGGGCCCTTAGGCTTGAGAAGCGTCTGCTCTTCATCGGAGCTGGCAAATGAAAACTAATAGAAGACACTTCTGATCACTTCTGATCGCACCATTGTGTGACTTATTGTCTACATAAATGTAACTGAGTTTTTAAAATAAATTTCAAATAAGTTATTTGCTAATTATTATCTATTTATCAGCATATAATATGGAATATTATATGGAAATAAAGCATATCAATTAATTTTGTGCTCCCTTCCTGGGAGTAGATAAATTACCAGCTATTGGGAATTATTAAGCAATGTAAGCAGGTAATTCCAAAGATATTTCAAATTGGTTACTTGCTATTTATCACCTAATTACCATGAAGTTAGCAGACCTGTAAAATGAAGTCTTTTCCTGTTTTTGTACCTACTTCTTTTGCATCATAAAAGACTGAAATGCAGTGACGCTTTTCCTTCTGGTGTGACGCTGCTTACGTGCATTAGGCCGGCCAGCTTTCACACAGGCACTTCCCCTGAATATTTCATAGATTGTTGTCAAGGCAGACAACAAATTTAAACGTGTGTGTGGATCTATACCATGTTGACTTCTGGAGAATTAAGTTTGTAATTGTGTCACTCTTTACTTCAAATCAGATGCTGTTGTGTGTGCTGTGTCTTCAGGTTTTAATGTCAATCATTTGGATATTGCTCCTCGCTACGCCAGCATCCTGATGGGCATTTCTAATGGGGTGGGAACGCTATCTGGAATGGTGTGTCCTCTGATTGTCGGAGCCCTGACTAAACACAAGGTATAAGAAGCTGATTTTTGCATGTGTATCAACAGATGTCTATTGATTAGTTATTGTTCATCTTAGATATTTAGCTCTTTTCTTGTGGCTGAAGATTAATACTTCAGTCTTTCCATCTCATATTCTGTTGGACTTCCTGTATTTTTAAAGAGGACCTATTTTGCTCATCTTCGGGTACATACTTATTTGGGGTTTTTACTGTTTACATGCTTTAATGTTCAAAAAACGCTTTATTTTTCTCATGCCGGCTGTGCTGCAGCACCTCTTTTCACCCACTGTCTGAGACACTCCCCACCCCTCCAGAAAAGCCCAGTCGGCTCTGATTGGTCATCTGCCCCACTGTTGTGATTGGTCAACTGAACCAAACTCATGGGACTTGGCTCCAGCTCCTCCCTAACTAGCTTTATTTTAGGGTGTGCCAAAATAGCCATTATGCAGATGTGTTACTTGGTGACATCAAAACGTTACAGAAGAAAAGGCTTTGACTTGAAGCAAGGTGTTTCATCTCTGCTCAGGAGCAGTGTTTCTGTTGGGGAGAGTACCTTTGGCGTGGACGTTGGGCTTTGTATCTTTGCAGACCTTACATGAACAAATAACTACACACTAAAGGAAAGGGACAAAGCACAAAAACATAATAGGTCCCCTTTAATCCTGAGTGTATAAAACCCCTTATGGCATGTATAAAACATATCAGCTTTTCTTTTTGGTCAAACAGTATCACTGTAGGTAATTTTGCACCTATCAGTGGCTGTAAATAATTGATAGCCCTGTAAAATTTATTAGACACATTGCAGTTGTAGTTTTTACAATACCATGACCTGAGAAAGGCTTGAATTTACAGCTTTACCTCAGTGGTATAACCGAAAGATCAGTAAATCTGCATAGGACAGGAAATTCATTGACTCCATTCATCTCCCCACAGACTCGTCTGGAGTGGCAGAATGTCTTTGTTATTGCGTCCATGGTGCATTACTCGGGGGTCATCTTCTACGCTATCTTTGCTTCGGGAGAGCAGCAGGACTGGGCCGACCCTGAGAACACCAGCGAGGATAAATGTGGCATTATTGACCAGGACGAGCTGGCTGAAGAATCAGAGCTCAACATGGAGAACACGTTAGCTCCCAAAAAGAGTTACGGAACCACGGACAATTCATCGGTCGGGAAACAGGGCTGGAAAAAGAAGAGAGGGGTGACCATGCAGGAGGAGGAGGAGGAACATTTTGGGAATGGTGATTACCAGGACCGGTACCAGTGAGACACCCTGCAGGGCAAAGGACTTCCAAAACACTCAAGTCTGATCGAGGCTGAATGTTTGATTTCACACCTGTGGAAATGTCAGAAACATTGCAAAGTGACAGGAGCAGCAGCATCATATGTACCTCAAGACATTTTTCCTTTTTGGTCAATACTCCAGTTTAACTGTGATGTACTGTAATGTCAATAAACATAGAGACACAACGTGAAAAAGTCAAAATGCTAAAATCAAGCATCATTTTATTAGAAACCAATAAGGAAGCAAGAAACATCAACAAATGCAATATATAATCAGAACAACAGATTTACTCTACAGTACTCTGACATATACTGTAGACTAGTATGTTTAGTGTAATGGAAAGTAAACCACACACCAACATTCATGAACCAGCTAGCGCTGTATTAAAAGAAACACATATCAACTATCAAACCTGACTTGCAACCTGCGTTGATCCGTCTGTGCGAGCAAACGAAAGCAGCTTACTTTGGATCACGTGAACCGTTTTTGAAATGTTTTGTGTCAGCTATGCAACGTGAAAGAAACATGCTTCTGGGGGTTTGACAGCAGTGTTAATGTTATAACCCTTATAGCCTTTTTTTTTTTTTTTTTGCTTGTATGTATTTGCTATTGCTGAATGATTGCACTCTGTCACCGCTTAGCTCGCTCTCCTTGTCTGGGCAGGTCGTAGTTCACCTTCCATTTGTTGGGCACGTCTTCCAGCATTACATCAGCTTCATTATTTATAGAGCTCTGAGCTCATAATGGGACGTAATGGATGGTGAGTTCAACGATGACATGAATCCATGCAACATTTAGTGTAACTCTATTTATCCTCCTGGTGTTTGGCTACACAGTTTGTTTCTAAAAACGATGTACTGTCATGTTTCATTATAAGTATGGGAAATTTACACTCACTGTTTATCATTACTGCTGAAGAACAGCGCAGCAATTTTGTACAGTAAATTGTTATCTTATTGTTTGAGAGAGCATTGATTTGATTTGCACTTTACTTGAACACACTTGAGATGTAATAAACTACATTTCTATTCTGTATCATTGTTTAGAGACATAAAATCCCATGAGGGTTTAACTTGTACACCACACATGGAATAAGGAGTAACTTGTATGATGTTATTCAACATTCATATTACTTTGTGTATTCAAAAATGACGAAACATCAGATTGTGTGTAATGGCTGCATCTACAGCCATAGCAGGGACATCAGTGCTGTGAGTTAAATGCCTGCATGGCAATATGATCACAATGATAACGTGATGAACAGGCTGATGTTTAGCAGGTACTGTATTTACGAAAGTCACCATCTTAGAAAAACCCCATTGGCTTTTTGTTGAGGGAACCCAGGCGATGCTAACTTCCTGGTTGGCCAACAGAAATACGTCATCCCTGGAGCTCTCTATAGTTGTTTAGATGTTCAGATTAATGTGGTGGACCGACTGACAGACCAACATTACCATCCAGCTGAGCTGCTAGCATGACTAAAAAGAAGAAAAACTGTTTTTAAAGATGAGAGGAGGTAAACACATCTGTGTCTTCTCCCTCTATAGTATAGTATAGCTCAGATTTGTTTCCACATCTCCAGCTCAGCTTTTTCATATTTTATGATTTTATACATTAAATCATTCACAGGAAGCCTTCATAAAGTCACAGCATGCCCGTTATACAATATAGATTCTTGTTATCTTCTGTAACTGCTTGACAGAATATACTGTCCTTAATGCTGCCTGTTTATGTTAGTGTGAGCTCAAATTAGACATTTTTAAATATTCCAAAGACTGCTCTGTTTCCCATCACACTGTGGTAAACATCCTCTGTCTTATCTGTCTTTATCCGCCTGCTTCATTTTCACCACGAAAGATAATTACTGAACAGGATATTCCTCACCAGTGTCATACTGGCTTCTACAAAACCACCGCCGCTTTAACAGATGACAGTAACAGGAAGTCCTTATATTGTGAAATATACCCATATACAAATGTTTAACACTTAAAACTGATGCTTTGTGTTCATCTTTGAAAAGTGGAATGAATGTCCCTCTCACACGTTGATGAATAGTTTCAAGGTTATAGACTTTGTTGCTCTAAGTCCTCGGGAACATGCGGGCGATTATGTCAGTTTCCAGAGTGTTCCTGTTATTTCATGTGTACGCCACTCACAACACGGTCTGTCTGGAACGTGAAACAAAACACCAGGGTGAAAGGCAGCACCCAGTATCTGTTCTCATCATGCCACATGAAGAGAGGTATTTAAAATAGGTTTACTTGTGCGATCTTTGACTGCCGCGCGTTCAACTTGTAAATTTGCTCAGTGGAGTTGTGTCTGTCCTTGCCAGCCCATTCTCTCACATGCTCTCAGATAGTCCACAAACAGCCAATGGCAAAGGTTGTGTTTATTTCAGAGAGACTGTCTGTTGACTCAGAAGGGCCTCTTTGGATGGAGCAACAACCCGTCAATGATTAAGCAATCGTTTTTTGGGACAAATTAAGGAATGTAAAGACGAGAACAATTTGATTTCCTGTGTGTGCATGTGTGTGTCTGTCTTAGAGTACACAAAGTCAGGAGGGCAGGTACGCTCCGATCAGTTTAAGGATGGATGGCAATTATTCCTGCAGTCTGCTTTCAGTGCTTTTCTATGGATTTCTGTCTGGGCTTCTGAACATGTTATAAAATAATCAGTGTCAGTGAAAAGAAGACATGATGATCTGTTGTTATTTAAAGATAAACAATATAAACTACTATACTGATAGCAGCACTTCTGCTTGGCTTGCTCGTACGAACACCAGTTGTTGGCTAATGACTGGATGTATGTTCCATGTGTGGTGTCTGTGTGTCGGGGGTGGGATTTCTGGTCTGCTGGAGAATTCATGAGGCAGCCTCTTGACTTGGTGAGATAAAGAGTTTTTTTTTTTTTTTGGGTAGGGGGGAGTGTGTTTGGAGGTTGGGGATGACATGGACAGGAATGGACAGTTTAATTAATAACCACCATCCATTTCTCCCTGACCTCAACTAGTCACGCATGCTCTCACTAGAGTCCAGACACAAGCAGCTTAATGTTCATTAGCAAATATTGATTTCAGCTGTAGCTCACGGCGTGGATATCAGAAACGAGGCTGAAAAAGAGGGAAGTTAGCAGGAATTCAACATCAACTGACCGGGATAAGGTAAGAAGTATGATGTCGAGTTGGAGTAGGCTGTATTTCATGTTCACTGGTGAACAGGTGACACCTTATGAGTCTGCGGCGTGCCTCTATGTGTCAGGTGTTTGGTGTGGGTTGTTAAAGTGAACTGAATCCTTGTGGGTTGCTCTTGGATCTCAGGGGAAATTACACTAAATTGATTTTAAAAAAAAAAAGGTGGCAGATGATGTCTATGAAAGTAATGTTTCTAATGTGACCATGTTGTGGCCTTGACACCCAGAGAGGCCAGGGACAAGTTTAAAAACATGTTTGTTATTCACGAGAGATGCCTCTGAGCTACAATCAGGTTTCACCATTTTATTAAATAACTAAGACTGAAGGCTTGCATACTTTATGTTTAGTGAAATTACATTAAGAGAGATACATCATCTCTGTCAAGTGAGCCCTAATGAATGTGTAGGTCCACTTATATAATGTGAGGCGAGATATAATAACTGCTCTGACAGGAAGTAGAAAGAAAAGACTCTTTCCATGACTTGGTCTATGGGGGGCCTTGTGGTCTGACCTTCATCCCCCACCTCCCTGCAAGCAGCTACTGAACATCTCACCCCTGTGTGGGAGAAAAGACCTGTCAGGCGTGTTGGTGTAGCGACTCCCAGGCTGATGTTTAATTAGATTGTGGTGCAGGATTCAGAGGATCCTGCAAACCTATAAGGCTGTTCAAGACGTCTTGGTTGACAGATTAAACTGCTGTTATTCTTGCTACAGGAGTAAACAGAGGTTGACTACTACCACTACCCAGTCCAACCTGTGTTTTCTGAGTTGGTGCCCAACGACCATCCTGAATGAATGACTGGGTGGGCCCCGACATCAATGTGGTGGGACCGCTGCAAATCCCACCCAGTGATGAGTTCTCCATCTCTGAGAGCTCCCACTTGTTTGGTAAGTCCACTTGGCATGAACCAGCTCACAGGAAGACTAGAGAAGAGTCTACAGCAGTGATACTTGTCTTATGGTACATGTCACAGGGGTGTTTTTTTTTTCCTTTTTATTACGAGGGATCGCCTCGGTTCCAAGTGTTGGACACTTCTTGGACACAGGGCACTACGCTCCTGATTGGATAGCCGCTTTCCCTCATGGGCTGCTGCTTCCAGCTTTCAAACCAGAACCAACATGGCGGCTCATTTGGAAGTTTCTTCTCTTACATGATATAAATAGTTCCCTAAAATGTGTTTCTGAAAACATTTTATGCGAGAAATAAGCCGTGCCGTAGCGAAATCTGTCTTTATTTTACGCTGACAACATTTAATTTAATAGTTTCTAGAGAGTTTCCAGGAGTGGCGAGCCGTGTTGGATGCCTGATTTGCATAAAGTAACCTAGTCCTCAACTTTATGTAAATGAGGAGCGACCAAAGTGACGGCCTGTTTCTCGAATTTCATCGCTACCCAACTAGAATGCATTGCACGGCTGCTTACATAGACATTGCTTTGAGCGTAGTGCGAAGTGTTAATGTCAGCAAGCTAACATGCTCACAGTGATAACATTAACATGCTGATGTTTATCAGGTATGATGTTCTCTAGCTTAGTTTAGCATGTTAGCATGCTAACAGTTGCTATTTATCACTAAATACAACTGAAGTTGATGGGAATGATGGGAATTTTTGCACGTATATGCTCATAAAGTATTGGACATATTGAAATTTTTTGACCTCATGATGGCGTTAGATGAAAAGTCATGGGATCACCAAAGTTATTACAGTGGATCCACATGGAAACCTGAAGATGATGGTGTGATGATTTAGTCTGGACCAAAGAGGTGGCCCGAATGACCAACAAAAACACCTGCACACTGCTGTGTCGTTCCCAGTTCTTTTATTCTTCACTGACGTGACAACATTTCCACGACTAATGATCCTTCTCAGGTAAACATGAGGGTGTGAGGACACCTGTAGAGGCACGTAGATGAGCTGTGATGACACTGCATGACGTGTTACACATCATCTGTGAACTGGGTAATAAAATGCATAATATACTCATGAGGACAATAAATATACCTACAGTTAATTACTAGGAGTCAACAAACAATGCCTTACCTCATCACAAATGGGAAAGAAAGACAAACGTCAACAAAGAAAGAGACATTTTTAGAGTGCAGATCAATGATTTGAACTTGAAAAATGTCATCATCATGCCTTCTGTGGACGGTATGATCAAGTCGGCCCGCACTGCCAGCTGTTGCACACCTGCTGTTGTTTATTGTAAGTTTATTAAAACCATTTTGCATTTCCAAATTGCACCAATTTCGACACTGCACGTCTTTCAGTCCCCAGCAATACAACTGCCAAAGGATAAGTAGATCAGATGAACGGTCCTCGGGATATGCGGAGGACATACACACATACATACATATAGACAGAGATTCCTTCCTTTATAGTTAGATTTATGGTGTTAAAATTAGATATTAACATTTTTTTTAAATCAATCATCACATTCGTAACTCTGGCATGGTGGCATAGAAATCTGGAAATGATTTCACGCATTAGCTGCTACTTGTAGTCTAACAATGTAAAGAAATATAGCTGTGGTTAATGAGTAGCCGTGGCAACCTTTGCTCCCCTTGGGATTTCTCAAGCAAGCACCAAGGAGTTCAGTGCTTGATCTGCTGCTCTCGTGGCTTTAAAGGAAGGTTTCCCATCAAAAGAAACAAATGGAAGAGAGTTCGTTTGTTAGAGGCGAAGGAAGGACCGATCTACAACACACAGCTTCACATGAGTAAAGTCTTTGAATAGTTTGTGTGTTTGGTTGCACGGAGATGGCCATGGTCCAGACCAAATCTTCAAGAGGTCAGTGTTACATATACTACCGGTATTGCTTTAGCGTTGAATGTTGCTGCTTTAATGATAGATTTGTTTTGAGGGGACTACACAGTCTGTGAAATCATCAACCCTTTGCTGTTAAAGGGAATATCATGTTGTGGATGTAACACTTGATGAAAAAAACACTATGATCCTGTGAACTACTCTTGTATCCAGTTTCAAAAGTGCCAAACCTGTTTGGAGTGGAGGTAACGTGTCATTCTAAAAGACACAGTGTGCTCTGTGCAAGCGAGTTGTTAATCATTTATGGGTTTATAATATGTGTCGTGAGGGTTGCCGACTACTGCTGAGCCAGTTTCTTTTCCAACAAGCTTTTGCAGGGAAGCACTGGCAATAAAACTGTCTTGTGGAGTTCTGGCTAATGAAAATTGAGGATTTAATGAATGAAGCACAGATTGTAAAGCCCCCTTTAGACGAATTCATGATTTGGGGGCATAATAATAAAAGTGACTGTGCATTAATCAAAAGGGTTTTCCTTTGATACTTGACTGGCTATGACACTTGAGCTTCACCATTCTTATTCAAGGAACCGATTCATATTATTAAAGCTGCACTAATCAATATTTCTGTATAAACAATGTTAACAGTTCTAGAGTTCTACGCAGTGTTTTAGCATCTTTCAGCTCATTGTTTTGTTTGCAACCACACCGTTCTGGTTCACTCCCTTCACTCTTATTTGCATCATTCTACTCAGCACCAAACCACAGACAAAGCAACTACTTCGATAAACAGATTCTTCATTCACATAAAGGCTCTGTAGGAGCAACAGGACAAGATTTTGGCATTGGAAGCGTTTTGGTATTGGTTTGTAGTCCAAGTAGACATCTATTGCACATCTGGCCATCCTGGAAGGGGGATCCCTCCTCTGTTGATCTGTCTGAAGTTTCTTCCATGTTTTCTATTTCCCTGTTAAAAGAATTTATTTGGCGGCGTTTTTCCGTGTCAGATGAGAGGGTCGTATTGTAAAGGACAGAGAGTGTCGTATTCTGTACCGATTGTATAGCCCCCTGAGGCAAATTTGTGATTTGCGATTTTGGGCTATACAAATAAAATTGACTGTTTTCATGCAGCTTTATAATCCCTCTCCTACTTCTCTCAGATATTCTGGTAGATCAAGGCAGTCCTCTCCTGCAGGATCCCGACATCTTACCCTTCACCGGCTATCCCAGCATGCCGTATCCGTCCATGGAGCCGACTATGTCTTCCACACCATACTACTCCAGCCAGAACTACTACCCTCAGTACAACGGAGACGAGTGGTACTCACACACAGGGATATACGAACTGAGGAAAGGGCCCCTGGAGGTCGGCTATGATGCTGAGATGGAGGAGGTGTCCGCCATGGTGCCTGCCGTGTGCAAGAGGACGCGGCACATGTCGCAGGCTGGAAGGGTTAAAGGGGAGGAACTGTGTGTGGTGTGTGGAGACAAGGCCTCTGGATACCACTATAACGCTCTCACCTGTGAGGGATGTAAAGGTGAGGGAAGCTGCGTTGTGGTGACACAAATACACTGGATTTTAAATGACAAACAGTTATATCCGATTTTTATTACCCGCTGTTCTAACAGATTGTTTTTATTTGATTGCAAAGTCATTGTGTAGGTTGTTTATACTGATTAAGTAGATGGAAAATACACTCAGATTTATACTGTATATCGCTTTTCTAGTTTTCTGACAATTTAAGAGCTTTTTTGTTTGAGGGCATGCCAAACTAGCCGTTATGCAAACACGCTACTTGGTGACAGTACCATGTTAAAGAAGAAAAGATGGGACTTCAAGTGAAGCATTTCTGGCGGAGATGAAGAGAACTGGATATAGTGTTTGAGGCGGGATCCTGTTCATTCCTATGAGAGATGCTCAGTGGTGCATGAAGACAAAATGGCTCGACTATGATAAAGTACCCGGATCATTCGGTGATCTTCTGTGGCTATTGGACCCATAGAGCAGGCCCAGTGGCGTTTCCTTTAAGTCTGCCTCCCAACTATCACATCAGCCTTGGTCTGGGTTTCGTTCACATGAATGGAGGAAGGGAAATAACTCTGGATTCAGCAATTAGCAATTGTGATTTAAATAGGGGCTATTCAAGTGTTCATACTGGGAAGTTGAGTTACATTAAAAAAGAAATAAATAAACAAATCATCCAAGTTAGAGAAGTCTTTTTGGGCCTAATGGCATCTCAAGTTGTAGCACCGTTGTTTGGCCTCTATGAAACTTTGCTTCAAAGCCTGGTGCTGTACCTGGGGGTTTGGTTTCAGGCAATTCAGGAACAGTGTTTCTGTGGGAGAGCGTAACTACCTTTGGCGTGGACTCTGGAACCTTACAGACCTTTACATGCACAAGAAAACGCTCTGTAACACACTAAAAGCATAATATGTCCCCTTTAATTACCTGCCAGTAACAAGCAGTGAATCCATGCAATCATACAGTGCATCAAGCTCAGCTCTGACTTTGACTCCTTGAGCTGAAGAAAGGGTCGACGCTGATTCAAAGAGAACAAATGAGGGAATATGTAGCTTTACAACCCTTCTGTATGTAAAAGTGATCCACTTGGTGACAGTGGAGTTGTGGCCTTTAGCTGGTCCTCCCCAAGTTTTTATGACGCCGTGAATTTGCTGTGATTCCAGCCAAACCAGCAAGTCAGTGGATATGAGTGTAATTCCACACTGTGAGGTTGGACAATGCCAGGAGTGCAGCAGCTGGCTTGTCCTGCCATTTGACAGAGAATAGGCTCAGATCTACCCAGTGCTGCTGCCAGATTGGGTTCCCTCTCAGCTTTCTGCTGTACAATGCAGGAGCAACCTGAGCTCAGTTACGCTAATGCATGTGTCTTTCTGCTTAATGTTCTGTGTCAGAATGTCTAATAACTGTTCCAGCGTTATTCAGTGTGTGTGTGTGTGTGTGTGTGTGTGTGTGTGTGTGTGTGTTTGCTCTGCTCTCCCTGTCTGGGACATTGCCAGCCGGGTTCACAGGATCCTCTCTGTGACATTATTAGGACAATGTGTAATTTTTCAGTGATCCTTTCTGGTTGAATGAGCTGACATCAATATAAAATACATACTGAGTAATGATAGAAGAAGATCAAATTCTTTAGTTGGACTACAATGAAAAAAAAGTCCTGAACTGAACATTGTACTCAAGTTAAAGTGCAGAAATATTTTTGGTAACGCATCTTACAGGTTTGCAAATTTCATGGTAATTAGGTGATACTTAGCAAGTAATTTATTTGATATTAATTTGAAATTAATTTGGAATTACTACCAAATTAACCCAATAAAAAAAAAAAAAAAAAAAAAAGACTGCGGTGACTCCAACACTATACATAATGAGTCAGAGTGCAGAAAGCAGAATAAGTCGCCTTGCCAACAAGGTGGTAAAGGCGACAACATGCTGCATGACTTTAGAAATATTGGGTTTTAGGGGGACTCTGAATAAAGCCAAGAGAGGGCCTGGGATAATAGTAGCATTATATGCTATGTTAAGTGTGTTGAAGCTCTCGAACCAAAATGTAGTGAACCTAGACTAGAACATGTGAGCGGTCGACTGGAGATTGCTGGCATCTGCTTTGCCCATTGGATTGTTTTGAGCTCCAGCAAGTAGTTGTTTTCAGTGAAAAAGTATCTTAAAAATGACTGCAGACTACCTGCACAGCACCAGTAGTTAGCTAGTGAACACAGCCGGCTGCATATCAAAATGTCCTGAATCTGAGACTCTGAACCTCCTCGGGTGCTTTACAGCAGCCCACTGCTCCTAAATGCTTAGAGTGGGTTAAATGTAGAGGTCAAATGTCATGTTAAGTATGTACCTGTACGTATATGATGAATGTAAGGTTTAAGTTTTGCAGCTAAGGAGACAGATATTTCCTTCAAGAGATGGGGGAGACCAAAAACAGAGCTAAAAGCAGATTGAATGTTGGACTCAGGTGGCCAGAAACACAACTCCCGGTGAATAATATGTCTGCTGGATGTGTACACAGACAATTGTTTGCTAACATGCTATATCAGGGCATAATATGCTAGTGTTCATAGCTTGTGTCTGCTGTCCCCAAGTGGCCATAAAAATCCAAAGAAATCTGATTTAAGTATCAAAACTATACAAGCATGAGATATGCAGAATGCTTTTTCAGAGTGTTGTATTATAATAAATTAGAATATATTATTATTAGTAGTAGTATTCCTGATACAGTTTGTGTAAGCAGCATTTACTGTTGACTGAGAAGGAGAAAATTATCTATAGCTGGCATTAAATGTACCAACACAGTGTACAGTCTGAAGCAGATTTAAATTAGTATTACCTGGAAAGAATTAAGTAAAACTACCTCAGGAATGAACTTTAATTACTTTAAGTGCAGTACTTAAGTGAATGTACTGTGTCATTTCCCCCCATTATAGTACAGTGTGGTCCAACTGAAGTAATCCATAAAGTACAAAATGTCTTGGCTTTGTACCAGCATCCTCTGTACCTCTTGATAACACCTTGTTTTGTCAAACATGTTCAGGTTTCTTCAGACGGAGCATAACCAAGAACGCTGTGTACAAATGCAAGAGTGGTGGAAACTGTGAGATGGACATGTATATGCGCAGGAAATGCCAGGAGTGTCGGCTAAGGAAATGCAAGGAGATGGGCATGCTGGCTGAATGTGAGTATTGATGATTGTTTAGAGACTCTGGTTCCCGTTAATGCTGACAGGATGCCAGTACAATGAATTAATATGATGGGGAATGAAAGAATTGTAGATGCATTTCTACTCGCCAGTCATCAATACAAACTGATTTGCACCATGCACATGAACACAATGTGCTGTCGATTCGTAGTCGAGTCGAGAGAGGCGGCTGTCGTGGTGAGCCCTCATTTTCCATTCTGACATGGCCTGTTGGATATTACTGGAGGATTGGATGTCACGTATCACACAATAGAAAAGTCCAGCTTGTGTTACTGTTACAGGAATAGAAGCAGATAAACAGACACCTTAAGATCCATTTAGAGAAATTAACACCTTCAAAGTGGCTGCTGTCATTATTTGACATGGAGTGATGTTTGCCTTTAAAGCTATCCTAACACCTTTCTGTACTCTCAATAAGCTGAGTCAACCTTAATGTGGAGGCAGAACTTGTAAAGGTGACCATGTACTTTCAGAGTCTTTGGAGGACGATTAGTTATTGGGTCTATTAGGAGCTGTCAGTCGAAAAGAGCAGGAGGACGGAGTGGACTCCTGTTGCTCATAAATAGTGCAGGCAAGTTGTGATGAATATTGCAGGGTGGCAGGCTTTCATGACTCTACCTGCTGGAGCAATAAGAGCTCAACAAATGAGCTTTTTTTTTGGTCATAGCAGGAAAAGACAGACGATACTGGTGATACTTTACTGGAGAGATTGATTTTGCTGTCCTCACTTTCCGCTCAAGCCTTGTTTAAAGAAGGGACTTTTTTGATCGTACTTAAAAAGCCGAAAAAAAAAAAAACGTAACACATGACATTCATACAGTAGCATTAGAAATTATAGAAGTTATAATAAAGGATGGTGAAGTGAAAATAAATTTTCCCTTAATGGAAATGTGGTCAGTACAACAGCAAAACGTTTTTTAAAAAGATTATACTCACTATTAGACTAAAACAGAAAGAAGAGTAGAATAAATGAATGAAACATCATTAAAAGGAATAAAAACAATCAAGCAATGATATAACTGTAAGCTGTAACTGACATGTATGGATTATGTTACACTGGATATAATATAAGATGTTTAAATATTAATGACAGAAAATTACAGTTTCATTATGCATTATTGGTCTCATGATAAATGGAAATGAACGTTTCCAAATGCTGCTGAATAAAGAGCTGTGAGGTATTTAACACACATAGTGAAGCCTCCATCACCGCCGGCAGGCCTGCTGACGGAGATCCAGTGTAAGTCTAAGAGGCTGCGGAAGAACACCAAGGCCTCCCCGGGACAGTCCACCGGAGACGAGACAGAGGGAGCGGACAACACAGACAACAAACAGGTCACCTCAACCACCAGACTGTCAAAGGTAACCACAACCTCTGCCTCTCTGTGGCCTAGAAATATGCTGTTTTTCCACATTCACTTAGTTTTTTCTCCAAATTCACAGTTTGTCATATAAACTGTGACAAACAAAGTGTCACCAGTTAATGATGGCTTCTGTTTTCTGTTCAGGAGAAAGTCGAAATCACCAAAGAGCAGCGGGCTCTCGTGAAAGCCATCGTAGATGCTAACAACAGACATCAAATTCCTCAAGACGTGGCCAAAAAACTGGTATATTTCCCTCAATATCGCATCAAACTTTCTTTTTTAATTCACTGAATTATTGGCATTAAAGCTGCTATTAGTAACTTTGAGCAAAAACTTGTTTTTGTAAAATGGTCACTATATCCTGACAGTAGTGCACGAGACAGATAATCTATACGTGTCCTCCTAGTGTTCCTTATGGTATTTACAAGATTTCGGTGCCCGAATGAAAATGACCAATCAGAGCTGAGGAGTCTCTGCAGCTGTCAATCACTGCTTGTGAAACTCGTGAGCTTGGATCAAATTAGGCAGTGCTGATCAAATATGAATCAATATTCTGTTGGTGAGTTTCGAGCAGTGATCGACAGCTGCCGTTGAGACTCCTCGGCTCTGACTGGTTGCTTTCCTTGCAACCTTGCAAATGCAAATTTGCACATTTCTTCCACAGATTTGTTTCATGCAGTCCTGTCAGGATATAATGACAGTAACTTTTGATCATATTTGCTCAAAGTTATTGACTGCAGTTGTAAAAGATCCAATAGATGAGTTCCTGATAAATTGCAGCTCATATACACAAAGCCAGCACAGAAAGACACCACATTCAGACCATCTGTCTGAAATCTACAGTACCTAACTTTCAGTCACTGAGGTTCACATGTGGACATGTTTAAGGCTCTAAAGCTGCTAAAGCTACTAAACGTAGCAGGTGTATTCCTCTGCTCGTGGAGTTTATGCAAATTGTTGATCTGATCTTTTTCATTACTTTTACTCTTGTTGTTTTCCCTCCAGCTGCAAGAGCAGTACAGCACAGAGGAAAACTTCCTCCTATTGACAGAAATGGCAACAAGTCAAGTTCAAGTTCTGGTGGAGTTTACAAAAAATATCCCAGGTATTGTTTGCAAATCTTATGGGATATAGACTTGTTGGGGCCCTCCTTTGTAGAGTCTGAATGTTCTCCCCATGTTAGCGTGGGTTTTCTCCTGTGGTTTCCTCCCACAGTCCAATGACATGCAGGTAATTGTTGACTCTAAATTGGCCATAGGTGTGAATATGAGCGTGAATGATTGTCTGGCTCTGTGATAGTCTGGCGATCTGTCCAGGGTGTACCCCATCGGATCGTCTCCTACGCCCCTGCGATGGGATAAGCGGTTACAGATAATGGATGAATGGATGGAAGACTATGGATGATAACATATCACATTGACACCATATCATAGAAAAGAAATGCCTCAGTGTACTTTGCTGCATGTAATGAGTGGTTTGATGCCCCTGGCAGGCTTTCTGTCTCTGGATCGAGAGGATCAGATCGCTCTGCTCAAGGGTTCAGCCGTGGAGGCCATGTTCCTGCGGTCAGCTCAGGTTTTCAGCAGAAAGATGCCCAATGGACACACAGTCGTATTGGAGGAGAGGATACGCAAGAGTGGTGAGTCGTTAATACATGCTGTACATCTGGTACTTGAACAGCTCCGTTAAAATGCAGATGGTACAACCACACTTATCCTCAAAGCTTTAGTAGAAGAGCCCTTAAAACTTTCAGCACCCTAAATAATCCCTAATAAAAGTAATTTCAACTTGTGGATGCCTTTAGTCCTAATTCATGACCTTCAAGAGTCTTTGCTCCTTCGCTCCATGCAGCATCATGACATTTGTAGTTCCACCTGCAGCCAAGCAGCCAGTCAGATCCTCCTTCAGTAACTGATCTGTGTGATCTGTGTGATGCAGCTGGGACATGTGTGCTGACCTGTTGATCTCTGAATGGGTGTGGGTTACACATGCACACACACCCTCACTGGGTACAGTTTCACTCAGTGTGTGGGCATGCTGACAGGTGAAGGAGAGCATTAAAGCACACCGGGCTATGCAGTGGCACTACATTTCTTTTATTAAAACACACGAGTTTATTTTCTGCAGCCATAACTCCCATATTGAATAGTTTACTACCTTGGTGGTTTTAAGAAGCCATTTATATGTATGCGAGGTGTCATTATGTCAGTGAGGTTGGACAGTTAGACAGACAGTGATGGCTGGAGTGTGTGTGAGCCACTGGGTCCCTCAGTGCAGCTCTGGTGTGAATGGTTGGGCATAAGAGACATTCACACTAAAGGCCAGTCTGGGAGAACGAATAAGGGAGCAAAGCTGTCTGAAGAGACCATTGTTCCTTATCAAAACATCAAGAGTGCTATTGTCCACCTCTCTCCCTCTGAGCCCCACTGGCATTTCTGAAAGCTTGATGATGTGTCCGAGCAGACAGACACACTCTGCTAGCTTAAAGAGCGTCAAAAGTAGGAACTGATGCCAGCGTGCGCAAGAGCAAACTGAATGCAAACAGTATGTAGAAAACATCCTTATTTATTACTGAATCATTACCTAAAGAAGAAAAGTAGAGAAGTTTATATTTCTATATGCTAAAGGTCTCCTCAAAATGTGTCTCTGTTTAGAGATGATCCCCATCCTGCTGCATTGCAACTACTGTATTTTAATCGGTACAAATGTATGGTCCGAGCGGAGTTAAGATATCAATACAGTCAAAGTACTTTCAGGTGCAATCTTCATGTGGAATAATGTGCACTAAAACACTGATCCAACCCCTCATTGTACAGTTATGATTTTACTATTGAAACGACTTTTATCCCTCTAAAATCCAATTTTCTTCTCTTTGCCTTAGTAGCAGCATTAATTTGGATACCACTCAGGTTCATAAATATAATGCACAGTACATTTATAAATATAGGCAAGAATATGATCAGCTCTCTTGTTTATCATCTCCCTCCGTCTTCCTCTTCTGATTTGTGTATATGTTTATATTATTATTATTATTATTTTGATTTTAGAAAATTTTATACATTTTAATTTCTAATTATATTTGCTTTGGTCATTGTCTTTTTTTTCCCTTGGATGGCTCATGTACCGATATTTTATTTTTCTTTATGCTTTTTTCTTATTCTTTTCTCTCTTCCTCTCCTGTTTGTCCCATGGGGCAGTATATTGTTATTAAATAGATTAATGTGTATTACTGTGACGACCCACTCTATAGCTTCACTTCACTCACAATCAGCTTTCATCTACTTCTTAGTATTCATTTTATTATAATATGTTGTGTCACAAATTTTTGTGATTATTAGTATTTAAACAAATTAAATTGTAATTTCCATTCACTTTCTTACCATTATTATTATTAATATTGTTGTTATTATTCGTATTTTTACTGGGGTGCATTTTAGCTCAGTCAGTAGAGCGGGTGCTCCATATGCCAAAGCGGCTTTGTTGCAGCGGTGCCGGGTTTGAGTCCTGCCTGAGGTGTGAATGGTTGTCTTTACTGTGTGTCTTCCCCTCTGTCTCCACGTTTCACCGCTGTCTCCCCCTCTGTGTTATGGCATGTCCTCTGGCTTACTCACTGATACTGTCTAACGAAACGATTCTGTATAGTGGCGAACATGTTTGGCCCAAGTGAGTCTATAAATAAACAAGAAACATACCAGAATACTTACTTTATTTGGAGAACTAGACCTGCTACTCTCCTTCAATGTAAGAGTTTATGTTCCTTGTGATCATTTAGGTGATGAAATATACAGATGAGGGCCAACTATTAATTGAATGTCTTGGGCCAAAGCGCAGACTGTAAGACAAGCTTTTTCTACGCTTCCTTCTGTAACAAATGTCTGTATATTTTACCAAATAAAACTATATCATTATAACTATATGTATTGTTCTGTGGCTGTACGGTGGTGTAGTGGTTAGTACTGTGGCCTCAAAGCAAGAGGGTCATAGTTTCAAATCCTCTGGCTGTGCCCTCTTGGGCCCTTTGTGAATTGGGGTCCCTCTGTGTGGAGTTTGCATGTTCTCCCCGTGTTAGTGTGGGTTTTCCCCGGGTTCTCCAGCTTCCTCCCACAGTCCAAAGACATAAAGTTTAGGTTAACTGATGACTCTAAATTGCCTGTAGGTGTGAATGTGAGCATGAATGGTTGTCTGTCGCTATGTGTCAGCCGTGCAATGGACTGGCGACCTGTCCAGGGTGTACCCCACCTTCACCAGTGTCGACCTTGAATGGGACAAGCAGTTACAGATAATAGATGGATGGCTGGATGGATATATTGTTCTTAGCAGTGTTTTTACTGTGTTGACTGTTCTTTGCCCTGCACCACCTCTGATACATTTGCACCATCATTCATCAGATTAGCACAATACAGACTTACATTATCTGGATACAGATCACTTCTTTTCTGAAATGTAAACATTTGAGCGAGTCAGTTTCCAATGTCCAAGTTTCAACTTTGGTATCAAAAAGATAGATGGATAGACTATTTGCCAGGGAGATTACAGCAGATTCAGTTTTTCTGCTGTGTGTGTTGTGACCTTTTATACCTTATATGTACTGAAACAACTAAACCAGGGCTTAAAAAAACAGCTTATTGGGATATCATGACCCATTCTTATTCCTAGTTCATCAAATACTGACGCTTTGTCACTGCCATCGGCGTTTGTTACTGCCGCACAAGGCACCATTCAGCGTCAGTATCAAGCGCGCCGGGTATTGCAGTAACTATAATGTCAACCCATCTACAGGAAGAGTTAACGCTCATAGAAAGAGCACTGGGAGTGTGATGACGTAGTATTAAGAGTGGAAAGACACACATCGGGCAGGCGTGAGGAGGGGATTTGGATGGGTCCAACAAACACAAGGCTTTCATCCAGGAGACCACCTTTGTGTCCTGTTTTCACAACATTCAATGTAATTTTCACCGTACAAACATGGTAGTTTTAAGCCCAAACATGTAGTTCTATCCTCAACCTAACTATAGTGATTTTATTGCATAATCCTAAAGTGACACCAAGGCTAAATATAGTGGTTTTGGTGCAGAAAATGAAATGACACCAAGGGGCGTGGCAAAGCGGCGGTTTGTGACGAATTGTGATGAGAATGTGTTGGTTACCTCTAATCCAAGGTCTGTGTTTGATTTTAATTTGTGCCCATTCACCATACAGGATTTTGACATCTGAATACATCTCTTTCTAGGTATCTCAGAGGAATTCATGACACCCATGTTCAACTTTTACAAAAGCATCGGTGAACTCCACATGGTGCAGGAGGAACAGGCTCTCCTCACTGCCATAACTATCCTGACACCAGGTGAGCTGACAGCAAGTCAGTGATCCAGGAGTATTATGTAATGACATTATTAAAGCTGTTTTTTTTAATACTGATATTAGATTGATATATAAAAGGCTAATGTATCATCCTCTTCAGATCGGCCTTACGTGAAGGATCCTCAGGCTGTCGAGAGACTTCAGGAGACGATGCTGGACGTGCTGAGGAAGCTGTGCGCCCTGCAGCACCCACAGGAGCCCCAGTACTTTGCTCGTCTCCTGGGCCGTCTGACGGAGCTGAGGACACTCAACCACTACCATGCAGAGATGCTCACGTCCTGGAGAGTGAACGACCACAAGTTTACGCCGCTGCTCTGTGAGATCTGGGACGTACAGTGACACACTGGGAGGTGGGGAAAGCCTTAGCATAGGGATGATAGCATGAACATTTCAACTTGCAAGGCAAAGACATGGTCCAACTGCAGAGCATATTTATATTGGATGATGTGAGGATGTGGAATTAAATCCCTGCACCATATTTTGATGACTTTAGTCATGACTTGGTGAATGGTTTAGAGTATTGTTTGTGTTTATTCTGCTCATGCATTTTTTTATTGGTTCATAACATCATAACACGTCTATTTCCTGTACGATTCTGCCAACTCAGAATTGTCTCATTGTTGAAATGTTATGACAGGGTTTTCAGCGCAAAAAGCAAATTGTTCAAAGGTCGGGATTTAGCAAACCTCTTTTTACTGTATACATCATGTAAAATGTCATAATGTGATTAGTCCAACAAGTACAAACACTGAAACATATTCAAAACAAAGATGGTGCTCATAGGAAGTGTAAATTTTAGATTACATTGAGTTATTGAGTAATGGAAAGGTGTGTTTTTTATTTGTAAAAATGGATTTCTTGCTACATGTACTTGCTGTAAATATGCAAAGGCTGTATGTTTTGCCTCAATAAATAACAAGATTAACAGGAAAAATGTTCACATTGGAACATTGTTCAAATTATTTTCATACCTGTTATATTTATGCCATTCGGTTGTTATCAGGCCCTTAAATAGGCTTTATTAGTCTATAAGCACCAAAGATGTGGGTCAGTAGGGGCCTACTATGCCTACTGCGTTGTAAAAGTGAAAGTGAAACTTAAAAGCAACGCGTTCCTGTTGTAAAACTGAATGAAATTACATGTTTTGAACACAAACATTCTTTAGGTTTAGGCAAAAAAAAAAAAAAAAACAACAGTTAAATTTCTGGAAGATTTGGGGTTAAATAACTACTCACACAGGATGCAAACTTCAGTCTCCTGAGTGAAGGTCCTGTGGGGCGGCAGTAGCTCAGGGGCGGCAGTAGCTCAGTCTGTAAGGACTTGGGTTAAGACGCGGACGTCACGGGTTCAAGTCCCCCATGGACCAAGACCAACTGGTTGCTGGAGAGGTGCCAGTTTACCTCTTGGGCACTGCCGAGGTGCCCCTGAGCAAGGCACCGAACCCCCAACTGCTCTGGGCGCTTGTCAGGAGCAGCCCCCTCACTCTGACATCTCTCCATTGATGCATGTATATGTACTGTGTGAACAACAGAGTGTAAAACTGAATTTCCCCACTGTGGGACTAATAAAGGAATATCTTTCTTTCTTTTCTTTCTTTCTGTCCCATCAATCGCTCCCGACCTCCACTTCTGCTCCTGTCATAATTTCTGTGATCACTAGAGGTCGCTGTCGATTTATATAATTAAAGAATATTTAACACTGCTGCTGCCAACTTCTATCATTCTTTTTTGATAATCCGCTATTGTTGCTGTAGTAGTTATTAATTATGGTATTGGTAGTAGAAATAGTGATGCAACCGAAGCTTTAATAGTTGTTGTTGCAGCAGCCACACCACCTGGAGTGGTAGTAGTAGTAAATGTATGTTCAAGTAAAAAAGATGCCATCAGTTACAGCAGCCAACACTGCATTTCAGTGCAAACAGCATCAATTTAACCGACTTTGTACTCAGATTACTCAGATGTAACAGATTGTATCGTCAGCACTGGACTTTGAAGAACAAGACCTTTTTACTTCATTGAAGCATTTGAATTTATTTTGTTTCCTGAAATGCACAAATCAACATAAGAGATACAGATAGATATATTAAAAGTTCCTCAACATTACTACCACCACTCACACGGCCATGATGTAACTCCAAATCTAATTTTTTTTTTTTTTTACAGTAAATAGATTTTGATAAGCTATACATCATTTACATAATGTTCCTTTCCATGCAACACATGCATACATGTAAAAAAAACAAAAAAAACAGTTACATTACTTAAAAACAAACAACAAGTTCTATACAAACATATACTTTTGTTATGTTATCTTACAGCTAATTGCACTTTAAGGACAAAAATAACCGTGTTGGTATGCTGGTTAGTGTTCATAATTGTATAATACCACCATCTTGTGGAATGATTTGGTCACTATTATTATCAGGGGAGTTACTGTGGAGAAAATTAACAAAAAGCAAACAAACAAAGCAGCACATGTAGTTACACTAAACTGACAACAGTATATATTTTTCTGCACCATCCACATAGTCTACAGATTTTCTATAAAAACATCAGATTGTGCTATGAAAGACATTTAGAGGTGAGTTCTGTCCTGGGTGGCGGGAGGTGTGAGTGTTTCTGCCTCAAGATAAACCAGGAATCCAGAGAAGGTGGTATACCTCCCCTGGTTGCTGTAGACAGCATAACGCTCGTCCTGCTGACTGTACAGCCACACACTGTCGCCCCGGCGGAGGGACAGCAGCAAGCTCTGACTTTGCATCTCCCGTCTCTTCGACGTGTCCTCATCAAACACCATCGCCTGCACCTCACCCTTCCCGGTCATCAGCTTCACAGAGACAGCCTTACGTGGGTGTTTCCCCACAGTGAAGGCGAAGAAGTAAGCTCCTGGGAATTGGCAGGTGAACACACCTGAGGTTTTGTTGAAATGCCCCCCTATGTTGACATACTCCACGTCAAAGGTCAGAGGTGGCTTGTCCTGCTGCCTGACACTCTGGCCCATAAGTGTGGATGTCCGTGCCACAGAGAAGGCAGAGCGTGGCTGCTCTGATGCCTGACCTCTATCCAAGGGGTCGGACTGAGGGGGGCAGTGCGGATAGGACGGCCCTGATGGGGACAGGTGGTTGCTGACGTAGCCGGTTGGGGAGGTGTCAGGATAGACGAGGTAACCAGAGAAGGTGATGTAAGGGCCAGCGTTGCTATACAAAGCATACTGAGGACTCTGCTGTAAAAGCAACCACACCGTGTCCATCTCCTTCAAACTGATCATCACACTTTGGCTCTGAACTTTCCTCCCTTTCTTGCGGAAGTCATCATACGCTATAGCCTGCACCTCCTCTCCGTTCTTCGCCAGTATCACTGAAAGCAGTTTCTTTGGAAACTTCCCCACAGAGAAGGAGAAGTAGTAAGCCCCGGGGATGCGGCAGCGAAAGTGGCCGGTGTCTGGATTGAAATCCCCTCCCATGTTGACCATGAGCTTGTTGAAGGTCACTGCCTTCTGCTTGCCTCCCAACACACTGCTGGTTCTCGTAGCAGAGAAAGCAGAGATGAGGCCCGTCGTCAGTGGAGGGGCGTGAAGGGCTGAAGCTAGTCCAGAGCAGGTCATCATGATGAATATGCATGCCAGGTGGCAGTGTGTGCTCCACTGAACTGAAAAAAAAGGACAAGAAAAATTATTTTTATTTATTTTCTTGTTTTGTTTTTTTCATCCTTTATTTTTTTGCATTCTTTATTTTTTAAACATTGTAGGAATAAGTATGAACAACATCATACGACATAGCAAATTCCTGCACTCTTGCACCAAAGTATTAAAGAAACTGCTAAGTATAAGTCGCTGAAATTCAACTTTATTCCAGACACATACGTCCATATGTCAGATTAAAAAAAGTAGTTTTCAACCTGGTGATCAGAACCCCCAAATGGGTCACAAGATAAATCTGAGTTGACCACATATTAAAGGAATATTTCAACATTTAAACTATAAATCACTGTTCAGTTGAACTGCTCACTACTTATATCCTGTGATGAGGGGTTAAAACAAGTATTGCTTCAATATCAAAGCAATATACGTTCCTTTTAGTCTGAGTCTAGTGTATCAGACTAAGCTTAACCCACAATGCATTGATATAAAATTCTCCACGTTGATAAGGATGTCTGGCTAAGCCCTGCGTGTCGAGATTGATCTTGCCACGCTGTGAGAGCAGCAGTCCCTGTAATGTGGCTGATATTGTCTGTTCTCTCTGTGCACTGAGAGAAGGGACTAGATTAGGTGCTGGTTCATCTGTTCCTGTGTGTGCTGAACAATGGAAAAGTTTGGAGGATTGGTGAGGTGGGGCAGGGCAGAATGTGAAAAGATGCCGCTTAGATAATTCGCTGAATATCAGTTATTATTATTATTAGTAGTAGTAATATTATGTAAATATTTTCATGAAAATTGCAGCTTTTTGAATATTTCATAGGGACTTAGTTTGTTTACATTCCTGAAATTCTGCCATTTTACTTTTACATTGGAGAGGATGCAATATTTGGATTCAGAGAGAAAACTATTAATAATCACAAATTAAATTACTATTATTAGTCCGACGATAATATCAATTTGAAATCCTACAAGCTCAGATTGGTCTGACCAGCTTTCATGATCACTAAATGAGCAGAAAACTGGCACCTGTAATTGAGATGTAATAATAGACACCTGTTTGTTTTCCCTGTTGCTTGTAATGTACATATTTTACAAAACACCAGTGATAGATATTTAGCTCTGAAAACTGTGGTGGAAAAGCCAATGAGTGCATGAGATGGCAAAAGAGCAGCTTTACAAGAGTCAGATACTCTCACCTTCAGGTTGAAATAAGCTTCTCAAAATAACATTTAACATTTCATATATTCTTATTGAACAGAATTCATGTCTGTAGATGAATAATGTCAAAAAAAGCTTGAATACAATGAACTAGAGCATTAAAAAAAAAAAAACATCTATAGTTATAATGAAAAAAAAGAGTCCAAATTTACTACACTCCTGCTAAGGCAAATAAAACACAGATCATATATACATTTCTTATTTAACTTCTGTTTCTACACACAGACTTCATGCTCATAAGAGTAACCAACAGAAATATCAAACCCACCTGTTGGGCTATGTTGGGACAAAAAATGCATGCTGGACTTCGTCTTCTTAGACAGCTTTTAAAAATAAAGTTCCTCTCAGTTTTCTGCACTGCTAATGCCCATGTAACAGGCCTGACACCCAAAAGGACAAAGCTTCTGTCCATACAGACATGTCAGGAGGAGGAGCTCCAAGTCCCCTCCAATCTATAACTCCCATTCAGCCTGCAGGGCAAAAAAGTGAGAATGCAGTCGTAGTGCAGTATACTGCCTTATTGGCTTGTAGAAGACAAAGTTGCTATGGTACACAACTTTTGGTTTTCAATTTCAGAGAAACTTTATCCTCCAAATCGAGCGTTTATTTATTTAAATATGTGTTAAATAGTTATAACCACTACTTTAATGCTGTAAAATTGATGTTATTATATTATTATAATTTGTGGGAGGTTAAAGTCAGCTCTCATGCTTTATTTGGTTCATACAATGTCTCACAAATCCATGAAGGCTAAACAAGAAGGTTTGTAGATTCCCATTGTCTTGATGGCTTTCTGATGTTTTTGGTAGTCTGTCAGTGTGCCCATGTAGCTTATGGATATACAGCTTTATATTCAAAATGACAAGAGAAATAAACACTTCTGTAAACGTCATTGTTTTCATAAAGCCTGTAAAGTAATTCTCTAAATTAAGTTTTGTCCCAATCAGCATTTCAAATACGCCTTCTACATAGGGACTGTGAATGTTCTCATTCATCCAGGTCATATTCATTCTGGCAACAATTGAATCAAAGACAACTGGACTTAGATTTGTCTCTGAAGTCCCCACTAGTCAGACTAGTGGGGTCTAGTCAGACTAGTGGGGACTAGTCAGACTGTAGCGTTACGAATTGATGAAGCCACTTGGATAAGGGGCGAAATGTCTTCAGAGACAAATCTAAGTCCAGTTGTCTTCGATTCAATTGTTGCCAGAACTTCTACATCGGTTCAAAAACTTTTCACAGAAGTAAATACGAACAAAAATTAACAACAAAATCCAGAGAATTGGTTTGTTGGGTAAATTAAATCTTAAAAATAGATGTATTTCTCTGACTTGGTGACAAAAAAATGTGTTATTAATTTTACACACTTACGATGAGGAGTTGCAAGACTAAGGAGCATGATAAATTAAAAAAAACACAATATTTATAAATGTTTGCATAATATGTGTGCATCATGTGACTGACTTCTTCAGACAATCAACATCAAATTTAAGGGACTCAAAATATGATTCAATTTCAATTAAAAACTTAAAAGTTGGGGCTGAATTAAGAAATTTGACTTGAATGCTTCCCTAATAATATAAAAAGTACATAAACTTATCATCACATTCAAAACAGGTGATAATATTTTTATTTTCAATAATAACTGCACAATATACAATTTTTCAAAATACTGTACAATACAACATGGGCATGAAAGAGTCTGTCCTCTTGTTCGTTCAGTCTTGCAGAAAGTACATTTGTTATCAACATGTGGAAAACACCTATTGGATGTGTTTTGTGTAATAATTTCAGATGTGGCTGTCTGGTTTGGTTTGTGATGCAGGATGTAAGAGAAAAACAGGCTTCTCTGTCTCAGCTCCATCCACTGTCATGACGCAGGGAACCCGGAAGACGTGTGTTTGCTGTCAATGCCAACGACAGAGAGGAGGCACAGAGAGCTAAAACCCCGCATTTAAGACAAGATGGCAGGACTGCCCCGCAGGATCTTTAAGGTAATGAATTCACACTTTAAACAGCAGCCCGTGTCATCTTTCTGTAACGGCCAACACTCTACATACACAGTCTAAACCCCCAATTATCTGCTGCTACGCCCGGTTCACAGTTATGTGTGCTAACGTTAGCTTCCTGCTTGCTAACGTTAGTTCGCTTAAGTAACCTCCGTTTCATTCCCGAGACACGGTAGGTTAAAAAATACATCAACGCTTTGTGAAAATGGCGGATTAAATGTGCTGTGTTGTGGGAGTATCTTTTCTAAATATACTTCTCAAGCACAACAGTGTTCTCAAGTTACGACTGATCAGATCATGGTGCTGACTGAATGGTTGGCTAACGAGGCTATAGCTAACTATGCTAACCCCGGCTAGGTTGTTAGCTTTGTGTTTGAATCGAAAACAGGAACAAGCTAAAGCTAGCCTGCTAGCCTGCTACTCCCAGTGTTATACTTTTCATTTAAGCACACCGTTACGCGAATTTAGCCAATATTTGATGCTTGCCTATTGCAGTCCTTTCTTTTTACACAGTTCGGCCTTTTCACTGAAGTCAGTGAAGTTGTTAAGTTTGTCATTAGCTAGCTAGGGGTTAAACGACCAGGACCGTAGATTAGTCTTAATTGTTGTAACCGAAAAAGCCGTACGGATGAAACGTTTGCTGCTGTGACCAGAAATCACGTCTAATGCAGACTCCCCCCCCCCCCCCGACTCTATTTGACAGTATCGGCAAGTGATGTTGGCCATCTAAAGTTAACCAAAGAGGGTTAGCTCAGCATACTTAAGATGCTAATACATTAGTTAGCCTACAGTCCCTGCCCTGAACTGTATGATACCGTGTTGGCACTCTGGCTAGCGTTGCGCCTCCCAAATGCAAACCCATAATTATAGTACGTACATGCTAATGACACGAGAACAATTTCCTATCATGACAGACATTGTAATTCACTGGAAATACACCCTCTCAAATGCAGTAATGACAAAATCATTGTGACATTTCGGCACCGACTAAGTTTTGACAGGAGCTCTGGTTACCTGTCCTTGATGTATAATGATCAGGAGTTATGTTTTTTTCTTTGTTTGTTAATACAAATGAAATTATTAATAATTTGCTTTTTAAAATGTGAAAACATAAAACAGAGACCAGGGTGGTGTATTGATATTGCCTCTGTCTGACCAGCAACCACAAATATGTAATTTATATATATATATATATATATATATATATATATATATATATATATATATATATAGAGAGAGAGAGAGAGAGAGAGAGAGAGAGAGAGAGAGAAGCCTTACAGAAGACACTCCCTTTTTCTTTTGGGAACTGCTACAGTTCCCTTGTTATAATTCTGTGCTTATTTGTGTATATTAACCATATTCACTCAAAGTTAGGGCTGTCCTCAATACCATTTCTTCAAAGATTTGGTGAGTTTCAGTGCTGCTGCACACAACAATCACAACCAACCATGCTATCCGTCTGAGAAAAACTACTAGTAATTAATGTTGAATATGAATAATGAATAATGTTGTGGGATTATGTCTTATTTTATAGACTTTTTGGGATTTATACATAATTATTACATATTTACAAAAATAAAAAATAAAAAACCAAAGCTTTCAAATAGTGATTTTGAGGTCGACCACCATGTAACGTATAGCCCAAAAACACAAATCACAATTTTGCATCAGGGGGCTTTACAATCTGTACAGGATACGACACCCTCTGCCCTTTACAGAACGACCTTCTCATCAGATAAGGAAAAACTCCCCGAACAAAAAAAACAAACAAACACTTTGAACAAGGAAAAAAGAAAAAATGGAAGAAACCTCAGGAAGAGCAGCAGTGAAGGGATCCCCCTTCCAGGATGGACAGACATGCAATAGGTGTCATGTGTACAGAGTAACAATGAAAATACAACACTGACAATCCATATGTCAAGAATTCATATATCTAATTTGAACATAATTGTGTGAGGAAGTGGATCCACAATAATAGAAATTAGCTTCCCTGCATCGCCAAACAGGTAGAGCCAGCAACAGAATGTCCTCTCCACGCCAAACAGCTAGAGCCAGAGCAGCACAACCTCCTTTCCATGCCAAATAGATAGACCCAGAGCAACACGTAACATGGCAATGGTTGAAACTTCGAAGCATTCGGGTCAGCCCTACTGGAAATACAGCTTATGATTTGAAAATGATTAGTGTTAAGCCTGTGCTAAGTTTAATTAAGAAAGCATGAATAGCGTGTAAGAGAATGCTGCACAGGTAGGTGGGTGAGTAAACAGGCCACTGATTAGCCTTGGTGGGAAAAGGTGGAAGGGCTGGGAACAGTACTTAGCGGACGGAGCCCTTGAGCCCTCAAAGCGTGTGACTGGGACTGGGAGCCCCTCTCCTGTCTGTGTTTTCACTGCATGGTTTTGTCTGTGGGTTATCTGAAATATTTCAGGAATCTCGCTCCCAGTTGCATTCAGGAAAAGAACGCCAAAAACAAGAGTGCCAACTGTTAGCAAGCTCTATTTGATACTATTTGTTCATCCATAGTTGTTATGTTGTTATTTATTTATGTATTGTTCTGCTGTTGTCGAGCGTGATGCATCTATTACACAAGGCTGCATTTCAAACCAGCACAAGGCGATATTATTTATTTAGATTGGGGAAAATAATCAAAGGGCCTCATATGGCAGGATAATAGTATCAGTACTACAGTTTGTGCTACCTCGTGCATACCACAAGAGACATGCGATACCTGCTCCTCTTTCACAGTAAAGCCGGGTTTCTGGAGGTCACTTGGCTGTCACTGTAAGTTGGGAGAAGCCTTGCTGCAGTGGCTGATGGGAATGAAAGTAATGGTCTCCTGCGGTGCTGTGGCTGAGTCAGTGTGTCACCTCTAAAAGACAGTTACATAGTGCACAGAGAGAGTTTTCAGAAACACAGCGTCAAGCCACTACTGCAGTCAAAGCTGCATCTCCCCTCCGTGTTTAAGGATAATAGCCAAGTAGACTACAGTTGCCGAAAAAAAAAAAAAAGAAATTTTTGTTTCTATCACATTATAGGCCAGTGGTTCCCAAACTGGGGGGAGGGACCCCTATTGGGGGCCCAGAGTTATAAAACAGAGGGCATGGCAAGGCCAAATATTGATGATTTCACTTAAAACTGTTCATTTTACACTCAGGTTCTTAAAATGAGAAAATACTTGTACTTTCATTTATCAAGTATTTTATTCACACAGGAATATACAAAATAGGTTTTACCTACCTATATAGACTTATTTATTTATTTATTTTTTTGAACTACCAGAAATCATGAAGTACATGTATCGTGATGTATATCGTTATCGAGAGACAAAATGACCGGGATAGAAGATTTTGGTCAAATCACCCAGCACCCTAATTCTACTTAAAACAAGTTTTATAAATATAACTTAAAAATCTTCAGGATGTTTCGCTTAATAAGATGTAAATATTTTTAGATTCAGTGATATGCTGTTAACTGTGATCTTGACAGAGGTGTAGATGTCTATATTACTTTATTACTAAGTATTACAGTGTTTATGTGATGTCACTGAAGGACCCAGAGTCAAAGACCAAAGTGTATAAATGATGTCTCCATATAGCTCCCTGGTTGACTTGTGTGGTATGACAGGTGATCTATTAAAAATCTGTTTTCAAGTTTTTTTCACCTCATGTAATCGTGTCTCGTGCACCTGCCCCACCTGAACACTGGGAGTTACATTTCTCTACTGTAATATAGAGTTCAAGCATTCCTCCCAGCAGTTATCTCTGCCTTTATCATGGTAGTGTCAGCACATTTTGCGGTGCAAAGTAAAAGCACTTATCGGCACTGACTTGTAATATGATGGCACCAACATAAAGTCATAATTTGTCTCTGTCATTTTCTGTACTAGGAAACTCAACGTTTGATGCAAGAGCCTGTCCCAGGCATCAAGGCAGAACCAGATGATGGCAACGCCCGCTACTTTCATGTGGTCATTGCTGGACCTCAGGACTCACCTTTTGAGGGGGGCACATTTAAACTTGAGCTTTTTTTACCAGAGGAATATCCCATGGCAGCTCCTAAAGTACGCTTCATGACCAAAATATATCATCCCAATGTAGACAAGTTGGGGAGAATATGTCTAGACATTTTGAAAGGTAAGTCATTACTCCACGTCACAGTTTATGCTTGGCCAGGTATGTGTGGTATACATCAGGGATGTCACGATACCAGAAATCTAGTAGTCAATACCAATACCAGTGAATTTCCATCAGGGAAACATAGGGTGCACCCCTCAGATTTAATAGCACCACGCTGTTGAGCGCTTTTATTTCTTCGCCATGTCTCCATTCCCAATCAAATTGAAACATGATGCAGCATGCATATGTGCCATTGTGCATGTGTAAATGTCGAAAAGCATCAATACAGAGGAATCAATAGCCACGGAAGCACAACAAAGCGGACAACTACGGTTCTCTATTCCCATCACGGTACCTTTGGTACTGTAGAAAAAGAGTACCGTTTTTTTTTTTTTTTTTTTTTTAGCAGAATTTTGGCATTGACTCGGTAAAGAAGTTTTGGGTCTCGTGACATCCCTAGTGTGGTATACATTGTGCAGAAATGTCCCTTTTCTTTCTTTGGTCAGTTGAGTTAGGCTTGTTACTGTAGGAAAGCCTCTATGTATACTGTCCTCTGATGTTTGGCCTGTGAATGAAGTGAGGGATTTGTCAATTTCATCTTGCTCAAAAGGTCAGGGGCCTCTTATGCTACTCTTGTGACCCCTAACTGGAGCTTTGTGCCTCTACCACTACACATCAGCACTGTCTCTTCATTGCTCCTGCAGCTTAAAACACTATCTGTTGTCTCTCTGCTTTCCTTTTTTGTTTTTTATGTTTTTTGTTTCCAGATAAATGGTCGCCAGCTCTGCAGATTCGCACGGTGCTGCTATCAATCCAGGCGTTACTAAGTGCACCCAACCCTGATGATCCCCTCGCAAATGACGTTGCAGAGAAGTGGAAGTCCAATGAAGCTGAAGCCATAGAAACAGGTGAGAGCTATGATCTGGATGCGTTCAGCAGAGGGTTTATTACACTTTCTCATCAGTGCCTTCATTTGGATCATAGGAGTATCCAGAATAAATACACACATAGGTACAAAATGCTACATATGATTTACTTTGCATTTTGAGACTGGATTTTGTGTTTGGCACTGTATTACTTTTTTCATCTATCTTGACTAGAATTATTTCTATCATATCTAGGGATGCACTGAACCGATTTTTTCAGTCTATATATCGATAGCGATACCTAGGCTTTGTGTATTGACCAATACCGAGTACTGATCTAGTACCAGTGTTTAATTAATAAGCCGTATGCCTCACTGTGACGAAATGACTGGGATTATTCATCAGGCCTGACTTAAACATTTTTTTCCTAACTTTGTAAAACAAAATGTTACAAATAAATACATAGATATAAATTTACTGAATGATTTATTTTTAAAATAATAAATTGTACACCAGCAACTTGGTAAAATCATCAGAATTAATAGGCGTCACAATTTAAGTGTAAACCTTTTAATGAAGCAACAAATTGGTCAAAACTTAAACAGGAGTTCAACTTCCAGTATATAATGTATATGGTATATAAATAGTAGGGCTGGGACGATGCACCTATCTCCTGATTCAATACTGTCAGGATACTTTGGTGCCAATTTGATATGTCTTGGGTTTTTTAAGTATTGTGATTCTACAAGATTTGCAATTCGATATTACAATTTATTATGATTTTTGTTAACATTTTAAACACTAGACCATGAGAAAAATTTGAATCATATACCTCTAGGGACCTTTACTTTAGAAATATCTAAATGAAAATGTTAAAATGTTTAATTTACAGCATGTATGTAGACAGAGATGTCTGAAGTCAAATATATCAGTTATTGTCAGGAATCATTCATTTTTTCCAGCAACCCCAAAATCAAAGAATAAAGACATTTTTCTCACAAATTAGTTGTATTTTCGTTTTAATTTATAAGGGACATGTAGTGTTTTATACTTCCGGTGATCAATCTTATTTACATATATATATATTTTCCATATACAGTTCCCTTTGTTAACGCCTTATTTTGAAAATCAGACATAGTGATGTTTACTTCCACTAACTTGCTCTTACGTCAGTAAGGTTTCCTGTCCATGACAGAGTTAGCATGTAGCTTTAGCCGTGATGTCTAGCTCTGCTTTTCCTGCAATATGTCAAACCCAAAATGTTTCTATACTGTACTGTATATGTAGTGTTTACCACGTTGGATTTAAAATGTGAGGGTGCAAGTCGTATCCACGCCGACCCTCCGCCGTTTTCTGCTTTTTCTTTTCGGCTCGCTGTGGCCGATTGCAGTTTGCTTTGTTTGAAGGATGCTGAACGGATATGACATCACATTACTCAGACTACAACACTAAAAGCAATAACTTCCTTCTGCCTACATATGGACTCAAATGACGCAAATATATTGATTCTGGCATTAAAAGAATCAATTTTGAAATTGTTAAAAAAAAAAAGGGAACAGGGAAATTTGGGAATTTTTTACCCACCCCTAACACCCCTAAAACATAGAATTGAATTGAATAGATTGTCTCTAATATCTGATACAGATATGAGTCAGTATCGGTGCATCCCTATTCAATCATATCTTTATTGTATACTTTGTATCAGATACTGAAATATGGTGAAACTGTAATATTAAAACTACTGTATGCTCAAAGCTCTTATACTATAACAATAACAATAAGTGTGTCTTAATGCAGGCTTTGTAAAAAATGGGTTTAATGTTATGCTCATATTGTGTTTTTTTCTTTGCAGCCAAGTCATGGACCAGGCTTTATGCTGGAAACAAAAATGAAGTGTAGAACAGCCCAACAGGTGGAAACACAAGTGTGATTACGACTCCTCATGTTTTGCCAAGACCTCTTCCTACTTCATTTGCATTTAAAGGACACAGTCTTAAATATATATATACATATATATTATAAAATAAACGTGAATATATTGTTAAGGAAAAAAAAAAAAAACTGCTGACAATTGGTGATTTAAATGCACACTAGTAATGAAATGATGACTCGTCTTTGTCCTAACTCACTACTGTTCAAATGCATGGGCAGAGGTTTTAGATCTACTCACCTGGCTTTCTTTGTCCGTTCAATTCGGGGAGCTTTTGCCAACCGCTGCTTTAACGAGCACATTTATGGGGGCAGGGTGTCCTGCATCCCACTTTTATTTTATTTTTTATTTTTATTTTTTTTGGGGGGGGGGGGGGGTTAAGCCTGACTATATGGTGTCAGAATTGTTTTTTTCCATTTCTTTAAACTTTTGTTTTATTGTGTCGCTGTTTGTTTATTAAAAGCAGCTAACTCCTTCTAGCCGACCGTATATAGACGCTCACCCAGAGGCCGACCAGAGTTTCATGCTGTGTAGATGGCACAGCTGGATGCATAATCTATTGTAGCCCTGCTTCTTCTTTATGTCACATCTGGCTGCATTCAATACAAAATAATATGACTAAAAATCAAACTGAGCCTGCCATTGTCACATTAACTTTTTTGACCACTCTCAATGTAAAGTGTAGGCTCGTGGATGGCATGGGAGAGTGAGGAGGGTAGGGTGGACATTGTGGACCTTTCCTTAGTTTTAGCACTTACGTTTTATTACCATATCCAGTCTTTTTATATGTGAGTCTTTCTTACTATTTCCATACTAACTACTCTGCTTCCCCCCCGTATGCCATCACTGTCTAATCCTACAAGACTCAGTGGCTTGCTTCTTCCAATGGCATTTATTTCACAAAGCAGCGGTTACATTTGAGCCGTCAGATGTTTGATGGCGAGCGTGGTCGTGGACAGGGTGGGATGGGGTGTTGCGGGACTGATCTGTGTGAGAGGAGACGCTGGGTTGTTAAGATTGATGAAGGCTTTGACTCTCAACTGTCGTGATTGGTCTTTGGCTGAAAAGTCTGTATTCAATTCACTGTTTGTAAATTCATTCTTTGTATTAATCTGGGGAGGTAATGTTTTCCTGCTCTCAGAATGCTATGAAACAGTCCACCTGCATACTTTTGTGTTCTGTAAATAAAATCTGTTGATTAATAACAAGCTGTCCGGGTGTAATTCTAGACGGGGACTTATTTTGCCTGATGATTAGAGCTTATATCTGTACAGACAGGACAGGTTGTACCTTTATCAAACACTAGCAGATGAATTTTGCAATTTTCATTCACTTTGACCAAAAAAAAACAACAACTTTATTTTTAGGTCTGTTTATTCTAGACTGTGCACATGTATGGTTCTAAATAAGGGTAGTATTTGTTAATTAACTAATGAATTTACTCATACTAATCAGAACAATGTATGCTGCTTATTGTGCAAATTGTGACTTCTTGTTAAGTTTGTACTTAACATTCATTTTCCCGCTTTATTCTACCAAACAAGATGAGTATTTTTTTCAACTTATTGTTACAGAAAGCTCAGTCATGTTATGTTCAACAGCTGTTAGATCCCCTCTTCCCCCAAAACAGATGAAAAATTGTGACATAAAATAAACAGCATTAAATATGACTAAAATATAAAAGAAAAGAAGGAATAAAAATAGCAGATATTATCATAGAGGACAGACTCATCAATCATGATTTTTTTCTTATGTTTTACATGATATTATACATAATTTGCTTACATACTGAAGGGTTGTACTAGTATTTTATTAACTGGTAATTATTCCTTCCCAGTGGACTATAATTTATAATATAAAGGGTTGAGATGGCCCAGTCTGAATTCCCGCTGGTCTATGACTTCCTTTCACCTACCTCCACCTCTTTGTACAGATTATTATATACTGTGTTGCTGATTTGAACCATTATAAAATTATGACTCACCCCTAAAGCACTGAAAGATACTCCCAGTAATTTGGTACTTAATTCAAATCAAACCAAAGTCATACTGTCCTCTAAACTTAATAATAAACCTGAATAATTAGCCTGAATTATAACCTGCATGCTCCCATGCGTCTGACATTTTAATAATTAGATTTGCAGAGCATGGTATGGTACTTTTTAATCCTCGTGAGCCACTGTGCTGCATTGGAAGTGGTCTGGATCATGCATTACTCCATAAAAATCAAGACTTTTGTCCCTTTTTTATGATTACTCTTGTTCTAGTTTCTGCCAGATATCCATGGTCTAAAATTGTGAACGTCCAGCATGTTTTGATTTTGGAAACAGTTTACAATGAAGAACACACATCCAGCCAATCGTACATTGTTTTAAACACCTGTAAACATTTTCACCCTTGAACACACCCTGTGGTTTACAGGCAGTCCACGTCCACTAGAGGGAAGCCCTGAGCTTTGTAACGTTTACTCCACAAGAAGCACCACTCAACTCAGTGTTGTCTTGTTTATTTGACCTGGAAACTGCAGGATCTGCTATATGCTTCCTTCAGGTACTGTGGGAACTTTGGTAATCATGAGAATCCAAATAAAACTGGGAAAGTTTATTGTTTAATCACCTGTAGCTCTACCTTGGTTGCCAGTATTTGAGTTTATTTCTGATATAAAAATAAATGTAATGCAAATGTGCTGCAAAGTGATGAGAGGTATGTATGTATGTATGTATGTATATGTACAAATGTATGCACTGTATGTATGTATCTGTGTAGGTATTCAAAGACTTGAAACTTGACTTGGCAAAAGATGACTTGTGAGCATCTCTGCTTTTTAGTTCATGAAGGTATACTTTGCATACTTTAAGGCCTATAAGGCAAGAATACTTAATTATACTTTTCTTAAGTCTATCTTGATCAAAAGATTAAGTAGGTGTATGAGCCAAATCTACACAGACTTTTCTGTAGACTTGTCATTATAAGCCAAGTAAACTTCAATTTGTAAGTATACTTCTCAGTATAAGCCAAGCATACTTTGACTTCTCTATATACTTGTCAGTATAAGCCAGGTATACTTCAGTTTTGAAGTATACTTATCAGTATGAGCCAAGCATACTTAGACTTTTCTGTATATACTCAGACTTCTCTATCTACTTGTCAGTATAGGCCAAATATACGTACTTAAATTTTTTTGTATATTTGTCAGTATAAGCCAAGTATGACTTTTCTGTATACTTATTATAAGTCAAGTAAACTTCAATTTTAAAATATACTTGTCAGTATGAGCCAAGTATACTTAAGTATATCTCTGATAAGTACATGAAAGATATACTGAAAGTGCTTTTATATCAAGTATACTACTAGCACACGACTAAATATCATTATGGCAGTTTCGGCATGATTGACTCCACCATTCCCCCTTAAAAACACTTAAATGTCCATATATGTAACAGGAGAGGGGAGACGATTACATGAAATGGTAGCATTATTGCTATTAAACGCGTGAGATGGAGGATGTAGGCTATATTGGAAAACTGATAAACTCCCTCATCACAAACTGTAGTTAAAATAGCCTGCTGTAGTTAAAATAGCCTGCTGTAGTTAAAATAGCCTGCTGTAGTTAAAATAGCCTGCTTTTATCGTATCTCATACAAAAAGACACTCAAAGTATCTTGACTCTGGTTGAAGATCGGTCCTTGAAAGCACCACATGTAATTTGGAGGAAGGCATCACTCACGCATGCGACTTTTTTTTTTTTTTTTTTTTATAAACGATTTTACCCAGGCCGCGTGAAGCTGGCAGCTGCGTGAAGACACTTGACCCAACTGTGGTTTATCAATGGCCTTGTTAATGATGAACGTGAAACTGGGTGTAACGTGGGAGCTGACGGGCAGCTTGTTGCGCAGCAGCTCTCAGGTCAGCTGGTAGCTCACCGACCACAGATGGGAGCGAGTTTGTTGAATCATGCGTGTTGACAGCGGCACTAAACCACCATGGTAGCTTCAATATACGACCAGAAGCAGTCTGACATTGACGAGGAATGAATGAATCCGGGACTCGCTGTGGTACTGGGATTATCTGAAGTGAAGAAGAAGCTTAAAGTTGGGAGTATTTCCAGAGATACTCCCACTCCCACTTTCTTCAGCCTGTTGAATCCAGGTTTTCGCTATTCCCAGAATTTTTCCCAAGCCGGACTCTCGACGATCGGGAACATAAATGATGAAGTTTAAGCCCAACCAGACCAGGACGTACGACGGCGAAGGGTTCAAGAGAAGAGCGGCGTGTTTGTGTTTTAAAAACGAGAAAGAGGACGAGGTAAGAGGCGTGCGTCGACGGCTGAAACTGGGTGTTGGACTGTTTGCATTTACTGTCAGGTTTTTTATGGTTGACAGCTTTACTTCTGAACTCCTGTCTGTCATACAGTATCATACCTTAAGAGACCTGTCCTATAGTTTCTGTCTATTAATGTGTCTTTAATTGAGGTGTTGACCAGAGGTGAACATAACTTGGCTGTAATTCAAAATAGTCGACCTATAAAACAACAAAGGGTCTCACAAGCTGGCAGCCAACCAGCACCCAGCAGGAGACCCTTCACTTTAATTTCCTGTCCAGGAGGAAAAACAGATAACTCCTAATTCATAACGACAAGGCATCCTCATTGTGCTGCAGACTCTGTGCCAGTGTTATCACTGACAGTCCTGCAACCCTCAAGAATGTATCTGCTTGCATATTCCTTCATCTGCAGATGCATTTCACTGGACTAATATTTCATGTGATTAGAAACTTTAGTGCCACCTTAGTATGTGATGCACCTCGGCCTTTAAATAAATAACATGTCTCATTATTGAATATATACATTCATGCCCACAGGGGATGATTGTTTACTAGAAACACTGGCACAGTTGAATGGTTTTGCACAGGGTCATTTCCATGCCAGTGCACATATTGTGATCACTAATCCTTTGCTGAGGCACCATGCAACTCCAACTTATAATATCCCATGATATGTGTTTTTTTTAAAGCAGCAGTAGGTAAATTGGAGCAACTATAATTGATTACAGACTGGAGGAAACAACCAAGCAGAGCTGGAGCCTGCCGTCTCTGAGCAGCTGAACTTCAATGAAACAATCAAACTAGGCAGCGCTGATCAAATGAGAAAGTTTGTAATCCGGCAGCCATGTTGGGATCAGTTGAGGAAATTACCAAGCACCGCCCACCAGCCGGAGCACACTTCCTCATTTTACAGCTAAACAGTAACAGCAAGATGTTTTGGAAGACATTTTATGCAAGAAATAATTACAGTAACAGAATATTGATTCATGTTTGATCAGAGCTGCCTAGTTTGGTCGGCGTTTGCAAGTGATTGACAGCTGCCGCTGTTGAATGAACAGCCAATAGGAATGTTCTCTTTCTGAAATGACCTGTGATTGGCCATCGTCTCGTGTTATGGGCAAGTCTGAAAACGGAGCCATGAGGAGGTGCAGAAGTCTAGTTTTCTCTCCAAACACTTGAATTACAATATGCTGAAAGATTCTTATTGAATTTTTGAAGTATTCTACCTACTGCAGGTTTAAATGACATATCTCATGAAGTATGGCATCTCCATTCATGCACACAGGCAATGTTTATTTACTATGCAACACTATTATCAGCTGGTATTTTTATTGTACAGAGTAATTTCCATATCAGCACGTCATTGTGATCACTAATCCTTTGTTGACGCACCACTCCTACTGTACACTCTGTTGCTGCTCTATTTCTGGCAATATCCCATGTGCAGTTGTATTTTTTTAAAGTGCAGCATGATTGCAATGGAGTGTTGCAACATTTCTCTCATCAATTCATATTTAGTCTATTAAATTACTGTATGTCATACAGCAAAATTAGTAAAGGTGAGACTTGTCCAACATGCACTCAAAAATGCTTACCTTTGAATTAAAGAAGGGGTTTCTATTAGGGTAACCAAATAGCAGTACACACAAGTACTTTGATATTACCGTTTGTGATACTTTATAGATTCTCCAAAACGCTGTATTGATTTTTAATTAACCTCTTAAAAATCCAATGGCCTGCCATCAGGCCAGCCGCTATTCGATCTTTTTGAGGTTGTAGCAGTCTCACTTTTAAAGCAAGAGTGAAGTTACTGGCATTTTATGAAACTAAAACCTAAACAAGCCATTGGTACCAACTGTATCATACTAGCATGTTGTAAATGAGCTTAAATCACACTCCTAATTTACGCTAAATTTTGGTGAAGAAAAACTGGCATTGCTATATTCACAAGGGTCCCTTGACCTCTGACCTCTGTATGTGAATGAAAATGGGTTCTATGTGTAGCCATGAGTTTCACCTTTACAGACATGCCCACTTTATGATAATCACATGCAGTTTGGGAAGGAAAACAGGCATTTTGTTGCATGCAGTATGAATGTGTTATTTTTATCTATTCTAAAATGGTTTATTTCTGGTGTGTTCTTTATACTATGACACTTATCTTAAAATTAAATCTTTAAAAATCACAATTTATCACCTTGCTTACGGTGTTAAAATATATCCCAATAAATTTAATCGTTACCCCAGTATCATGATCCGTACCAATACACAGTCCTAGTAGCTATAGTTGAACATCAAATGTGAACTCAAATATTAATATAAAATGCATCATGCTCCTAACAGGGGATTATGTGGGTGATGAGGAATACTGATCACTTTTGACTCGACACTAACTCTTAGAATAAGCATGTAAAGAGTGCAGAATATGTATTGTTTTCAATTGATGCCGTAGAAGTAAAGTTTTTTTCTTTATTTGGGTTAATAATGAAGACTGACAGAAGTTATTCACTTGGGGCAGGGGTTGTCTGAGATCACGGGGCATATGCCCAGTGACGGCAGCCCATCTCTGGACCACATGTGATAGGGGGAGTGGGGTCGTAGGGGCCTGGTTGAGTGTTACACTGTGTGCTAAACACCAAGTGACCTATCAGCTGCAATTTATAGAAACAAGGTGCAGGCACTTGCTGTCCCCTGACAGATTTGCTTTCCTGCTCCTCGTGCTCCTCCCCATCACTGTCTCTCTTTCTCTCTCTCTCTTTCTCTCTCTCTCTCTCTCTCTCTCTCTGTGTCTCCTGCTGGTCTGTGACAGAGTGCTGACATTATGCTAAAAGTCACTTGGATTATTGTCGATTGCACTGGAGGATGATGAAATAGTCTCACATCATATGCCGTGCTGATCTCGTCCTTTCATTCTCACAGTCTGCGCTTTGATTGCATGTGTCACACTTTATGTGGTAAACCACCCATCCAGTCTGCATGCCTGGTTTACTGTCACTTCCTCAACATGTCAGCTGGAGTCCAGGAGGATGGTAACGCGCAGAACAATACATCAGATCAGATAAAATCCTTTACACATGTAAAACAAGAAACTCAACATCTCAGTTTATTATTACAGTTATCTCTGAATAATTTGATAATAATTCTGACAACGTGCAGCAGTGAGGCAGTACGTCCATGCATTGCTGAAAGTCAGTAAACGATAATGAAGTATCCTAAATTGAAAATTGTACTGAACAATTTATGAGATACATATCCTAGTATTGCTTTGCATTTTATTGTGTAGAAGTTCATATAGTGGCCAATCACTGTTTGTCTGTGTCACAAAGTGAAAGTCAGTTGTTCGTCACCCAGCAGCAAAGCTACGCTTCCACCATTTTGGACTGAAAGTTACTATTGGATGGTGGTAAAACGTCTGCCCGCAAAGTACTGCACAAAGTAAATCAAAATTATTTCTGTTCTATTGTCATAATTTTAATGTGTCTATGGAAATGGCCTGTGTTGAACAATAACAATATTATAAATATGCCTACTATTCTATTTATTTATTTATTTATTGATTTATTTATCTGCTTCCCAGAGGAGCATAAAATGAGTGATGGACGTGAATGAAAGTTAGAAAAATCCAGCAAAAACATTTTGAGGGCGATCTCAATCTCTTTCATGTCAAGGACTTCTAAAACCAGTGACCACAGGCCTTGGATATATAAGAGGTTGTACCCTGTGCTTTTGTCCTGTGCGTTAATAAATTGCCAACAACTACGTTAAATGCTGTTTATGTCGTGCTTTTAGGACTACTAACTACTGGCCGATAGCCGGTTGTTTGGGAACAGAGATGTTAATACATCCACCACAATACAGGCTTACAGCTTACAGCTCATGAGTGTATTATAGGATAGTAAATAGAAAGTGATGAATTACAGCCAGTATATCCATTATTACAGCTAGCGGGAAGCCAGCAGAACCGGATATGTCATGTAAGCGTGCAATCCTGTGGGTCTGATGCACGTTCATTATGCTGAGGAAACTAACTCTGGCTTTGGCTATTGATTGATTTTACGACTTTTAGGACATAGCATTTTAAACAAGGGCTATTTGAGAGTTCATAAAGAGAGTTGATTCACCTAAAAAATGATCCTCTGATTTTCAGACTCTTTATACATTCGTGGTATGAACTCATTGGTGTTTTCAGTTCAAAATGGCGGCAGCGCTACCACAGCGGCATCTAGCAGCTGTTGTCAAAAATGTTTTGTCTCTTTACGTCTGTACTCTGATAATGATGTGAAAGAAATGGAACCACATGTCTGCATAATGTTTTTGATATTTCAATAGGTCGTTTATTTAGCATTGTATGAGTATAATATCTGGCAGCAGTATCTTAGCTGGATTAGATCAGGTGTTGGTCACCTTTTAAAGCTGATGTGGATGTGTGCAGTCAAACTCTTCCTCGCTCTGAGCTCCCATTGAGGTGTGTGCTGCCTGTCGGGGTCATTAACCTCCTCTGCTAAGCTCCCTTGTTTTCATACAGAAAGACGACTGCTGATCCAGTGGTTTTTGAAAAGCCTTTTGGCTGCGAGTGTGAGTGTTGGTAGCTGCGTACGTGGAAGTGTCTACGTGTTTCACATGGCGTTTGTGTGAAATTGCGCATGCATGTGTGTGTGTTGTGTGCATTTGTGTCAGTGAGAAGGCTACCGGTGTCTCTGCAGCCCCCCAGGGCCCTGCGCTATCTGTGGAGCTTTTACAGGGCAGAGATTCAAATGAGACTCACCACTGCTCTCATCCCCTGCAGCTATTAATTTACCTCCTCATCATCAGTCATCACACAACAATCTCTTTACACCGCATCAGTGTCACATACAGCGTAATGCTCCTGTTGGACATTACTTGAAATAGTACAGTGCCTATGTTTCGAATTCATTTAGATCATTTTGTAGGGATCTGATTTCACTTTACTGATTTTACTTTCATTGATGCTGCAGTGGGTAGAAATGGAGCAAATATGATTTAAAAAAAAATCACTATATCCTGACAGTAGTGCATGAGGTAATTTGGAAAAAGCTTTTCCTCCAGTGTCCTCCAGTGCACCTAATGGCATCTGCAAGATTTCACAAACTGGAGGAAAACAGCCAATCAGAGCTGAGCTGGAGTCTGCCGTCTCTGAGCAGCTGTCAATCACTCATGAACTCGGATCAAACAGTCAAACTAGGCAGCACTGATCAAATATGAATCAATTTTCTGTTACTGTAATGACTATTTCTCCCCTCAAATGTTTCAGAAACATCTTGTAGTTACTGTTTAGCTTTAAAATGAGAAAGGTTGCTCCGGCTGGCGGGCGGTTCTTTATTTTGACTCAACTATTTTCAACATGGCGGCCGAGTCACAAGCTTTCTCATTTTACACATTTGAACATTTGACCATGATTTTCTGTCACAGATCATCTGTCTTATGCACTGTTGTCAGGAAATAGTGAGAGTTTTATCAAAAAAAAAACTGTTTATCATACAGTATTTGCTCTTACCAGCTGCAGCTTTAAGTTAATATCTTCCTAAATTAAAATGGCACTATAAAAAGCAGGGTGGTAAGTTTCATCATAATGATTTGTTTGTTGTTGTTTTATTACTGGGTTTTTCTAGGCTTTTCTTGACAATCTATTCTTTTAACAAAAAAAAAACAGTTATAAAGTAGGAATTTAAAATTAAAGGCATCATAAAGATAATATGTAAATACTGATGAATCGTTACACTCCAGGGTAGTATTGAACTAGTGAGTTTAAGATCTAACTCTGCAGGTTTTAGTGGGTAAGTAGCTACTGGAGATTCAGCTCACTGAATGCAATATTACATGAGAGCAAAATCACTTTTACCTTCTGACTTGGCTGCCAATAAATACTGACAGAGTTTCCTGTGTTAAGAAAACTGTAAGTCACACGGCAATCATATCAAAGATCCAAAGCATGTAAACAGGAGCTCTTTGTCAGTTTTAAGTCGTAGTTTTATAGCATGCTTATTTATAATGACGTTGATGACTAAATAAGACTGTCAACAACAATGTTTGAATGAATTTCTGTGTGAGTCCTGTGATTTCTTGTGGGTTTTATCTTTCTCCTGACCTGGTTACAGAACTGAGTTACAACCAAGCCAAGTCACGCAGCAAGTTTCACCCATCACATTTCTGTGCAATAGAGACAGCAGCGACGATGTTATCATTAGTGCTCTCCACAGATCAGCCACTATCCGGTCGCAGGAGGAATGCAGGCGCATCTTAATACTGGGACAGTTGTGTTCGCCTGTAGCGTTTAACATGCAGTATGTAAGCTGAGTTTTGGTGCTAGGCTTTAATCAGTCTTTGCTGTCAAGAGAGCTATTACTTACGTTACACGTGTCCGAAGGGATTCAGGAAGTATTCACACGTGAAATTAATGTGGGGCAGTGGGATGCCAGATAGGGTTTAAGGTCAAGTGACTGCATCTCTGGAGGGGCACCGCGCTCAAAAAAGACCAAACTACATATGTTTGAGGTCAGATAAACATAGTGTGGCTTTGGTTTGATTATTTCAGATTTGACTGCTAGTTTGTCATCTGTTGTTATAATTTTAATGTATTATTGTTGTTTGTTGTTTAAAACTAATTGTCTATTATTCATTAAGTAAGTGATGACTGAAATGGGTCACTGCAGTGTTACTTATGGGGCTGTTTCAGAGAGGTTTTTTATTTTATTTTCAACTGTAGATCTATCAGGTTGTTATTCATCATAATATTTAATTGTTTTGCATTATATTATGTAGTCCACTCAAAATAGTAACGCTTCCTTACAGGTGTTGCTTTTATTGTATCCTCCTATGGTAGCATCTCAGACTGCAAAACTCCCAGGCAGGAAAAGTGAGTTTGATTTAAGTGCTGGGAAAATGATATCAAATGTAATGTTGTATCCTTTCCCTAGTAATATTAAATGTTCAGATGGCTGTATTTGTTTTCATCTGTTTGTGCATTTAATGCGGTAACATCCACCATCAAACATTGGTTACTCTCATTCACTTACTTTAATTATGTGGCAAAGAGCGTGACATGCTCAGCATCCCAATCCACACCGCGCTCATATTTCATTAAGTAAATGAAGTGAATGACTGGCACGGCACGACATGGTCGATCCACATCCTGCTGAATGACTAGTGCCACACTCAGCCGCCACCAGACACCTGTAGTGGTGACAAACGCTAAACTTGGGCATGCCGTTGGTGTGTTTTTGGCACCCTGAACTCAAGCAGCGGGGACCTGACGAAGGCCTTTCTCCTTGGCAGGTGCTACTGGTCAGCAGCAGTCGTCATCCAGACCAGTGGATCGTGCCAGGAGGAGGAATGGAGCCTGAGGAGGAGCCCTGTGGGGCCGCCGTTAGGGAGGTGTATGAAGAGGTGAGCTGAAAAAAGGAAAGAAAATGCACATATCAGTAGTATCTGCACATTGTCACTTAACTTCTGCTGATTGACTTCAGGGAGTAAGGATCATGGAATGAACATTAGCTGTAGAAGAGGTGCAAGTTTTGCAATAAATACTGGCCCATAGGACTACAGGGTGAGACTACATAATTATGCATTTTGAGGGAACTATTCCTTACTCCTTTGTCCAACCACACATGAAAATTGGACAGCATCAGAAGCAATGATGACTGAAAAATATACTTATACTGTGTATACCCTGCAATACATAGTTTATACTAGTATGAAAATAATAAAATGAAAATCGACTTGGAACTTGCTTGAGATTGCTAATTTATCATAGCATTTTTTATTTTTAAGGGTGTTAAAGTTATAGTGCAGCTGCACAATATAATGTAGGTGACAGTACTGGTCAACTGATTGTGGGAATTTCCAACATGCGAGCAGTGACAGTCAGCTGATCAGCAGCATTACTTGCACAAACTGTGTTGTCACAAAATAAAAGCAGAAGATAGAACAGTACGCACACATGGATATCGTGAAAAGGACATTGTGAACTAGGTCATTTCATGTGTTCAAAAGTCCTCTGGTGTGAAAGCCGACTCCCCAAAAACTGAGATGTTGGAACTTCACACAAGCATGTGAACACATTGGTAAGAAACGTTTTAAAAACACAGACTCAGGCCTGCATTGCATGATGATTATGTTGACAAAAAAGCAGGTTAAGAAGTCGTTGTGTGGTTGATAATAATATTATAATCTGCAAAACCACTGGTAAGAGCCTGTAACACTGGTAAAAATGATTACTTGACAGGTTGGTATTGCGCATTCTGAAAATGATTTATTCAGTTAATTTTGATAGGCTACAGATACAGATGATCATAAATATAAAGTGAGTATAAGTTAGTGTCTATATACTGTATCCAGCCACATGTTGAGATAGTCCCACTGTTTCGTGCACTTGATCCAGATGAGGGATATTAGAAATATTTGGCAGTGATACATAAATTGCCAGTGAATTGTTCTGTGGTTTAGTGCTGGGGCTGCTGTTAGTTGGAATGGAGTGCGCTGTGATCCTCTCTGCCTTGGATAGAAGCGTGCTGACAGTTTTGAAGTATGACAGTGACATTTGGGAAGGGTTTCCAGTTACCCACATCCTGTGCCTCCCAGACCAGACATGTACCTGAATATAGATGAGCTGCAAACCAGCTACTGTGGCAAGCTAACAATTCAAAATGTCATGTTTGATACTCTGCTGTCAAGTTCAATGTCAGTATGATAGTTTTAATTTGTGCAGATGTGAGATTTGTCTATGCTATCTGGCAGTTTTCAAATTCAGCTGTATCCTGTATGTTTGTTGTATAAGCAGCATCACAGCAATCAAAGGTGACAATGCTGGAAAAAAATACTACAAATACAAATTAATAAATCTGTTGAGGTCCCTAACTGTAATAGCTGTGTCCCAGTTCCACCCTTCATACTAATTCTAAGCAATTTTTGAGTATGTAATGTGTGATAAGTGACAAAATTAGAGTATGCTCAAAAGTCAACAGTATGCATACTGAAAAATTGAGCTTGATTTTTGAGCGTGATGTTGATGTAGACCGTTTTACCACAAAGGAAATTGAAGAGCTGCTTGCAGCTGCACAGAATTAAAATAAATTGCAAATTGTGGTTAAACTGCTCAGGAAAGATGTTGGAATACATGCAAAAAAGAAAATTTTGCTTTCTATATTTAAGTTTAAAGTATGGATGTCTTGTATACTGTATTTACTGCAAAAACAGACTATAAAGACAAGTATAATCGTATGTACTATAAACAATCAGCATGTAGTATGGAATTTGGACACAGTAATGGTTTCTGTCTGTTGTGGGTTCTAGACATCCTGACCTATCCTGGCGATTAGGGAAAGAGAGTCTGAAAATATGCCACACAGCGAGGGGCCAACAAAGCTATGAGCTCCTGGAGCGCCATGTGTGTCTTCCAGCCAGCAACAGGCACAATTTTTTTTCTTTACAAAAAGCTGATTATACATGCCACCAGTATCTGCTGACCTTGAGCATGCAAGCTGTCTCGCTCCAGTGACACGCTCATGGTCAACATGGTGGTTCCTAGTCGTGTTTTTGTTAGTGAAAAAAAGGATTGTATCAAATCACTCTGTAGTTTGTCTATAAGTTTGTAACTAGTTAAAACTAAAGAGTGACTTGGAATATTCTGTAGCACCCTGAGGAGGTTAAACCAGTTCAATTCAGTATCCAGTAGGAAACTTCTCGTGGGTTTCCGGACCCCCACGTTGGAAACCACTGCTCTGGGATACATGTGAGCTGATGACGTTTCCACAGCTAACTTCAGTGGCCGTGGTCTTTTAAAAGTAAATTTGTCATGCAAACTGTGCATAACCCAAAATGGATTTTGCCTCCTACACAGAGAGCAACCTGAACGTCTGAAAAGTGAAGCCAATGCAGAAGTGGTTTAAACTTGTGGTCTTTCTAATAGCCAGCAGGGGGCGACTCCTCTGGTTGCAAAAAGAAGTCTGATTGTATAGAAATTTATGAGAAAATGAGCCTACTTTTCACTTGATTTATTACCTCAGTAAACATTGTGAACATGAGTTCATGGTCTCAATAGAGTGCAACAGGAATGAATCCCAAAACCCAGAAATGAGTTAGTGTTTTACCACATCCAGTTCAAGCAAAGTATGCTTTAGGATGTGTCTATGTTGTGATTTACAGATCACTGCCACGGCATTGTCCAGTCTGGGAGTTGTCCCGTTTTGGTCTTAGAACTTTACACTTTCACAGTGATTTTCCAGTTTATGTTAACTGTAACATTTTGGTCGCCTAAAAATGTAGTTGCAAAAAAAAAGCAAGACGGCAGCAGCCAAAATGCCATAATCGAGACTTCACACAGCAGCCCACAAACCAATGGGTGACGTCACAGTGACTACATCCACTTCTTGTAAATAGTGTTGCTTGTACACTGTACTTGTGTTAAGACCCCCTTGTCTGCCTCATCATCAATGCACTCAGACTCACGCACTCATGTTTAAGGCTACCTGGTCATCTCTGCTATGCTGCCTCACAAGGATGTGGTGGATGGTACGGCGCCACAGGGTTTCTTGTCCTGAATGAGACAAACATTCAGCTGATGATGTGCCTACATATCAGAACAGAGACTAGCTGTTCATAATATTGTACTAGGTCACACGTTCTCGCTCTGTTGCAGCTGTATGAAAATATTGCACAGTGACAGCTTTGTTATTATGAATTTATCAGTCCCTGTGAAATCTGCTCATGTAATGTTCAGTACCAGCGATATACAACACTGTGGTCACTCAAATGTAAATGTATTGATGAGTTATTTTTGTGTGTGTGCAGGCTGGTGTGAAGGGAAAGCTTGGCAGACTACTTGGGATTTTTGAGGTAAGCTTGTCAAACTCATGGCAAAGTGTAATCGATTCTCAGGTGGCATGTAATACGTGATATATCACAACCTGTATCAGCTTAGCTGACCATCATACCTAGGATGCCTACAGTATGTAGACATGCCTCCTGCTTTTGTGCCAGAGTCAGCCAGTGTTAAGTTTTTTTGTACATGTAGCATCTGTAAAGAAACAGTATTGTGTTGACATGATGTCTTTTGTTGTATATGAAAGCTTTGCTTGCTTTGCAGTGATACAAATTAGTGTCTTCATCTAAACCTTTGCAGCAAAATAAAGACAGAAAGCACAGGACGTACGTCTACACCCTCATAGTGACGGAGACACTGGAAGACTGGGAGGACTCCGTCAACATTGGTATGCCTCTACGTTCAAGTGGTCATGGTATTACTGATTGTTTTGCTTAAATTATGCTGCAGGTTTTTACCCCCCCACATAGAAAAAAAGCCTTTTGCAACAAATTAGTTTTGTTTCAGATTATCAAACCCATACGTTTTGGTTTTCTGGCACATTAAATATTAGTTAAGTTAATCATAATATAACACAAATTGTAATATTTCTGTGCACAATCATAATGGCATACAGAATTTATTCTCTCAATCAATTTAATTGATTTTGTCATTTCCATGATTGAGAAAGACTGTCTGGGCCTCCAGTCATCACTTTGTAAACTGAAAAACTGGGACACATACTTATCTACAGTGTTTGCTGTCCTAAAATACTGACTGAACAAAAACGCAGCAACGACTTATTGTTGCTCCTCCTAAATGACCTACCGCTGCACATCCGCTGCACGGCATTGTCCCATCTCATCGACAATGTTATCTCAAGCACCAGGAGGTGTCATAGCGGAGGCAATTCGTTAATTAAAGCTGAAGCGTTAAGCCAAGCGACACAAAATGAATCTGCAACTATTTTGATTAATACATTAATTGAACAAGTCATTTTTCAAGAGCTTTTCAACTTTGAGGAATTTGCACTCTTCTTTGTTTTATTTGATAGAAATGAACTTCAAGGTTTTGGACTCTTTGTTCAAGATGCCGTTTATGATGAGCATTTTTCGGTATCTCAGACATTTCATAGTTCAAACATAATCAATAATAAAACTAATCATCAGCCCTAAAATTAATATTATTTTCCTCCATGATTGTGAAATGTCTAATGTTGCCTGTAATGTGGATTATGTGTACATGTGATCCCTACTTGTATTTCAAATCTCATGCATCTCTTTGGACTTAGTAGAGCAAAACGTTAACTATTCCTAACTGGTCTGGAAAAAGAAGTGGTTGTGATAATATACTCCCTTCACCCTCAGAAATAGAGTTCAGCCTGTTCACAGGGGGAGGAGTGTTTGCTGTGCCCAGTTGTTTTCCAGTTATCATTACTCACCACAGCCCCCTCCTTACTTGTCCTCTCTTGCCCTGTGTAAAGGCTGAGACTGTGCTGGTCTAATTTACTCTCCCCCTCTACTGAAAGTGAAAGTGGGTGTGAAGTCTGCACCACCCTCTGATAATAGGCCACACTGAATTCCTTTAACAAAACGCTGTTTGGAGGAGAACTGGCGTCAGAAGAAGTTTAGAGCTTTAACTTTAGAAGTTAAAGCTGAAGTGGGCGAGATTGGAGCATGTATGATTTTAAAAAAGTTATTTTTGTAAAACGGTTGCTATATCCTGACAGTAGAGGATGAGACAGGTAATCTGAAAAAAAAATCATGCTTATGTGTGTCCTCCGTTGCTCCTAATGGCATCTGCAAGATTTCACAGACCGGAGGAAAACAACCAATCAGAGCTGATCTAGAGTCTGCCATCCAGCGGTCACTCGTGAACTCTAGCCAGTCAAACTAGGCTGCACTGATCAAATCCATCCATCCATTGTCAACAGCTTATCTCGTCAGGGGTCGTGGGGGGCTGGAGCCGATCCCAGCTGGGATTGGGCGAAGGCGAGGTTCACCCTGGACAAGTTGCCAGTCCATCGCAGGGCACATAGAGACGGACAACATTTAGACAGACAACCATTCATGCTCACATCCACACCTACGGGCAATTTAGAGTGATCAATTAACCTAAATTGCATGTCTTTGGACTGTGGGAGGAAGCCGGAGAACCCGGAGAAAACAGAGATCATGCAAACTCCACACAGAAGAGCCCCAAGCCGGATTCAAACCTGCAACCCTCTTGCTGTGAGGCACAAGTGCTAACCACTGCAACCACCGTGCAGCACCACTGATCAAATATGAATCGATATTCTGTTTCTGTGTCTGTAGTAATGCAAAATCGTCTGATTGTGTCCTGTTAGCTGTAAAATGAGAAAGTTTGGGGCGGCTGTGGCTCAGAGGGTAGAGCAGGTCGTCCACCAAGCAAAAGGTCAGCGGTTCAATCCCCGGCTGCTCCACGTGTCGATGTGCAGCAGCTGGGGATTGCAGCTCATGTTACCGCAGTTTTACAAGCATGTTGGAGAACTGCGGTGGCCATCAGGTAAGACAGAAACTTGAAAGGCTCTTTAGAGTCATTCTGACTGTCTATCCGACTGTCTAAAGTAGAAACATGGTGGAGAAACATGGCAGACTCCACGAAGAGGACTCTTTCCCTGTGTAGATAGGACTCATCCTAAGCTAATGAAAACATGATTCTTAGTTTCAGGTCATTATAGACTAATGAGAACAGTTATGAAGATTATATTCTATTTCTGCAAATAGATCCCCCAAAATGTTACACACTGTCCCTTTAAGGTTATTTTGCCTGTTGAGCAATCTTACTCACCACTCAGACAGACACTCAGTAACACTGCTAAAGAGTTTTTTATGAAGAATGCCATATCATAATCATAAAGGCTGGCAGCATAAGACCATGAATGAGGGATGAGTGGGAGTAACAGACAGAGAAGGCGAAAGACCCAAAAATACAGGAGGACAAACCACAAGAACTCTATATAGGAGAAAAATGGTGGTGTGGAAGGGTGCCATGCTAAGGCGTTTATAAATACAAGGATTTAGCAAGCAGTCACCAAGGAATTTACAATCTTGAACAACACATGAAAAATGACCTCCTTTATTTCAAAGAAAAAAATCTAGACAGACTTCAGGCAGGAATGCTTCAACCACACAGCGATGGCTAACAAGTCAACTTGTACCATCTAGTAAGGCTGTAAAAATGTGTCTGTAAAGAGTAAAATTATATACTATACTAAAGCTAATTAAGAACATTATGAAGGGTAAAAAACGAATGATGGCAGAACAGAATCTTATTATTTTCTATATACAGCAAACAACGTGTCCACCCGCACGCCTTAACATGGATTACACTCACCTAGAGCAGTGGTTCCCAACCTGGGGTCTGGGCCCCCCTTGGGGGCGCCAAAGATCACAGGGGTTGCCTTGCACCAGGTTTTGTCTGCTCTGAGGTTGTCAAAATTAGATTTACAAGGTAAGTACAGTAAATACAATATACTGTACATACATAAGAGTCCTATATCCAAAAAAAACTTTAACATTACATTTAACGCTAAATTAAAGGGTAAATATGCTTAATACAAAGTGCTTATTTGATTGTCAAACAGGTTGTGAAACCCTTCTCACCACCTTTCCAACACTGGAACAGTGAAGGTTACACCCTTTTTTTTATTTTTTTTTTTTTTTACAAAGGCGACATTTTAATCAACGCAGTACCACAAAGTCTCAGGTTCAATCCCAACAATGGCCAAAATTTAGTGTAGTCATTGGGCAACTTCTGGGTCTGTGAGGCAAAGCAGAAGTGTCTAACACTTGCAGTCTTTCTACCAGCCAACAGGGGGCGACTCCTCTGGTTGTAAAAAGAAGTCTGATTGTATAGAAGACTATGAGAAAATGAGCCTACTTCTCACTTGATTTATTACCTCAGTAAACATTGTAAACATGACTTTATGGTCTCAATCACTAGTTTCAAGTCTTCAATACAGAATGGTGTTCATTTAGTAAATTACAGTTCCATTTAGAGATAAATAAAGCAGAGGATGCTTTAAGATGGGGCTACCTTGTGATTGACAGGTGTCCGGTCTGGGAGTTGTCCATGTGTTCATCTTACAACTTTAACCCTTTCACAGTGTGCTTTCAGCTCATCTAAGTAAATTACATTGGTCACCTAAAAATGTCTTATTCAGCATTCGGTTATACCAAGCTCTACCCCTCCTGTCACTTTTGGTTTAAAAGAACCAAAAGCAATGGCCAAAACCATGGCTTCAAAACCATAGTCCACAAACCAGTGGGTGACGTCATGTTGAATATGTCCACATCTTATATACAGTCTGAGTATAATCCATGGTCAATTATAGAGTCACTCAGCGCTAAATCAAACCTCCACCTGTTGATTAGTCATTATCCTCTCTTGAATATTTCCACAGGAAGGAAGAGGAAGTGGTTCCAAGTTGACGAAGCCATCAGGGTGCTGCAGAGCCACAAGCCTGTCCATGCAGAGTACCTCCGCAGGCTCACAAACACCTGTAATCCCCCCTGCAGTCCCGTGTGTAGCCCGACTAACGGCAACACCCCGAGTTCCCAGGTGATGGACAACAACGCACCTCACTATGTTGTTTGCCCCACACAGGGCTCAGATCTCGCCAACAGATAGGACCAGCACCACCACCAGCAGCATCAGTTCTTCTAAGAGGACGCATCTTGAAGATGCACATCTGGAAAAGACTTCAGCATTGATTGCATTACTAACGCAGCCTCTTAATATGTACAGTATGGACTTCCTTAGAGTTGAAATGAAACCCATTTTGAGGGAGTGCCAAAATGTTTTCCAAGTATATTTAAGATTTTATATGTATATTTTTTAACAACTAATAGAGAAAATGTGTTATTTGAAAGCGTTCAGCTTTAGGTAGATTTTCTCAGTGTGCTGCTTCTGCAATGTAAAGGTCCTGTTAAGTCTTTAATGCTGAATATTTGACTAGCAGTGCACACAAGTGTTTGGGTGAGTTCCTGGGAAGTGTTTGCTCTTAGAGGAAGTCATATTGCCATGGTGACTCAGTGCCAAATAATGCCCTTCTGCAAGACATTTTGAAGAGGAGCGGCTACATGTGTATGAATCACTTATTGCAATCCATTTTTTTTTCTGGTGAATTGTTATGACACTTTTTGGCTGTAAAACTAATGTAACCTCACTATAACTCAAGTCTGGAGAGGTATTTTTGCCTAAAGAGAGCTGAGGGCAAAGTCTGCTTTGATACAAGTGTGAACAACATTGCTCTTCCTGTAATGATGACCTTACAAGTACACACAGGGTCGCCTCTAATCAGTAATAACAGTGTAACACTGTCATAAAGATTAGATGAATATCTGCAAACTGGCCACCACACTGACATGGAGACCTCAACATCCTTGTGTTTGTAGGTCCACATATACATTAGTTAATGTTGTCACACTGACTGTTAAATTGAACAAATGACAGTATATTGGCAGATGAATATCTGCTTTAGTGTAGTGGAACAGAACTGCAGTCAGCATAATCAAAACAGCAAATGTGCCAAAGAAAGACAGTATTCAACACTACAGACTATCATACAAGAAATAGTGTATATCTGCAGAAAACACTATTATTAAGTACATTGGGATGCACCAATCCAACTTTTTAGATACCTGGGCTTTGGGTATCGGCCAACAATCTGGATTTACAATTCAGGTATAAGCCTTTTTAATGCAGCAACAATTGGTCAAAACTTATTAATTGATTAAAACTCCAGTGTAAAATGTAACTAGTATATAAACATAGATAGATAGATACATAGATAAATTGCCTCCATTGTCACTGATACCCAGTCCAGATCTTTGAGTAAATATCTGCCCAATATGTAATCCAGTATCAGAATCGGTGCATCCCTTATTTGGTTTTAAAGGAAAATTACAATGTGCTTTAGTTTGATTCTTCTAAGTGCCTTCACAAACAATCATAAGTTGTGTTAAAGCTGAAGTAGGCAAGATTGGAGAAAATATGATTGAAAAAAGTTATTTTTAAAAAACGGTCATTATATCCTGATAGTAGTGCATGTAACAGGTAACCTGAAAAAACAATAACAAAAAAAAAAACATGTTCCTCTGTGTCCTCCGGTGCTCTTAATGAAACGAAATCTGCAAGATTTCCCAGTCTGGAGGAAAACAACCGATCAGTTGATCTAGAGTCTGCTGTCAATCACTCAGAAAGTCCAATCAAACAGTCAAACTAGGCAGCGCTGATCAAGTATGAATTAGTATTCTGTTACTGTTAATGACTATTTCTCACCTCAGATGTTGTCAGTATCATCTGGTAGTGCACAGTTTAGCTGTTAAATGCTAAAGGCTTTTTTCAAGACCACATACTGTAATACTAGTATGCACTGATTTAGCCAACATGTAGTATGCAAACAATAGTTAAATCTACAGTATGCCAAAATACCCAAATGTCATACTGATTTGGAGAAAATCTCCAGTATGCACTGGACCAGTTTAGCTCATCTACTGTGTACCACAGTGCAACATACTGGAATGCTACAGGCTGCGGTTACACCCACAATAGCAGCTAAAACAGCTTGTTTTTTATATTTTTCGTTGCTATTTCATCAGTAAATTCACTTCTAAATTTTTTTTAGGTGAGAAATCAACTGTGTAGATTATGACTGTTTACAGTTTTACTATATTAGATGGTGTATCAAATGTTTTCTTCTCGTAGATGAGGGGGTTTTATTTCCTTGTTGATAGATTGTTTAAGTATCACAACATAAATGTCCATTATAAAGTAACTGGAACTTCTGTGTATCTGCCTTTTGAGTTGAAAAGCCCCACAATCGCCCCTGGGCGTAGCTCGCTCGCCAGCCGGGCGCTGACGCTCACAGACCGGCTGCAGAGTAGCGAGAGGAGGGAGAGAGCTGCCTCTGACGGGGCAGAGAGATACCGGCTGAGACAACACCACCCTTTTTAACATAACTTATTTATAGGGAGATCACTCCACTTTTTTGTTTCTGTAACTGTTTTGTTTCCGTCTCCCCTCACTGATGATCCTGTTTGTCTTATTTCACTGAGCTGTTAGAATAAATAGTTAAAACCTGCCGTATCTTATAAAGAATTACAAACAAAAACAACAAAATCAAAGTTCTATTTTTCAATAATATTACAATAGTGGTACAAGTTGTTTTTTTTGTCCAGTGCTTTAAGAGCTGGCTTAAAGGCTAAAGCCTGGTCTAGCATAGTGTAAAACACATCGATTTAACTGTCGCATACTGCATACAACTGAGGAACGCAGTATGCCGTATACAGTGCATACTGCATACGGCATACTGCGTTCCTCAGTAGTATGCAGTTTTGAAAACAGCCCATTTTTGTGACCCAGCAGCCATGTTGACAACTCTTGAGGGGATTCCAAGCACTGCTCACATGACTGGAGCACAGCCAATAGGAACGCTCTTTCTCTGAAATGACCTGTGATTGGTCAGTCTACCCTCACAGGTTATATTTTTTAAAGCCTTAAAACAGGGACATGAGGAGGTGCAGAAGTCTAGTTTTCTCTCTGGACAGCTGAATTACAACATGCTGAAAGGTTATTATGAGATTTTAGCCCAATCATGCTAAAAAATAATCGTTGCCTACTTCAGCTTTAAGTTTCTACAAGACACTGTGCCGCCAACAGTACTGACTGGAAGCAGTACAATCTACCTTATTTTTTCCAGCTGTGGTTAAACAACTGGATGTTGAAGGAAACTTGGATTTGTTACAACTGAATGTACAGCATTTTTGCATTGATTGAATTTATTTATTTATGTTTTGGGGAAATACTCCCTCCCATCATGAACAGGAAACTGTGACAGGAAGTCATAGTGAGTGTACTAGACTTATGGTCAACACCCAAGACAAAGAGGACAACTTGTGTGATAAATTCAGTTTATTGGCTATCATTGTTGCTAAACTCTTGATAAACCATTTTTCTATTTGTTTATATGTGACTGGAATATTTTGCTGTGTGCCATGATGTTGTATATAAAACCTTTAAATAAAAAAAATCCCCATTACCACGTTGTTTTAATCAGTGCAGCAGAACAAGACAACACTGTTTTTTATTAATCTTGAATATAGCCAGGCTGTGTCCTGCTTCACCATCCCCTCCATGACCCGCCCATCCGCCGCTGCTGCCTGAGCTCGGTCAGGTGTTCGTTGTACAGCGACGTAAACTTTGCATTTGGAAAAATAATAGGATTTGGTGTCGGGACAAACACAGTCGAGGCCATGCTCAGACGGATACTTCAAATGGTGAGCTTTTGGTCCGACAAAGTCGACCTGTTTCGCTTTTGTTTTGTTGAACCGAGACGTTTTCCTTGGGAGACACAAGGCCTATCCTTGTCTGTTTCCATGGTGGGGACGCACGTTTTAAAACACAGAATGTAATGGGTGGGCGGGGTTTATTTGCAACCAACGGAAGCTTATGGGTTTGAAAAAAAAATCTCTAAACCGTCAGATCGTAGTGAACATATCAAGCGCTCCTTGTGTGGGGTTGACACAGCTAGCTATCAAATGCTAACATGGTTCGATTGGTTGATGCTACTCATGACAGGGATGTAGCAGGCTAGTACCTGTCTACATATAATGCAGTAGCAAACTAATTAGCTAACGTGTACACTTTGCAATGGTTAGTTAAGTAAGGTACCGTAAGTAGTAAGTACCGTAGCTAGCTAACATGCTTGGTCACTGAACCATTTTATTTTCAGGGTTTCCGTTAGCTAGCTATGCAATAGTTAATTCATCGTCCACTCATCACATGCTAACGCTAATGTTAGCCACAGATTGACTGTTAGGTGGTCCTGTGTCAGGTGGTAGACCGCAACATAACAACAAACAAACATGCGTTTTAACGAATTAAGTTTATACTACTAATAATAATGACATGTGTCTTTGGATAAATTGTCAGTTTGTCACTACAGTTACATGTAGGAGGTTAGCTACTTAGCTAGCTTCTACGTAGGACTACATTTCCCACAGGGCATTGCTAAGGTTAACGGCATCATTGTGTACACTTTGAAGTCCCGGCCTTGTAACCAGGAAAATCCATCTTAAAACATTATGCATTTAGGTCACACCAGACCGGGATTTTGTTGCAGATGTTTAGGAAGCAAAATGAAAATATTTTATAATAAGAATTATCGTTTTGTTCCGTTACATTAGAAACCTACAGCGGACCTGTGCACTAGCTTGTCAGTTATTCAAATCGCTAACATCACAGATATTATCACGGGTTTTGAGGCATATAGGAAACAATCTGATTAAATGTTGTACATGGTCTGTCAGTTTGTGGGCACAAACACTACTCATGTTGTAGGCCACATTGTCAAGATAATAAATTATAAAAATAATTGTATTACTGTATCATGCCAGAGCTTCTCTATCAACTTTGACCAGAATTTCAGAGTGCTGATCATGGATATTTCATTGTGTTTTAAACTCTGTGCTTAATGGTATATTAGCTAGACACAAATCATGTCAGTCTATTTAAAGACAGTATAATAAATCCTAAAATACAGAGTAAAGTTCTCATTTATGCACAGGATCTGTGTTGAGTTAAAATTGTTGTGGTGTGTGGTGCTGTTTTGTGTAGTTGGGTTAAAGGTTGTTCCATGATGCAAATGCTTGGCCTTCCTTCAAAGTGGTGTTTGTCTGCCATCCAATATGCTGTGAGATAACTCTGTTCAAAGTGCTCAAAGTCCCCCTCCCAACACACAAACTCAAGTATTCACCTGATGCATTGACGCAGACTGTCACCAGTCCAAGCCAACCCTTTTTGTGAATGGACCACCAGCGGCACGTCTTTCACTACATATGTTTGTACTTGAAGTGACCCTATTCCACTCTACTTGTGAGCTGTGTAAAGAGTAGAGTAGACCACAGAGTATGGAGCTGTGGTAATGCTTGTACAAACACTAAGCCAAAGGTAACATATTCATTTTTACAGTCACATAATGTTTAATAATCCCAAAGATGAACTGGAGCAGAGAATGCAATAATACAAATGCAATAAGGTTATTGTAAAGTAACAGGGGAAGTCAGGTCAAGGGTAGAAGAATACATCCACGGCAGTGAATATCCTTAGCATAAGGTCGATCATAAAAACAAATGAGAAAAGATATGGCACAGTCATAAATCTCTCCCAAGCAAGCGATCCTCAAATGCAGTGTATATGTGAGAAGAACATAGTGAGAGACACTGGGACAGGTGGGAGACACTGAGTATACTTTACTTTTGCAGAGATATTTCTCCTGTTGCACTCAGCTTTGTGGCTGTTGAAAAGCCCCCACATATGATCTACAAGCTGCTGTTTGCCAGTCATCATGGAAGACTCTGATACAAAGTGAAAGAAGGTTCAACGGTTTGATGAGATCTAAGTGGAGCATTTGGCCATCATACTAAATGTAGCCACCAAAACAGCACATCACCAGACCCTCACCACCCCTACCTTAAAGCACGGTGCTGTCAGCATCATGCTTTCAGGATGGTACTCTGCAGGAGGCAGGGTTGTCACGGTACAGGGATAAATAAACACATCAAGTTACAGAGACATCTAGCAGTTGCAAAACAATAATACCAGTGTTGTGGAGTGGTCAAAACCTCAATCCAAAGGGGAATTAGTGGCTGGATTTGAAAACTATTGCTCACTCATGATCTCCATGCAACATGACAAAGCTTTAACTGTTTTACAAAGAAGAATGGGTGAAAATTTGAGAAAGTCTGAGGCAGGGGTTAAATCCTTTTTGTAGACATTTTACAGCAGCTGGAGGAACTGGTGTCACCGCATACTACAGTGTTGTTTATCATGATACAACAGTCTTAAATATGCATGCTTTCAAAAGGAGACTATAACACCATTCCAGTATAGAGCTAATGCTTTACACAACATTTAAGACTTTTAAGTCACCTCCAGTATAGTATTGAGTCATGACTTATACAAAGGCCTTATATAATTAATAAATCATTTTATGAACTTAATTATTGTTCACTTGATCCGACATTTACCAAGATGCAAACACTGCAAGTAAAGAACACAAGCATCAGAGTCAGAGGTGTATATCTAACAATCAAATGTCTCTGGAATATAGTATAGTGTTAATTTATTGAAGAAAACTGAAAATAGTGATTAAAATCAGTAAATTGAATTAAAACCTCCTTCCCGAAGGCAGTTAAGTTATTTAACAAATGTGCACAGAGTGAATTTATACATTCAGACTAATTGGGTCTATTTTCTCCTCTCCAGACTCCTGGGAAGGGAGGCTCCCAGAACGCTGAGTCAGAGCAGCCCAGCACAGACCTCAACCATGATCAGACATCTGAGGTAACATGGATGTTTCGTTTATCTTAACTGATAACTTTTTCCAACTTGGAAGCAGAGCTGCAGAAGTGAAGAAGTTATTTTCACATGGTTAATTTTTATGGGATGTTTCTCCGTCCAGGGCTTCATCTGTCCTCAATGCATGAAGTCTCACAACTCTGCAGAGGAGCTGTTCAAACACTATGAGCTGTTCCATGATACAGGAGACCTGCCTGCTCATATGGCCCCCACTCGGTGAGATACAGAGATATTAATGTTACAAAAATTATGGCAATGAGTCTTACCTCATGGTGAGAATTATAGCATTTTTCTGAACACACTCTTTTCTCCTTTTAGGGAAGACCTTACAATGCTGCGGCAAGAAGTTCAGGACCTGCATGCGTCTCTCAAGGTATAGTGGAATATCTGAACCCAACAGTGATATGTATGCATACAAAAACTTTACTACTACTTTACTGTCTCTGTTTTCACCTGATTAGGAGGAAAAGTGGTTCTCTGAAGAGCTCAAGAAGGAGTTAGACAAAGTCCAAGGACAACTGAAGCAAGTAATTCCTTCAAGATATTTATTATATATATTCTGATGGCTTTCTGAATATAAAGCTGCTTGATAAAACATGATGGAAATGCTTACTCTTACTGTACATGTTTCTCTCTTTCCCTCTGTTCCACAGAATGATGGACAGACGAGCTCAGAGGATTCAGGTAGGGGACGTTATATTAAAGATATCTGTGAAAAAGATGACAAACATCTGTCACTAATATATGGTGCTCTCTCAGCCCTTGAAAGGAAGTTGAATGAAGCGGAGACGGAGAAGTTCAACATCAAGCAGATGAAAGACCTGTTTGAGCAGAAGGCTGCCCAGCTGGCCACAGAGATAGTAGGTTAGTGTGGCACCAGGAGACTGGGAGGCCTGTATCTGTGGGTCTGCATCATTTAACAACACAAGTGCTGTTTTACTACACCACCACTGTTAAACTCAGTCCATCCAATGTGTTTTATCTCACACAAGTTGTTTCTTTAACATTTGGTTATAAAGGTATGAGTTTTACACTGAAAATGTTTTCATCAAATTGGTTGGATGATGTGAACAAGTGATGTATTTGTGTTGTTTTTATTCGGATATTATTAAATGTTTTGAATCGTTGACAGACATAAAGTCCCGCTATGATGAGGAGAGGAGCCTGAGGGAGGCTGCTGACCAGAGGCTGGGCAAACTGACTGAACAGCTACAGAAAGAGAAGCAGGACAACGAGAGACTCCAAACAGAACTGGTACAGCACAAACTAAGTTTCCATTTGGTATTTGTTTTCTTCTCAATAGGCTTGAGACATTCTCTGTCCTTTGTGTAGACCTTTCATGAACGTCATGTTCTGGAGTTTGAAAGAATAATGTTGAATCGACACCATGAAATCCATTTGGCTCTGAGCTGTGTGGTGGAAGAGTGAAAGCAGCAGACAATCCCCCCAACGTTGTTATAGAAACGTGAAGCCAAACTTCATCCCTACTTTAAAGTAGAATGGTTACACTTGTGTGTTATGTCCAATTTTTTTTTTTTTAACTATTCAGAGCGGTTAAGAGGCTTTATATAAATGTAGGTTTTGTTTTAGAGCTTCAAGGAGACATCCACATACACTTGAACATTTCAGCTGTTACTAAGGATCAAGTTTTGATTGATCTTGATACCAAACAAACTTGTTGTCCCCACCGTCTGCCACTCGGCTCTCAGAGCTATAACACAATGCCTCTGGTCTGCCCCCTAGCTGCAGCGACCGGGAGTGGAGGATGTGGAGGTACTGCAGAAGGAGCTGGTGCAGGTCCAGACACTGATGGACAGTATGACCCGGGAGAGAGAGGAAGAGTCTGAGCGCCTAAAAATGCACTATGAGCAGCTGCAGGCTAATTACACTACCTCAGAGGTGAGGAGACCGAAACACCCAATATATTGAAATGTAGTTCTGCTGATTCTCACATCTCACACATAAGCTGTCACTCTTCCACCCTAAATTGTAGCTTGTCGCAAGCATATAAACATGCTCATCGATTCCCACGGTTTGTATAATTTACAAGACTGTAGTGTTGATGTGAAAATATAGTTTAGTTGCTCTAATTTCACCACCTTTCCATTCCACCTGCTGTTTGATCAGTACCACTGCACTTATAAGATTCATATACAAAAATAGCTCTGAATAACTTCTGAAATTGTTCCTGACATATGGTAGGTATGATATCATATGGCTTAGTGCTGAATTCTCATTAATTAATGCCTGGTGAATAATTCAGCCTTATTTCTTGCATTTTTGATCGCAGAAGGAGCTCCAGGCTCCAAACTTCTCCTTCTGCACATCTCTGCAAATTATCTCAAAAGACAGTTTTCATGTTTTTTTAAATGAGGAACCACATTCTGAATATATGTGAAAACTGTCTGGTTTTGATCATGTAATAGCTCCCAGGATGATAACTGACAAGTGGCTTTGTTACAGTCTACAATAGATCTGAAACAGTAGTTCACTGAGGTTATACAGTATGAACATGTAGGAGTTTTTGCATTTAGCAGCCACTCTGTCCAGGTTGGCCAGCAATATTTCAACATTGCTTCTAAAACATAAGGCGACAGTTGACGTTACATTCAGCTTCTTGCATCGTATGCCCCTGCAACAGTACATAACAAAAAGCAAACCTTTTTTTTTTTAAAAGTGTTCATCTGAATGCTGCCACATCCCAGTAGCATCTGGTTCTGTGTTGCAGATTTGCCATTTGCTGTTGTATTGTGACTTACCTTTGTATATGTCTCTCTTTCCCTCCCCCTTTTTCTTCTGCTCCTCACACACTGTATCCCTCCACAACACTCACTCTTTCTTCAAGATTCGTAAACTGGAGGTAAAACATGTTGTTTCAAGTTGGCCCCGAACTTGAGTTCATCATTTTGAGTTTCTATAAGTTTGGAAAAGGTTTTCAGAAAGAGAATTTTTTTTTTTTTGATCCTCGTCATGATTTTGTTGAGTTTTTGTGTGACCAAATCCTCATTGTTACTAATCCATGTTGGTTTTGTTTCCTTCTTTTATGTCAGTCCTTCACAGTGGTGCTTCAGTTTTTTAAATGTGCCTCATTGATTTGCAGAAAGAGTGTAAAGTGTGTCTGTTGTATTGCAGATGACCATATCCCAACTAAAAGCAGAGCTGGAGAAGGGTCCACAGGAAGCAGCTGTCTACACACAACAGATCCACCAGCTGCAGAGCAATCTGAATAATTTGCAGCAGCAAAGCCAGGTACAGTACTACACACACCAACAGCTGCAATTGTTACAGTCATGTGACCGTGTTGTCACTCTCAGCAGCTTACTGCAGGCACAAACATGTCAACTACGGCATCTGCCACACATTATACAGCATGCATTATGACTGTGTAGGATTTACTTCAGTAACGTTAATAAGTCTTGCCAGCTGCTCCTCGAGTACAGAGCATGGCATCTCAGTCTCTGTAAACCTTCCTCTGTTGCTCAGTATCAGGCCTTATCACAATGCACTGCTATCACCGCTCTCCTTGGCAACGTGGATATGTTGATACAAAATCAGACGCAGCTCTATAATTAAACCAGCAGGGGGGGATCTCTGCCATGCCAGCTCTGTCACTCCTGGTGAAATACAATCACAGGTAACTGCACTGGTGCAATGGGAACTGGGGAAAGGAGGCACAGGGTTCCTGCCAGAGATTAAACCCTCCCAGGTCAGGCATGTTAATGCCCTCCCTGCCAAGTAGGTTGCCGGGTAAGAGGGGGATTACGGAACTGGATATGCAGTATTTTGACCCCACCCGACGCTTCACCTCGCAACAGGATACCCTGAGACCTGATGCAGATACAATAGAGACAAAAGTGATGGAGCAGACAGTGAGACACAGAGGATCAGGACTAAGAACAGACAGGTGAACGACCAACAGGGGTTTCATTGGTCTGTAAGTCGAGGATTAGAGAGGAGAGACTCAGCGGGGAGCTATGACGGGTGACACAAGAGGACAGCAGCGAGGCCGTGAGAAGGAGAGGGATGAACAATAGAGGAGGAGTGTCTGGAGGGTTGTTAAAGGGATATTTTGGGTGTTTTGGAGTGGGGTTGTAAGAGGTACTTATCCATAGATGTCATATTACCTACAGTTGATGTTGGTAGGCACGCTTCCAGTTTGGAGAAACAGACAGACTGGACGAGAGCAAACAATGTACTGCTGGAAGCAAAACGTATTTCAGCCACCTAAAAGAAAGGCTCACCTGAAAAAAAAAAAACTGTGTCTCTTTATGTGTATGCTATATTTAGCATATTTTTGGAGATTTATCTTGCTGTAAGACAGTCCTGTCCTTCTTCTTTCTGACAGATAACTTGAACTGAATGTGAAATTTATTCATGCTCTCTTCATAGCCAGCAGAATCTATTGACAAAAACAGTATGGATACAGTTCAATTTCAGTTCAGTTCCTTATTGGACCATTTCCTAAATATAGCGTACACTAACCTGGTATAGATTTTTTTAGGTGCCTTTCTTTTAAGTGGTCAGAATGTGTTTGCTACCTACCTGTTTCTCCAAAATGTTGGTGTGCTGACCATCATCTAGTGTAGGTAATACACTGATTATGGATAAGTACCTCATACAACCCCGCTTCAAAACATCCAAACTATCCTTTTAATGCTGGCCAGCTGCTGTCGTGGCCTGCAGAGGTTTGCTGAACGTCCAGCTGCCCTGTCACACTCCCTAGTTAGCAGCACGCTCCACTATTAACACCAGTTTGTTCTTAATCACCATGTTTCCAAGTTTACTGCCTGAGCTTACACCAGGGCAAGTGCGGTTCACATGCCATTATCTTCCAGGTCATGTATTGTAAACCTTCCACTAGAAATGCCATACTTCACTTTACTCCTAACAGCTGTCTGTTCTTCTCCATAGCTTATACTGTATGAGTTGTTTGTGACTTGTTGCAGCTCAGCTGTTTTAATTTAGAAAAGACAAAGTTGGTTACAGTGTGGCTTAATTAATGATCTTTTATCCTTTTTCATTAGAACCTGCTCACTCAACAAAAGTCAGAAAACAATGATTTTACTTGCTATTGTGTTGATTTTGGAAAGCCTTATTGGCCTTTCAATCTTACTTGGGGACATGTTTCACTCCTGTAATTCCTGAACTTCCGGACAATCTGCCCAAGCCCCCAGGAAGAGCGCCAGGCTTTGAAGCAAATTATTGTAGTGGCCCAATGGCGGTACTACAGCTTTTGTGTCCCATAGACTTACATTGGAAAAGAGACGTCTGTAAATTAGCAGATAACTTTTTTTTTTTGCCAGGTAACTCAACTTCCCAGTACGAAAACTTATTTAAATCATCAGGTTCTAAAAGATGTAAAATGCACTAATACCCAAATCCAGAGTTAATTCCCTTCCTTCATTCATGTGAATGAGACCCAGACCGGGGCTGGACTGACGGCTGGGAGGTGAGGTTTAAGGAAACGCTACTGTGCTTTATGGGCCCACTGGATGCGAAAGATTGCGGGAAGATCCGGACACTTTATGACTCGGCACTTGAGATATTTTGACTTCATGTGCCACTGAGCAGCTCTCAGGAAGAAGTGGAGCTGGCTTACCACACTGTATCCAATTCTTTGTACATCCGTGAATCTTTCTCATGTTGTCTTCTCCCATTCTCACAGAGCCTGTCTGAAAAGCTTGCACGTAAGGAGAAAGAATACCAGGAACTGGAAGAGCGTCTGGGAGCTGAGAAGGCTGCCAAGAAGGGAGCTCAAGGCAGCCTGAGAGAGAGGGAGATGGAGGTTCAAGAGCTCCAGACTCGGGCCACAGGGGCCGAGGCCTCCCTGCAGAAGGCCCAGACGGAGCTTGGAGAGAGGGCGGAGGAGGTGGCAAAGTTGAAGAGTGAAATCACGGAGCTGGAGGTGAAACACGCAGAGCTGAAGGTTGAGAGGAAACAGCTGGAGCAGCAAAGGGAAGAAAAAGACAACCAAGGTGCTCAGCAGCAGACTGAGATCAGTCAGGTGAGCAGGGAGGATGCCGGACAACGATAACACACAGATTACATGCAGGGTGACATACAGTTGATAAACAGATGGGTGACAAAACAAAGAAAATAACATTAATGTATTTGTAAGGTATCTTCTACAACAATAGAACTGTCAGAGAGATAAATCACTAATAATTGAGGCACAATTGTCCTGTAGTAATGTGCTTAAGAGGAATAGTCAAAGAGGATTTCAGACATCTACATATCTGCTGTTTATCTTGCTATTAACGTTGCCGTCTTGTGTTTTCCATCTTAATCTTCGCCCCTCTCTCTGTGATCTTCCTAGCTGCACGCCAAGCTGCTGGAGGCGGAGAGGCAGCTGGGTGAGGTGCAAGGTCGTCTTAAGGAACAGAGGCAGCTGTCTGGGGAGAAACTAAAAGACCGCGAGCAGCAAGCTGCCGACCTGCAGCTCAAACTGTCCCGTGCAGAAGAACAGGTAGGCATCAGATGAAGCTTAAATGATCACTATAGGGAAACTGAATGAATGTGATAGAACAAACATAAATAATGATGTTTAAATGCACATTGTAAGATGTAATGTAAGCTGTAAGATATGTAGTTTAGATTAAGTTTATTTATTAGCCTTAAACTGAGAAGCTGAGTGATAAATCTTAAGGGAATTTATGAAACTGTTGTAGAGTGATGACACAGAAACTGTAAGATGCACACAAATGACTGTTTTGCCTCTGTAGTTGAAGGAGAGTGCCAGTAAAAATACCGACCTGCAGCACCAGCTGGAGAAAGCCAAGCAGCAGCACCAGGAGCTGCAGGCGCTACAGCAAAACACCAATGGCAAACTTCGTGAGGCACAGGTACTGTTTACAAGAAAAAAACGCTCTTATAGCAATATAGGAGAATATAAAGTGAAGAGAGGTTTAAAATCAGCAAGAGTTTCTTCTTGGAATAATGTGTAATATAATCTTATATCAAATGAGAGTTGCAACGAGGATGGCAGGTGATAATACTGTGATGATAATGTCATCATTTGGATGTTTGTCTTGAGCTTGCTTGCTCATGAAGCCGTCTTCCATCATTAAGTAGCTGAATGTAGTTAATCACTTTATACAAAGTCTTTCATCCATAATGTTATAAACAGATTTTGAAACTTATTGCACTCTTAAATGTTATTTTACCTTAACTAAACAAAAGTGGTCACAACATGATGATGTTGCCTCATATCTTGGCATTATCAGCTCCAGTGTAGAAGCTTTATAAGATTCTAGCATATTTTACATCATTCTGATGGCATAACAGAATCTGGTGTATGAATATACACCTTTATGCACAACATATAATAAATATTTCTGCCAGCATACCTAATGTAGTCCTTCTGCTGTGCTTGCTTGCCTTCTTGCTGTAGAACGACCTGGAGCAGGTGCTGCGTCAGATCGGCGATAAGGACCAGAAGATCCAGAATCTGGAGGCTCTGCTGCAGAAGAGTAAGGACATTGTGAGCCAGCTGGAAACCGAGAGAGATGACTTGTGTGCCAAGATCCAGGCCGGGGAGGGAGAGACGGCTGTGCTCAACCAACTGAAAGAGAAAAACCATGCACTACAAGAACAGGTGGGTGCTCATGCATGCTCTCAAACTGTCATGTTGCAGTCACTTCACTGTAGTACAAAAGGCACATGCCACACTTCACACAACTAATACATGTATTGTCACAACTGAAACCTGCAGTGTATGTTTTAACTGTTAGCATCATATAGAAAGGACAGTGTTATCGAACAACAATGACCAAGAACTATTGGTTGTTTCTGAGCTTCTAAAATGTTTGTGTATATCTTAAAGGTCACGCAGTTGACAGACAAGCTGAAGAATCAGTCGGAGAGCAACAAGCAAGCCCAGGATAACCTACATGAACAGGTCCAGGAGCAGAAAACCCTGCTGCGTTCAGCCCAGGACCGAGCTCACACCCTGGAGACCTCTGTCACCGAACTCACCGCCCAGCTCGCAGACAGCAAGGAGAAAGTAGCCCAGCTGGATGCTCAGGTAAGCCTCTTCACAAGCCCGTCTTTGCAGTATAATGGGTGGGATGATATTGTTGCATTCATAGATTTTAAAATCAGAGTGGAAGGACTGATAAATAAAACACGATGTTGTACTACAGATAACATTCTCTGTTGGTCTGTTTTCTTCAGCTGAAGGCAAAGACAGAGATGCTGCTATCTGCAGAGGCAGCCAAGGCTGCACAGAAAGCTAACCTGGAAAACAACCTAGAGACCGCTCAGCATGCTCTGCAGGACAAGCAGCAGGTTAGCGACTTCCTTGTGCCGCTGATGTCACCTTATGTCTTTGCTTTGAAAATAGTTGTCACCCTCTGACTTATGTGTTGTTTTCTTCCTTCTTCCACTTCACTCTGTTTGCTTTGTTCCTCTCGTGTCCTGCACCCTCCCTCACCGACCTTGTAAAGGAGCTGAATAAAGTTCAGAAGAAGGTTGAGGAGCAGGTCCAGAGGCTCAAGGAGAGACAGGAGCAGTGCACACAGCTGGACGGCAGTCTGAAGGAATGCAAAGACAAACTAATGGCCTCAGAACAGCGTATAGAGCAACTGGAGGGCCTCAATAAGGTTTGTGTTGAGTCTTTATTGTGAGTACCTGATGTTGGACTGTAAATGTTAGGCCTGAAGTGTTTATGTCTCTAGTATCCTCAAAATAAATAAATCTTGACAGAAATTGGAGTCTCAGGTCGGGGAATTGCAGGCCACACGGGATCAGATGCAGCAAGAGGTGCAGAAGCTGCAGAAGGAAGGGTCAGAGGTCAAACGGAAAGCAAAGGAGTTGCACCGCTCGCTGGAAACCGAGAAAGCAGGGTGAGAGAAACTGTACTGCTGCTTTAGTTTTATTAAAATACAATTAAGAGTTGCAAGTGAGTAATAAATACGTGTAAATACAACACTCAGTAACAGTATTTTAGTGATGGCACAACCTTATGCTACAATAGTATTTTGATTTTCTCCACTCTTGAATATTTATATGAATTACAACTAATACAACACAAATGACGTTCCACTTTTAAGGGCTATAACACTGCAAGAGGAGTTGAAGAAGAAAACAGCTGCTTTTAGTGACGTGCAGCAGCAGCTGGAGCGCAGTGAACAGGACAACACTGCTCTGAAGGTGAGCCTGGACAAGGTGACTCAGGAGGGGAAGATGAAGCATGCAGAGCTGGACAGGAAAGCTCAGAGCTTGACGGTAGACCTGCAAAAGGCCCAGCAGGAGAAAGAGGCTCAAAGGAAGGAGCTTGCCTCATCGCAGGAGAGTCTAGGAAAGGCTAATAAGGCACTTAAAGAGAGTCGGAGTCAACTGGACACAGAGAGGAAGAACCATAAGTCAGCCATGGAGGAGAAGGTATAGTCAATAAGCTGCTGTTTAGATCACTCCAACATTATTTTTCCTTTCGACTTAGGGAAATTTGTCTTGCAACAGGGAGTAACAAATAGCCACCTAATTGCATCACCAGAACATAAATCTGTCTTAATCCTCAGGAAAAGTCCAATGAGAAGGCCAGACAGGAGCTTCTTAAGAGTAACGAGGCCATCACCAAGGCAATGAAAGAATCGAAAGAGCAGTTGGAGCAGATGGGAGAGGTAAGCTTCAGATAAAAAGGAAAATCAAGCACCACTGATGTGAATGTTTTTTTGAACCTAAAGACCTGCTGTGTGTCTGCCAATTTCAGGCAGAGAAAAAGTTGAAAGTGCAGCTGACCACGTTGGAGCAGCAGCACTCAAACTCTCAGGGGACTCTGAAGGAAAAAGAGAAGGAGTTGGAGAAACTGCGGGCACAACTTAAGACGGCCCAGGGGTCCTTTGAAGAGGAGATGAAGAAACTGAAGGGCCAAGTGGCAGACTTACAAGTAGTTAATGTCAAGAAGGCAAGCAGCATTTTTAAACACAAATACAGACATTCATACTGTTGACAACTGTCATCGTACTTAACACAGCTACACTTCATATACTTTAAGAGGATTGATATTAACTGTATTTTAATTGTGTTAATTTGTGTGTTGCCTAAAACTTTTTGACCTTCTGACCTCCAGACAGAAGAGGAGGGTAAGCTGAGGGCCCAGGTGTCGGGGCTTGACCAGAAGTTGGCCTCTGAGAGCAGTCGTTCAATAGAGCTGCAGAAGGCCTTGGAGCAAAGCAAGGGAAGCCTCTCTAAGCTTCAGTCTGACTTCTACGGCAAGGAGTCTGAGGTCTCTGCCCTGCGTCAAGACCTAAAGGTGGGTTTAAGCAGGATGAGTAGAGAATGATAATGGTGAGAGAGGTGTTTATGATTCTGGACAAAATGATGAATAAAATGTCCTGAGCAGTTCCCACAGTCCCTGCTGCTTTCTCTGACTGTAGGTGTCAGAGGAGAAGCTGAACTTGGCTCAGGAAGAGCTGGCTGCTAACAGAAGCCATCAGACAGGTTTAGAGGCTCAGATCCAGGATCTGCAGACGGGCCGCAGCTCGTTGGAGCAGGAGCTGGCAAAACGGGACCAGAAGCTCCAACAGCAAGAACAAACCCTGAGAGAACAACAGAAGCAACAGGTCAGACAAACGGATTAACCCACACAGACCTGAACTATGATTTTATGTGACCAAGTTCATGTGTTGTAAATTGTGCTAACTCACCCAGGGTCAAGTAAAGGAGGAAGTGGAGAAGGAGAGGAGCAAAGTGGAGGAGCTGAACAAAACCAAGAGTTCCCTGGAAAAGAATAACACAAGACTGACTTCTGAGTTGAAAGCACTAACGGAGAAGAGTGAGAAGGTCAGTGACTTTTCATAAAAAGTGACAACTAGTAATGTCTTTATTTTGATTGAAAGGGGAAACAAGAGGCTGAGTATTCCTCAGAAAAATAGTGCATAGTGCGTCAGAACCTGGGCTAATGACCACCAATTTATGTCCCTTACTGGCTGACATGACCTGCTTCCCATGCTTGTGTCTTATGTAAACAGCTTAACTCTACTACTGCAGGTCATCAGGGCCACATTCTTTAAAATTATAACTGTGTGTGCTTGAATCGACAATTTGACATGAGCATTGGATTTTTCTGTTCTTCAAAGCCGTCTTAAGATTGATCCGAAGCTGTTGTCAGAGCAATAACTTCCTAAGCTCAAACCTGCTCAAGCCTTTTAAAGTTTAACCCCATGGATGAAATGAGTCCCTGCCTCTTTTTTAGAGACATACAACCAAATATTGTGCATTGAGTTACATATTTGTTGCTTTCCAGGAGCTGGGTGAGTTGCGGGAAGCCAAACAACTGTTGATCCAGCAGAAACTGGAGCTGCAGGGTCAGGTAGCGACAGCAAAGACGACTCTGGAGCAGGAGCAGAAAGAGCACCAGGCCACCAGGGACAGCAGGAGCCAGAGAGAGGAGCAGCTACTCGCCCAAACAAAAGGCGTCCAGGATCAGTTGGTAGGCTCACTCATCCACCAAATGATTTTAAATTAGTGGATTAAATGTCATTCATCCCCCCTTCTGATCCCTTTCATGGTATGACCAATGTTTCTCCCCAAAGTTGGCAGAGAAGCGAGCCAGAGAAGAGCAGGTGAAGCGTGGGGAGGAGGCAGAAGCTAAGATGGGTGTGCAGGTGACGGCTCTGAATGAAAACGTGGCCACGCTGAAGAGAGAGTGGCAGGGCAGCCAACGGAGAGTCGGCGAACTGGAGAAGCAGACAGATGAGCTCAGAGGAGAGATCGCTGTGCTGGAGGCCACCGTCCAGAACAACCAGGACGAGAGACGGGCTCTTTTGGAAAGGTGAGTTGATGTCCTTAACAACATGTCGCCCTGCAATAAATGAACCTTTGTTTCATAAAAATGCTTAATTACATGTTCTCAATTGGTCTTGAAGCTCACTCAAGTATGTAGCATTAAAGTAGCCAGAGTGAGTAATGGCTTTAATCCCTCTTTTGTAACACTTGTGGCTGCATTCAGATGAGGTGACTTGAGTCAGCTGCTTAAAGGTTAAGTGAAAAGATAAGTTGGTAATCCATAGTCGGATTTTTGCTGCACAGAGGCGGCACATTCACATTATTGAAACCAACCACTGAATCCTGTGCAGGCCTCAGAAGTCACCAGGAATTTCTACATGTACAATATGTAACACATTGCTTTAAAACAGGCTCTTTCCTTCAGTTCCAAGTTAGGCTGTGTGAAATTGATTTTGGTTAATACAAATGATTGAAATATTCTTTATTAGGACTGTCAGTGATTGTAGTCAATCCTGATTAATTGTACATTTTCATCTGTTCAAAATGTACCTTAAAGGGAGATTTGCCAAGTATTTAATACTCTTATCAACACAGGAGTGAGCAGACATGCTGCTTTATGCAAATGTATGTACATATGTATTAGTGGAAATTACTTAACAACACAATACAATGACAAACATTGTCCAGAAACCCTCACAGGTACTGCATTTGGCATGAAAACATGCTAAAATCATAACATAGTAAACTGCAACCCAACAGGCAACAACAGCTTTCAGTGTGCTGACTTGACTATGACTTGCTCCAAACTGCATGTGATTATCATAAAGTGGGCATGTCTGTAAAGGTGAGACTCGTGGATACCCAGAGAACCCATTTTCATTCACATATCTGGAGGTCAGAGGTCAAGGGACCCCTTTGAAAATGGCCATGCCAGTTTTTCCATGCCAATATTTAGCATAAGTTTGTAGTATTATTTAGCTTCCTTCACAACAAGCTAGTATATATATATATATGTATATCTATATCTATATATCTTTTTTTTTTAGATCTATGTATCTATGTATATATATCTATCCATCCATCATCCATCCATCGTCAACCGCTTATCCCGTTAGGGGTCGCGGGGGGGCTGGAGCCGATCCCAGCTGGCATTGGGTGAAGGCGGGGTTCACCCTGGACAGGTCGCCAGTCCATCGCAGGATCTATCCATATATATCTATATCGATATACATATATATTGGTACCAGTGGATTCCTCAGGTTTTCTAGTTTCATATGTTGCCAGTATTGTCACTCGAGCTTTAAAACTGACCTCACTACAACCTAAAAATCACAAGTTGTGTTTATGCATTAGAGAGATTAGTAGCACTAAAACGAATGCGCATGAATGAGTTATTATCACATAGTCAACCTTAATATTTATTTATTTATATTTTAAAATTATAAATAAATGCTTGAGATATGAGTAGGTAGTTTGCCTAACAATGTCATGGCAATAAATAGCAACATGCATTTTTCTCCTCTGGTACAGAGAGGACCGCTATAAAGATTCATATAAAATGTGATGGTGAGTGTGAGCCTGCATTTGCTACCAAACGGAAAGCAGTAGGGATGAAGTTGTATGCATGTAAATCTCAACACCATGTTCTAATACAGACAGAAAATGAGCTTTGCACAATTCCTTTTGGCCTATAAGCTTTTTCAATAGATGATCAATATGCACATAAAACATCAGCTTTTCATCAAACCATATGCCACCTTGGTATTTGTAGGAAGGGACTCTTCCTATATAAGTACCATCTAATGTCAAGATAGTTTAGATCAGCTTCTATGAGATAAGACTGACTGAATATAACTTTTGATGAGCTTGTTTTTTGGGCTGCACAATTAATCGAATATTAATCATGATTTTAGCTTCCCACATTTAAATGAACATGCGGTACTGACGTTTAAAACGCGTGGACCGCTCATAGAAAACCCAGTTAAATATCTAAATCAAGCACTTCCTAAACTAAAATGCAGCCACCGAACAGCTTCACTTTGGGGAGGTGTTATGCCGCTGCGTTCACACCCTACTGCAGCAGCCTGTGAAAAACTTTCCTGAATGCTGCAGCTGCAGTCTAGAGAAGAGATATAATATACTGTAGAGCAGATGGGCAAAATAAAAATGAACTGAATTCAGGTGAAGAACCTTATTTTAAGTCTAATTTTGATGCAGTGATTTGTAAATAAGCCGGAATGTAGCACAGTGTGAAAGTGACAACAGTGCTCTGTTGATTTAATGTGAAAGTGCAATAAAAATATTTTATCACGACATTAATAACATGAATAATCGTGATCTCATAATGGTGCCGCCTTACTTGTCATGACAATCCGTCACCCTGAGCTGCTGAACAGGTCAGGACTCTGACTGGGCCGCTCCAGAAGGCCTATTTTCTTCTGTTGAAGCCGTTCTGTTGTTGATTTACTTCTATGCTTTGGGTCGTTGTCCTGTTGCATCACCCATCCTCTGTTGAGCTTCAGTTGGTGGACAGATGGTCTTATGTTTTCCTGCAAAGTGTCTTGATAAGATTGGGAATTCATTTTTCCGTCAATGACAGCAATCCGTCCAGGCCCCGAGGCAGCAAAGCAGCCCCAAACCATGACGCCCCTCCACCATATTTCACAGTTGGGATGAGGTTTTCCTGTTGGTGTGCTGCGCCATTGTTTCTCCACACATAACGTTGTGTGTTCCTTTCAAACAACTCAATTTTGGTTTCATCTGTCCACAGAATATTTTACCAGTAGTGCTGTGGATCATCCAGGTGCTCTTTCACAAACTTCAAACATGCAGCCATATTTTTTTTTTGGACAGCAGTGGCTTCCTCCTTGGTGTCCTCCCATGAACTACATTGTTGTTTAATGTTTTACTTGTATATTTGTCGACAAAAATGTTAGCATGTGCCAGAGATTTCTGTGAGTGTTTAGCTGACCCTCTAGGATTCGTCTTCACCTCACTGAGCATTCAGCGTTCTGCGCTGTGCTCTTGCGGTCATCTTTACAGGACGACCACGCCGAGGGAGAGTAGCAACAGTGCTGAACTGTCTCCATTTGTAGACAGTCTGTCTTACCGTGGACACATGAATATCAAGGCTTTTAGAGAGGCTTTTGTAACCCTTTCCAGCTTCATATAAGTCAACACTTCTTGATCGTAGGTCTTCTGAGAGCTCTTTTGTACGAGGCATGTTTTCACATCAGGCAATGCTTCTTGAGAACGGCTAACTCAAAACTGGTGTGTTTTTATATGGCAGGGCAGCTTTAACCAACACCTCCAATCGCATCACATGAAAACATAATTTTTTGTGAAGTATTAGTTTAATTAGACTATGTTTGTCTATTGTTGTGACCAAATGTTGATAAAATGTTGAGATCAAAACACATTTTATGACCAATTTATGCAGAAACTCAAGTCATCCCAAAGGGTTCACATACTTTTTGTTGTAACTGTATGTAATTAGTCAAAATTGATTTGAAGTACAACAATAGAGTGAATAGACTGTGGATTGACAGTATCAATTAACAAGCCTATTATGCAGGCAGCCAAATGGTGATGGTGGGAAGTTCTCCAAAGCCACCAATTATCATCTGCGCTCTGTGGTTTTGTTCCAGGTGTGTAAAGGGTGAAGGTGAGATTGAGAAACTGCAGGCCAAGGTGGTGGAGCTGAGGAGGAAGCTGGACGACACGACGGCAGCCATGCAGGAGCTCGGCAGAGAGAACCAGTCGCTCCAGGTCGGTCACAAAACACCGGACGTCTTGCTGGAATTTTACACCGGAGTAGAACAGTTTGTCTTAGGATGCTTTATTGCATTTATGGCACAAATAAAGTTCCATACTCTGGTTGCAACTTCTGTGCTGTTGGTGCTTTTAGATCAAGCAGTCCCAGAGTCTGACCAGGAAGTGGGCCGAGGATCACGAAGTGCAGAACTGCATGGCCTGTGGGAAAGGCTTCAGTGTCACTGTCAGGAAGGTAAGAATTAAATTATTTTAGCGATCGATGCATACACACACTCAAGTGTCTTCCTCGTAACGTATTGCTTTCTTTCTCCTCCGTGAATATCCAGCACCATTGCAGACATTGCGGCAACATTTTCTGCGCAGAGTGCTCAATGAGGAACGCCCTCACGCCGTCCTCTAAAAAGCCAGTACGGGTCTGTGAGACCTGTTTTGAGGAGCTCCAAGGCTGATTTCCCTCTCATCTCTTTACCCCCACCTCCACCCCTTACCCCCTTTCCCTCCACTTCCTCCTTCAGGGGGCAGAAGAAGGCGTGTCTTTGTCATATTTTAATGTGCACTACTAAGGACAGACCCAGTGCAAGGACTCTCGCCTGCATGTGACTGGTGGCTCTGGTTGTGGAGGGAAATAACTGAATGGTTTTAATGAGGAGAGTCCAGAGCCACGTGATGGGATTGGGAGGAGGGTTGGTGGGATTGGTTGGGATTGTCTGTATCTGTTTTTGTGCCTTTGCTACTCCTGTGGACTGCCAGAGAGCGGAGACAGTGAGAACTAAACACCATCCATCTCTTTAAGTTCATGTTCACATCTCCATAGTTGTTTAGAATCATTAGCAAGTGCAAGGTGGTCGCTGTGTATGTTGTACGATGTCTGTCAGGAGAGGGGAGGTCAGTGTGACACTGCAAGAGTGACTGGGGGAAGAAAATATTGTAATGTGGTGTTGAGAATCACTGCTGCCCTACAGAGGTAAATGCAGGTAACTAATTAATCCAGAAAAGCCAGATCTGTAAATACCGAATGGGACATATTTTCTGCCTGAGAAATTTAAATCCTGATATTTATAGAAAGAAATGTATAATCAAGTAATCAGTAAGTACAAACATCTTTTCCATGTTTTTTTTCAGTTAAACTGTATGTATGCAGATTTGACGTATTGGAATTGTTTGGATTTTTTGAGAAACATACTTCAAATTGGCTTTCAGGAATCGTTATTTGCTCTCAAACAGACCTACATGCTGTCAACAGCTCATTTGGCCGCAAAACAAGTCGACCATAGCTTGTTAGTTTATCAGCTGAACTCTTCATTTAATGTTTTGTGGACAGGATTTGTAAAAAATATTCTTGAATTTAAAATCTCATATATATATATATATATATATATATATATATATATATATATATATATATATATATATATATATATATATATATATATATATATATATATATATATATATATATATATTCGAGATTTTAAATTCAAGAATATGCGTTATGTGTTTTGTTAGCGTAACAGCAAAAGCAAATTACAACGTCATTTTTTTGTATTTGTATTTTGTATCATAAATGTTCAAAAGCTGCTCTTAAGGAAACAGCTCGTCAGTCCATTTATGCACCAGCGATTCTTCTGTATGTACAGGACTCGAGACGAACCGTGACATCGAATCAGTTACTGCATGTTCCCTTTGTGTGGCAGCGTGTCTGTGTTTGTTGGAATCGATATATTCAACCTATTTCACGACCAAAGAATGTCTGCAGCAGGAAAACAGCCGAGATGAAAACCCAGAGCTTGTTTCACATTTCAGTATTTTTCTAAGCGTCTCTTCGGAAGCTTTTTGAGTTTTAAATCACAGGGTCCTACATTTTTATCTTGAACACAGCATGTATGACGATCTGAGAGGCTTTTCACGTACGGTCGAGTTGTCTTTGCTATGCCATGTTTCTCTTTGCGTGTTCATTTCTGTAAATTGTGGTGCTTTTTGCAGACTGTTAATGCAGTCGTTGAAGGTGCCTGCATTTTTATTTTTACATTTTATTTTCCTGCTGCTTGTCTCCAGTCAGCAGCACTGAATACCGCTGTGTGTATTTGTGCGTGTGTGTGTGTGTGTATTTGTGCGTGTGTGTGCGCATGCTCTGCTTTGAAGCAATTACTTTGGCTGTGTGAGATGTTGCTCTAACAGTGTGTTTTAGCATTAAGGCCTGCTGTGTGTGTGTGTGTGTGTGTGTGTGTGTGTGTGTGTGTGTGTGTGTGTGTGTGTGTGTGTGTGTGTGTGTGTGTGTGTGTGTGCGCGCGCTGAGATGCGCTGTATGAACGTTGGCTGCTCAGAACCTCGGCATCTCTCCACCGCATTCGGATGTCGGCGCTGCTTTCAGGTGCAGCGGTTGCTGTCGGTTCTCTGTCCAACCTGTGTGCAGCTGAGGACACTGTAAAAGATAATTCCTGCGTTGTGTAATTTATAAGTGTTGACAGATATCGGTAAGATCTTTTGTGCAATTGTCTAAAGACTGGAGCAGGCGAAAACACTGTACGCCAGGCGACAATGCAGGCGGTTCTGGCATTTTGCAACAAACAGCTTTGTTTCAGACTTTGGCTCACCAAATTAGCCCTTTATGCTTGAACGCTCAAAAAAAAAAAAAAAAAAAAAAAAAAAAAAAACAATGCCCGTCTCAATTGCAAGCTCTCAAGAACACCTGTCTCTTTTTGTGTTGCATTGGTTTTGTTATGTCTACCTCAGATTGGCACAGGAAAAGCACTATTTCTAAACGTTGGATCACAAATATTGTGTCATTGCCTGCTTTTGATGAAGTATTTGTGATTTATCATCTATCAAGCTGTACAGTCCCTAGAGAGATGATTTGCACCTTATTGTAACGTGGGCTCAACCGTATGAGAACCCAGCCACAAGACGTAGGATCACCGACTTTAAACAGGCTTCAGCTTTTCTAGCCCCGATGTACTTAACCGCTCATTAATACTAAGGCTGTCATAATTATCTTTGTAAATGTTTGTAATGAAAGAGAAAAAGGAGATATATAACACTTGTGGATGTAGAAACAGTGACAGTGTGTGGACTCATCAGTGTCTTACTTTTTTTTTTTTTTCTTTTAATAAAAAAGGCGCCACCGATCTGTACACACTGAGTTGTGGCTCGCTTCACCTTGCCGTCAGTTATCATGCATGATGACTTAACTGGCCTGTGACTCATGTTTTTTTTCCCTCCATGTTTAGAGTCATCATATTTGATGGTTGTGAAGGTGTGCCTTAGGCCAACGTCTTGTACGTCACCGCTCGCTGTCAGCGGTGACGCACCATGTATTACCAGTCAAGGTGACCTCAGTTCACCTGAAGGGACGAGAGAAATGATGTAATTTATGTTCACATGCACCAGTTGATTTTTCTAACCCATCGTCATGAAAAACATAAATAAAACCTACAGTATGTTTCTATTTTCTAGTGTGTGTTTTTATTTGTAGACACAAATAATTACACAGAAATTTAGAAAGAAAGAAAGAAAGATATTTCTTTATTAGTCCCAGAGGGGGGAAATTTTTTTTTACATTTTGTTTTTAAAAAAAAAAAAAAAAAAAATATATTAAAGGGGGGATGGGAGGGGGGGGGGGGTGCCTCCGGAGAGGGGCGGGGGGGGGGGGGGGGGTGGGTTGCTGGGGGGGGGGGGGGGGGGGGGGGGAAAAGGGGAAAAGGCCCCCCCAACAAAAAAAGATGGTGTTGGGGGAGGGGGGGATGGGAACCGGGGCCCATCCTAACCCAAGTCCTTACGGACTGAGCTACTGCCCCCCCAGCGGTGAAGCAATGCATTATCTTGCTAAAAAAGCAAGTGGAACCTATAAAGTGGAAGCAAAAGGGAATAGCTGTGCTTTCTGGATAGAATTTATCAGCACACACCCATGTTACTTTCAGTCATGGGGACTGGTGTACTTGTGAGTGGAGAGAAACGTCGCCAGCGTTGGACGTTTTTTAGGTCTTAAATTGCATTCATAGTCGCCTTAAATGGATGTCAAATGGGTCTTATATTGCATTCATTAATGGTCTTAAAAAGGTCTTTAAAAGTCTTAAAGTTGAAAGTTGAAACCTGCTGATACCCTGTGATATCTGTCTGGAGTAAATTTTGTTTTACTTCAGTTCATTCTTGAACTTGGAAAAACAGTTGGCAAAACAGTCTCACCTCCAAGTCCATTTAGTAGCTCATACGGTATCTCTTGAGCTTGGTCAGCAGTCACTTTCAGGGGAGACACCCCATAACCGTCCACGGCAGCTGGGTTCTCGCGATGTCACCAGATTATGGGAGAGTCGTGGGATCAAATGTCACTAAAAGGGGTCAGGTTTGACACCCACAGTGTCACCCACAGAGAGAAATACTAAATTAATGTATAAAATAAATAAAAATAAAACTTATAATGCCATGAAATTTCCCCAGCTGATTACTTACATTAGGACAATTTTTTGTAATACAAGTCTTTGAAAATATATTTTTAAATATGCAAATGGGGGATAGTCTTATTGAATATGTGCTCATTTGCATACATTTCCAGGAGAGAAATCTGGATGTTGGATAAGGCCAGGTTCAAAATTCTTGTTTCATTTTGTTGACTTATTAGAGTCAAAGGTTTTTAGAGGGAATTTTGAATATCTTTGTATCACTCCATAAACAAGAAAATACTGTCAACAGCCATAAAAAAAACTATTTTCATCATGTTTTTAGGAATAACGTGTAAATCAGACTATGAATGATATTTGAACAAACTTCTGTGAAAACCTTCAGAATATAGATAGAAATAAAACTGGGAAGTTTGCTGTATGTAGTAAGTACTGCTGATGAAACCTCCCAGTTTGTTTATTTTTTGTTTTACAACTTTTCTGAAATATTATGTTTAAATGTGCAAATGAGGCATTATCTAGTGCTAACTTTTGGTTGATTTAGGAGAAATCTACAGATGCATATAGTAAAGTGCAGTAAATAAACATCTGAATGTATATCTTGAATAGTTTTTCCTATAGTTTGAAAGATGTCTCAGTCTCAAAATTGGCCATTGTATGAAAAACGATATGTGAGCCAGGGTGTCTCCTATTAAAGTGCTTCTGGTACATGTCTTAAAAATAGACACTTCTGAGCAATCTCCATCTGCTGATGAAGAGCATGTGATAAAAAGCTAAAAAAAAAAAAAAGCTAGTAAATGGAACTTGAGGTGAAACTGTTTTGTGAAAAGTGAATTTGAGATCAGAAATTAAAGGAAAAACACAAGAATAACTTACTACATAATCAGATATTTATTGTACACTACTGCAGCAGCTGCCTCAAAAGGCAAACATTACATTTATAAAATGATCCTAGTGCTAGTACAGTCATTTACAAGACGTCGGCAGACGGTGAAGTGCACGTTGACAGCAGAGACATTTTCAGGTGGCTTCTAGTGCTGTTTGATGGCTCATATCTGTGAGGACTCCAGCCACAGTGAGGAGCTCTTGACTCGAGGCTGCTGAGAGTCCAGCCTCAGCAGCGCCGTCACAGCGCCCTCTATCTTTGACATCCACGCTCTCTGCAGAAACACAATATCAAGATTATTATCCAGCAGGTAGCAGCTGTTTTGGATGGTTTGGATTGGACTGATTAACTTTATTTGTTTAACTCTACATGAGTAAAGAGGATAGGTATGAGGATAGGCACTAGTTCTGCGTCACAGCTTAAAAAAACAGCACTATACATGTGAGATCATAACATCATAAAAGGACAAAATCGCTTCAGAGATGCACAAAAGTAGAAATTAATGCAAGTTCAAATGTAATAGGCAGAAATCTGTAAACTAATGAGTTCCTGCATGGCAGTTTATAAAGTAAAAGACTAAAACACACACACTTTTTAAAAAAACAAAATACATTAGAATAAAGGAAACCCTGGTAGATTACCAATAATATTCTGTCAGTGGGTATCTGCAAGCATATGAGGTGAATCTTAATTACTTTGTCAAGGGGGTTTAACTGTCATCTAAACTTGCATACATAAGAGCAAAACACATTTTAAACACATTTTAAACACATTTTTGTGGTTTGCTGTGAAATCTTGTATTGATGTGACACAGAAAGCCAAAATGTTTGGAGATAATTAACAAATTATGTTGCACATCTGTGTGGTATACATGCAATATTTTGTGGACAGAGCATAATTGGTGCTCTACCAGCTCTTATGAGTCTGCACGCCTTTTGAAACTTCAGAGAAATTCACAGTGTCTGTACGGTACCTTGGCAGCCTCTGACGCAGCTTGCAGGATGAATGCACCGATACACTGCTGGTAGCGGTTCTGGTGCATAATTATGAAAGAATGAGGCAGTCCCGACGCTACAAAATAAGCACAGTTCTTCCATTAACTTCAACTCGCACACAACGCTGAATGTGAACATCAATGCAGAGGTGTATGAAGACCTAGCATGACATGCTCTCAACAGGAAACATGAAAGAATATGGTTATTACTTGAAGCATTGAGCTGATCAATATTCTTGAGCTGGAGTCGGTCCAGCGAGACGGGCTGGTCCAGAACTATGAAGGTGCATCCCTCCTTCAGGAGCTGATCCAGCTCCAGGTTCTGTGGCATCCTGAGAGGATTCTGCTCTGGACCGATGGACCGCTACACATGAAGACAGGACTCAGTGTGAACAATATGAAGCCTCTGCACAGCCTAACACTGAACGTCTGTCACAACGTACCTTCTTGTTTCTCTTTATCCTTGTGATCAGCAGGAATTCGTCAAACAGGAACAGATAAACATCAATCAGCTTCGTGTTCTCTGGCGATCAACCCAAGAAACGTGGTGTGAGATTTTTTTTTTTTTTTTATAACCCAAGTCGATGCATGCTAAATGTGCTGGCAAACACACCTGTGAGCACCATTTTCCCTTCGTGCAGCAGACTTCTGTGAGAAATGAGATTCTCCAGCGTGACGGCCTTCAAGAGATGTTTCAGATTCTGCAACAGAAGCAGTCGGTCGGGTAAGAGGCAACACTTTCACCTTTTGCCACGTTCACTGATGTTGAAAGAGAGTTGGTGACACTGTATAGTTGTATTACGAAGCAGGATTTGCAGTTAGCGAGGTAACTTCAGGGTTAACCCTGTGTTTTCCATCCTACGAAGGTGGTTCACCTCTTACCTGTGTAGATCGCCATGCTAAATTAATCTGAACAGCTAACCTGCTCTGGAGTAGGTTATATTCCAGATATGAGATCAGCTCGTATGAAAGCACCACCTACTGACCAATCAGAGCTTGGTGCGTGGATCATATGAAATACGAAGAAGTTACTGTCAAAATCCAGGCTAAAACAACACAGTTTAAACTGACAAATGAAAAGAAGGACATCTGGCTGTATGCTGCTGGTGCTTACCGCTTTGAATTATGTTTTTATGTTTACTTTTTTACCTGCTCTCAAGTCCGTTTCACACCACCGGAGACGGGGACACAGCTGAAAGAAGGCTGAAACAGTCACACGCCAAGTAATTGTTAAAGAAGTATAATCTATTACACTTCTAAACGCTATTTATATATCACAGCCTCATCTAGATGACTATATCAGACTTTTGAGTATTCTGTTATATTAATAAGTCTGTTGATTTATGCATTCACACATCTGGACTTTTTCTTTTGCCAGCTGTCCGTCCTGCATTTGCAACTGTGTTACTGTTAGTCTGGATTATGTGTTTAACTTCTCTTTATATAATATGCTGCTCTGCTGACAGCAGACCTGCTAAAAACATCACCCCATTCATGTGAACATGCTCGTAGCCAGATGGAGAAACCCTGGGTTGATTTACAGAGTTGAAAACCACCTTTGTAGGAGCGGGATCTGGTTTGTTAGGGTTAGTTGAACCAGATCCCCTGAGTATGCTGAAATCACATCATAGTTCAGGCCTCTGAAGTGCGTGTGCTCTGTCAACAAAGCTCTCACAGACACAAAAGCACACAAATATTAATATACAGTATATCTATGTATACACAAACACACTGACAGACCTCAGGGATGAAGGCGCGCTTGTCTCTCTCCCATACAGGCAGCCACATCAGGGCATCTCTCAACTGTTTCACCTTCTGGTAGTTATCCAGCCACTTGACCTTTCCCTCTAAATCACCTGTTAGCAGAGAAACGTCCTTTCATTCAAGAGGGACAGAAACAGAAAGAAATAGACTGTACTGCACAAAACTATTAGTACTACATTGTTAGGATAGGATCTAATTGTTAACTACCTTTGAGAATGATCATGTACTTAAGCCACATTAATAATGCCTTTTTTTCATGACACATTGTTCTTATTATCTTGTGTTTTTTTGTGTAGTGATCGTTGCCTGCCAAACACAGGCGTGACCGTGCCATGAGAGATTTCAGCACGCTCAGCTTTTACAGTAAATACCCCCCCCCCCACACCCAGAGGACATTGCCCTACACCTCTCAGCCGTGGTTATGATACTCCTCGTCACATGTGCAGCTCTGCCACATTTTTTTAAAAGTCATGAAAGTCTCATGTAATTAAAAATTGGTGACCAAGTCGCTGTTTGTTTTTGTGCAGGTATTTTTTGTGCAGGTATTTGTTTGTTTAATACAATTGAGGCGCAGCGCTGCAGCACATTTCCCACAGCCTGTCCATCTAGTTACAGAGTAAACCGCCACAACAGGTCTGCAGGCAGAGGCATGCTGTCAGGGCTCCTGGCTGCTTTCCAACAACATGCTGCCTGTTTGCTCAAAAAAGACACAAGCTGGTCTTTTTGTTTCAACAAAGATAACCTACTTGCACCTGCTTAACATGCTTCTTGCACCTTACTGTGTTTGTGAAACTGCCGACTGAAGAAGCACTTGTGATTGGATGAAGGACACAGCTGAGAGACGTCTAACACTTGAAGGCGTGCTTACTCAGTCACATGCTCAGGTGGTAAAGAACATCACCGCTTTATGGGCATATTTTGTCGTAATGTAATAAAAGGGAAGTAGCGCAGGGTGCTCACATATAGACATGTCCACTTGCTCCGCTATAACCTGCAAGCCTCTGGTCTCGTCCTCCATGTGGCATCTCTTTGCGATATTACGCAACAACAGCGGGTATCGAGTCAGCCTCTGCAGCGGCGCCACCAACAGGTCACGCAGTTGCAGCCTCCGGCACTGTTCATTCCTCTCGCACCACTGGGGGGAGGGAGAAGAGAGAGGACGGGGTGAAAAGAAGGGTGTCGGTGGGAAACAGAAGGTCAGAGGGATGAAAGAGTGGTCACGGTGTTCGGTAGAACAGAGGGGAAAAGGAAGGGGGGATGGGCAGTGGAAAGTTTGTGATATCTAAGGCCAAAACAAAAGCCCTAACAAACATAAGCAGGATGACAAGGAAGGTTACACAAGGGACAAATGGTCACATTCCTCTCTTTGGCAGGCCTTGGTGACACTGAACTGGTTGTTTGCTGTTTAGACCGCAGTGTGTCCTCTCTCAAACTTTGCACCGAGCGTTGTTAAGGTACATGGCGTCCTTGCCACCGCTCTGACACTGCACACACACACACACACACACTCGGTGTGTTCCCTCCTGTACCTTCACATAAGATCCAAAGTCCTCTCTGGGTTTCAGGCTGTCCAGATAGAGCAGAGCCGTGGAGTAGTTGAGGCAGTATTTCTGCAGGCAGTGACAGA